>CM061354.1:69638076-70230576 GCA_030867105.1 Liasis olivaceus
GGCTTGAACAGGCAAGTAGGAACACTGGCAAATCTCACTCCTGTCTAGCCAGGCATGCCAGACCTACATCTTTCATCTCTAACAAGACTTAATTCATTATGCTTTTGTCATCTAAAAACTGATGCCTCGATGTTCTTGCCTGCTCCTCATGCAGCCTTGATTCCTTCATTTCAATGGATCCAAACTGTGAGTTTGCAATCTTATGCCAGAGCCTCCTACAGTGTTTCAAAGCGACTACCACTGATCAATAACTTATTTGCCTCCCACATGGGGCCTTTTCTTTCTTTTTCCCTTCTTCTTTCCTTACCTCAGACAACCATTATGATAAATGTAGGCTTCAGAACATTTCTTTGCTGTTTGATCAGCTTCCCACTCATAGCTGCACCTGCTTCTTCAAGTTTGAAGTAGTTTGGCCTAGAATTCTTCTAGAGTTTCTGTTTCAGTCTGTTACTTCCCAGTTATTGTCGACAATGCTTCTCCTGTTGAAAGAAGAGCTTTCTCTAATAGGGTCCAGTAATCTAACCCTAACCTAATAACAATATGTGATTACCTGCCAGGCACTTGAAAATATCCCTGGCTAATGGGATGGGTTATACTTTATAGATCAGAGGTTGTACAGGCCTGTGAACAGAGTAATAAATGTTTCATACAACCTGCCAACAGCAATTATCTTTTTTTTTTAATTATAATTTTATTAGAAATTTTATTAAAAACAGATAAAAGTTATGCATGAGAAAATGAAATTGAAAAAAAGAGAAAAGAAAAAGTGCAGTAGATAAGAAAAAAAAAAATTAAGAAGCTATTTACAGCAGTTACATATTTATTGTCACTCCTCTCCCATCAAGATTATATCACATAGTTCACTTCTTCCCATATTTAACCCTTTTCAATCAACAAATCCAAAAATCATGAAGTCATTTTTATCCATTTTCAGCAAAAAGCCCATAAAGGGTTTCCAGTCTTTTAAAAAAAGTGCTTATTGTTTTATCTCTGATCAAACAGGTCAAGTTTGCCATTTCTGCTAGTTCTGTCATCTTTGTAGCTCAGTCCTTCATCGTGGGTAGTTCTGCATTTTTCCACCTTCACACATATAGTAGCCTTGCGGCAGTCAACATACGTAAAATCTTCTATGCAACTTTTCTAATTGGCTATCCATAGATCATAGTAGGAAAAAATCTGGTTTCATTGGAATGACAGTTTTTAAAATTCTCTGCATCATCATATGTATTTGTATCCAATATTTCTTCACTTCTTCATGAACAGCAATTATCACTAGCCAAACCTATCTCACCAACATACACGTACTGGTCATTGAATCCAACATACTTCCTGCCTTTATTGCTTGCAATAATAGGAGAGTTGTCCCTGGTTCATCTCAGATTAGCATAATATAAGATATAAGTTAACCAAAATGATAGAGGAATGACCTTCTCCTCCTTTACCCCAATCCAATAGAATGTATAGACATTAACAGTTGGGGGAATATGGAAGCTTGGTAACCTATTATGTAAAGAGTCCTTTGTGGTGATCTCTCTCCCTCCCTCCCTCCCTCCCTCCCTCCCTCCCTCCCTCCCTCCCTTCTATCTATCTATCTATCTATCTATCTATCTATCTATCTATCTCATTCTTCCCTTTGAAATCTAACAAGTAGAGAAAAATAACTACTTGAGGAAAGCGTGCAAAAAATGTCCCGTCTTCATGTAGTCTTCCAGCATCTGTCAGGATTCTTAGAACCCTCATGCCATATTTGATCCTTATTTTTACATTTTGCATTTTGGGGATTGTGAGGAGTTTTAAAATTGTAGAAACTTAAGGCATCTATATTCTCCATTAAACTCCTGAATCCTTTCTCAAAATGGCCCTGTATCAAGACATTATGCTGAAAAACGATAGAAGGTCCTGTGATAGAATGGAATTATGAAGGCCAGGCTCAGGAAGATAAGCATTTTCTTAGCTCACCGCAGGAGCATGGGAACTACAAGAGGATGAGACTGGCACCTCCCTGAGGAATTCACACTGTTGTGGCTGGCTGACTTGGGACCTGGGGTTTCAGTCTGGGAAGATTCTTGCTAGAGGTTGTAGCTAATAAACATAGCTGAACTGATGTTGCATTATCTCTTGGAGTTCCTTGGGCTAGGCCTGACATCAATCTTCCCAAAATGCTTATCTCCTTGAGCCTGGCCTTCATAATTCCATTCCATCACAGGTCCTTTGATTGTGTCAGGTTGCGCTCAGTCCTCAATAAAAGCAATCCTCATTGAAACTGACACAGGTTCAGGGATAAGAAGTTTTATTGGAAAAAACAGAAGCACACTGTGATCTGGCAAAAGAAAAATAGCTGGAACTAAATCCCCCCAGCCAAACCCCAAGTTCTTCCCCCTTGGTATATGCTTCAATGTGAAATTGAAGCGTCTGAAAAACTGAGCCCACCTCATGAGCTTTGGTGATAGCTTCCGCAGTGACCATAGTGCTTCTAAATTCTTATGATCAGTCCATACCTTGAATTGATGGGCTGACCCCTCCAATAGGTGCCTCCAACTGAACAATGCTGTGATGGAATGGAATTATGAAGGCTAGACTCAGGGAGGGAAGCATCCTCTTTTGTCTCCTGAGGGGCGGGGAAGAGATAAGAGGATGAGGCTGGAACCTCCCTGAGGAATTCACTCTGTTTTGACTGGCTGACCTTGGGAACTAGTTTCAGTCTGGGAAGATTCTTGCTAGAGGTAGTAGCTAATAAACATTGCTGAACTGAATCTGCATGGTCTCCTGGAGTTCCTTGGGCTAGGCCTGACAAATGCTCACCTCACCACGAACACCTCCTTCTCCCAGACCAGCCATAGCCATTCCAGTTTGGTAAATTTATGGGAAACATGCACATGGGTGCAGCGCTCCAGCTGATGTGTGCTGGAGTAACACTGCCCCCATGGCTACTTCCAAGGTGTTAGCTTGGATGATGAAGGGCTTTTCTGGGTCAGGGTGCTTTAGGATAGGCTTGGCTGTGAAAAGTCTTTTTAATTACATAAAAGCATTTTGGCATTCCTCAGTCCAGGTTATCGGCATCCCCAGTCTCCGGGCTGTTGTGCTATCACCCTTTCCCTTCATCTTCAAGAGGTCGGTGATTTGGGCAAAGTTGGGGATGAATTGCCTGTAGGAATTGGCAAACCCCAAAAAGATTTGCAATTGTCTGTGTGTTTTGGGCACCTCCTATCCCACCACGTCTTGTACCTTCATGGGGTCCATCTCCACCCCTCTACTGGATATTCTGTACTCGAAGTAGTCAATTTGTTCCTTATGGAACTCCCACTTGGAGAGTTTAGCATACAGGTGTGCCTTCAACAGTTTTTTCATTACTGCTCTGACCAGTTTCACATGTTCTTCTATCATTTCCAAGTAAATCAGGATATCATCTAAATATACCACCACCCCTCAGTACAGAAACTTGTGTAGCACCTCATTCATGAGCTGCATAAATACCCCCGGAGTGCCCGCCAACCTAAAGGGCATTACCAAATATTGATAGCAACCCAGCGGACAGCTGAAAGCAATTTTCCACTCATCTCTCTCCCTGATTTCCACCCGGAAGTACACTTCTTTCAAGTCTAGTTTAGTAAAGATCTTTCCCTTTGACAACTGGGCCAATAAATCCTTCATCAGTGGTAGAGGGTATTTATTCTCCTGGCAAATTATGTTTAAGCCACAGTAGTCAGTGCACAGCTGTAGTGAGCCATCGGGTTTTTTTTCGGAACAGGACGGGTGCCGCCAAGGGCAATTTAGCAGGCTGTATAAAACCCTTTTTAACTTGGTGTTGATGAAGTCTCTCAGGGCCCCTAGTTTCTTGGGGGTCATTGAGTACATCTTAGGCTTGGGAAATTTTGCCCTGGGTTCAATCGCAATTGCACAGTCAGTGGCTCGATGAGGGGGAGCTGATCCGATTCCGCTTTGCTGAATACCTGGCTCAGGTCTCTGTACTGCTCTGGGAGTTGTTGGCTCCGGGGTTGCTAGCTTTATAACCCTCCATGCTCACCACTGCCAGTGCCATCCCGGGAGAGTCTCCAGCCCCTTTCTGTGCTTGGAATTCCCCATCATTGAACCTGAAGCTCCCCTCTGTCCAATTTACTTCGGGATTCCTCTGCCTTAGCCACACTAATCCCACTATCAGTGTGTGGTGGGCAATGGGGGTCATGAGAAAGTTTAGCATCTCTCGGTGGATCCCAATCTTCATCTCAACCGGTTTGGTATAAAATTCCATGGGACCTCCCCCCATGGTCGACCCATCCAGTTGCCTAAAGAGGATAGGGGTTTCTAACTTCTGCACCCTCAGCCCTAGTCTGGCCACAATCACAGGGCTAATCAGGCATATCAGATGCACCCAGAGTCTATTAGGGCAGACAGGTCCACCTTGTGGTGGGATCCTAGTACCCTCAATCTCACTGCCACCATCATCTGATCACATTCTCCACTCACCATTTCATCATGCTCCTGATTTTCCACCTGCCCTGGGGCGTCCTTTAAAGCAGGCGGTTGGAGTTTCCCGCTTGCGTAAGCTCATCCTCGGAGGAGTCACTTTCTGTTGTTGCCGGGAGTTGGATGGGCTCTTCCCTTCCTGCAGCTGCCATCCCTTTCTTTTCTTGTCTTGATCCTCCTGGGGGTTTTGCCCCGGCTTGTTTTCCCCCCTCGGTTGCTGTTTGGGACTTTGAAAGCAGTTTGTGGCATAGTGTCCTTTGACACTGCACCTGAAGCATGCCCACATCATCTGCCACATCTCCAGACCACCATTCTTCAGCTTCCTGGGTGTTTGCTTAACTGCCATGCCTCCCGAGGAGGGTTGTGGTGTCTGAACACTCCCACTTCTCTGGTGGACCACCATCCAGTCAGTTTCGACCTTCCTGGCAAGGTTGACCCACTCCCTCAGGGTCTCCGGGCATCCTCTGGAGAGCATGTGCTCCAGGATCTCTGGCTGCAGCCCTTGTTGGAAACACCTAATTTTAGTCTCTTCTGGCCAGTTTCGTGCCTTCCCAGCTAGTCTCTTAAATTCCAAGGCATACTCGGTGACTGGCCAGTTTCCTTGCCTTATCTGCTCAAGGCTTTTCTCCGCTTGTGTAACAGTGAAGGGGTCTTTGAATCATTCCCGTAACGCCTTCATGAAACTGACAAAATTTCTCAGCTTGCCCACATCAGCTTCATGCATTTTCATGATCCACTCTGCTGCTTGCCCCTTCAGGAAGCCTGACATGTACACCACCTGTTCTGCATCATTATGGAACAACTGGCCACATCGTTCCATGTAGAGGCGCACTTGGGTCAGGAAGTACACCAGCTGCTCTGGGTCCCCATTGAAGTGTATCCTCAAGCCTCTCTTCTGCAGTGGGTTCCTTTCTATCCTCCTCCTCTTGTTGCAATACTCCCCTCCATTCTCTTCACTGCTTGTCGACTCTTCACTTGTCTCCCCACTGGCAACCAGGGTCAAACGTGTTTCTGTCGGACGACCGGGGTCCAGGTGACTTACCACTCTTTCCAACATGCTCTTTAATGACTTTACCTCATCTGACACTACCTTACCTGGGTCTCCATTACGTTTACCCGGTCTACCAGTGCGGTTGCCCAAAATTCTGTCTTCCCTTTTTCTGCAGGGCTCAGCACCCCCATTCCCATTGACCATGCCGCCATCACCGATTTCCTCCTCATGGACAGGACCAGGTCCTGATCTGGCATCTCCAGGAAAGCCATCCAGTGTTGGCCCCTTCGCTGGCCCTTTGCAATTGCCACTAATTGGGTTGCTCCCCCTGATAGCTCCTCTTCCACTTCGTGCTACGGGTATCTTGGGAAAGTGGTCCCCATCTTGGTGATTTGGTCTGCCATTCTGTTGGTCTATGGGTTCGACTGATTTCCTCATTGAGCCTCCACTCCAGGAAAATCAGAAATGGTTGAGTTCCAGCTGTCAGGTTGCACTTAGTCCCCAGTAAAAGCAATCCTCATTGAAACTGACACAGGTTCAGGGATAAGAAGTTTTATTAGAAAAAACAAGCACACTGTGATTTGGCAAAAGAAAAATAGCTGGAACTAAATCCCTCCAGCCAAACCCCAAATTTAAAGCCCTTTCCTTCCCCCCTTCCCCTTCAATCATGAGTCCTTTCTATTCAGGGGTCAAGGCTCTCCGATGTCCTCCATTGCCAGGTTTTTAATTGACCCTGATGGTCTGGGAAATTACTTGCCGGAGACAAGCAGTCTTCATTCCAAACTGCTCCCCCTCTCTCCTGCCAGAATGGCAGAGCGACAGTGATTAAAGCCTACATGCTAAAGAACAATCGTGAGGATTCTGACAGATTGTAAGGAGTCTATTGTGATGGAATGGAATTATGAAGGCCAAACTCAGGGAGAAAAACATTTTCTTTCATCTCCTGAGGCGCGAGGGAAAGATAAGAGGATGAGACTGGCACCTCCCTGAGGAATTCACAACGTTGTGGCTGGCATTACTTGGGAGCTGGGGTTTCAGTCTGGGAAGATTCTTGCTAGAGGTTGTAGCTAATAAACATTGCTGGACTGAATTTACATGGTCTCTTGGAGTTCTTTGGGCTAGGCCTGACAGCTATTCTGTCCATCTTCAGTTTATTTCTCCTTGATTGCACCATAGTTAATAGAGAGATATAATAAAGATGGGAGGGGGGAGGGTTGGTGGAACCCCAGCCCATTAATCATCTGTTTCTCTCATTTTTTGTTGGCCTCACTAGTGAAAGGATTCATCTTACTTTTGATAGATTTATACAGCAGGGAGATGTTTATGAATGGAAAAATGGAAATTGGAAATTATTCTGTGGTTATAATTGTAATACAACCTGAAGAAGTTCATAAGTTGAGGAGAGTTTTATGATATGATCCTGCAAAGTTTTCCCCCTGCCCCCCCGCCCCCCAGACTTGACTCTGGAGAAATTCTCCACAATCTGATCTCAACTTGCAAAAAAAAATAGGATAGGCTTTGTTAAGCAAGTGGGAAATACAATTTGTACCTAAAGAGTTATGTTCAGTTGATGGCAGAACACAAAAGCATTGAGGACTGAATTATTGAGGCTGATGTTCACTATTCATGCTCCAACCTTGTGCAATTCAGGAGAAAAATAATAAAACTTTTTAAACAAAATGCAGTTGTTGTTTTCTAAAGAAAAATGACAATAAACTTTTACTGTGTCATAAATATTGCAGGCTGACTGAATCTTCATGAAGTGATTTTTTGAGTGTTCAATATTTCACACAAATCTATGTTTTTCTTTTCTTTTTTCCAGGTCCCTCTTTAGTGGTTGAGGGGTTAATAATAATTTAATGGAATTTAAGAGAGAAAGTGATTTACTACACAGAGAAACAAAGATAATAAACTTTTTTTTCCCCAAGAAACATTAAGATTTGAAGACGTTCTCAATTCTCCTTTTAAAGTCAGTGATTCTTAAAAGAGTTTACTAGGAGTTGTGCAGAAACCAACACATTTGTTTATGCTCTGAAAAAATGACCAATAGGTCAAGGTTACACTGGCTGTCTCACTGTCTGATTCAGTGCTTATGTCTGGAGATTTAGAAAAAAAGAACTCCATTCTTCCATTGCCTAGCATGGAAAGAAATGAAAAGAAAAAAAATCCAATATTAATGCATAATATTTATAGAATTATATTATTATTATTATGAATTATATTCAATCCAACTGTAGAAGCTTTTCTGGGAAATCAGACCATTACAATAGGAAGAAGTATGGCAAATTTCAGATAAATTGGTTTCTGTGGGCGGGGGGCGTACTGAATTATGCTCCTTTACCCTCTCATGTTTACATATTAAAAAGTATCTGTAACTTCATTTCTTGGGGATAGAACATGATGAATTTTGCAGTGATAATAATCCCTCTGATGGGAAATCACACTTCAGACATTGTCAAATTTCAGACAGATAAATTGAAGGGGGAATTGTGAAAAAGAATAAGGTGTTCATAAGGAATTATAATGCCACGTCTTCATGCACTGGAGCTGTCTGTCCATGGCTGAGGCAGAATTGTAGGGAATTAATTCACTGACCATTTCCCCAAAATTAATCCTGCACAATTTTACCTGGTTAGCTCTTCTCACTTCAGAACTGTACATACACTTTGGCTCATGGGTTTCTTGATCTTAATACTGTAGTCAGCTCAAAAATGATGTTTGGAAGAACAGAACATGCTGGCTGGGGAATTCTGGGAGTTGAAGTCCACGCATCTTAAAGTTGGCAAGGTGGGAAACGCTGCCCTAGACACAGCAATTTAGTAGCAACAGGGAATAAAAGTGATATTAAAAGGTCACAGAAGCAAGACTTTCTTAGCCAAATGGAGCTTGTGCCCAGGTAAGTATATATATAGCATAAAAACATAAATGTTTTGGTTTCTACAAGGGGAAAAAAAATTTGCATGCTGCTTCCCCCCTAATGAAACAGAAATAATAATAAAAAAAAGGTTAAAACAAAAGGTAGTCACAATATTGTTGTCTCCTACTGTCATAATATTAGTACATCTTACATTTGACTGTCACATTTGCCTTCAATAAGCAAAAATTAATTAGTAATTCTCATATAACAATATCTGTATATGTTTCAAGCTGATTTTTAAAACCAAGTCATTCATTCCAAAAGAGGGTTTTTAAAAAAAACCTTCTTCAGAATTTCTTTGTAAAAACTCTTGGGCTTCCCATTTCTTTTTCTTAAATCTTCATCTTTTATATGGTTTTTTTTTTTTCCCCTTACAGAGGAAGGAAGAGGTTTTATAGGGTTATACTGAATTTGTATCTTAATTTTTAATTCCAATGTGATTCAGTCATATCAGCCCTTCAAACTGAATCTTTAAATCAATTGGGGAATTCATTTTATATCCAATCAGCAATTCAAATAGAAGTGATTTGATTAAACAATTCAAATTGACAACTGGATTTGAACCAGATTGACAGGAGCCTCCTCCAATTATCCCACATCAGTTTATTGGACATATTGTCCTTTTCTAAACAACCAGAGCACTGGGCAGAAATTATGAATCATCTCTGCCTAGAGCAAACAGACTTTTGCAACAATCACAGCACAGAAGCAGCTTGAAAAAAAATGCAGTTCATATAAGAACCGTCTATAAATTATGTTTGTTTCCTTCCATAGAATGGACAAGCTATGATTCCGTCTGAAGAAGCTTGATAGAACCAATATAGAGAACCAATACAGAACCAATAACTTAGATGGTTTTCTAAGTTATTAATTAAGCTACATACTAAACTTATGGCTGGGTCAAGAAAGAAAAAATCCAAAACAGTAAAAACAATAAAAATATAAAATTCAGATCAACAATTTGATTTGAACCAGATTGATGGAAGCCTCCTCCAATTATCCCACATCAGAAATATGCTGGTTAGAATGACTGATTACCATAAGAGGAGAAAGTCAAAGTATAAACATGGTTAAACCAATGTGATGGCTTTTGGTTGCAGCATAATCAATCATACTGGATCAATTAACACATGGAAAATAGAGTAATTTACCTCCTTTCCATACTTTGGGGTGTCTTTCCAAATATTATCCATTATTCCCCAGAAACTGCCAAATATAAGGCATACATTTTTTCTTTATAGTTGTCATTTGGCTGGATGCTTTTTTAATTTTTATTTTATTTAATAGAAGACAATGTCTGTATTTTCATGGGTAGAATGGCATGTTTTGTACTTATTGTGTTTGCTAAGCTATGTAGTGGTCAAGGTGTGCATGTGAATTTCTTGCTGCTGATAGTACAAGCATCTCTTCATTTGTCCTCAGTCTCTACCGCCTTGGCTATCTAGACTTCAATTAATTAATTAATATTCAATGTATCCACCTGTATTCCTCATTTTTATCCTATGGATGCAAAACTTTGTCTTTGTTGTTTCTGATTACTGTTACCGATCACAAGTTGTTTAGCTCCATTGTTCATGAACTTTGCCAAAATAATTTGCATGAATTTATATTTATATTCATGCACACTTCTCCCTGTATTTTTGTACCTATGTTTTCCTGTATGCATGCATTTTGCGGATAACTTTTCCATCACAGACTGCTTTTTTATGTACATGGTTTTTTTTTCCCTAGTAAGTGCATTTTGTATATATTTAGTTCACATCTATTCTGTGATATTCTAAAATATGCCTGTGTTCATGTGGCTCTGCTATGTATTCAGTTGGTCTGAAATTAGTTTGTTCATATAAAATTCTAATGTAATGAATTCTTCATTCTTCCTATTTCACACTTCATTATGTCTGAAAGCTAAGAAACTTTCGTGTCAGGCTTGTACATGTAATTCATTGCATTCTTCTGCTTGCCTGCCTGCCTGCCTGCCTGCCTGCCTGCCTGCCTGCCTGCCTGCCTGCCTGCCTGCCTGCCTTCCTTCCTTCCTTCCTTCCTTCCTTCCTTCCTTCCTTCCTTCCTTCCTTCCTTCCTTCCTTCCTTCCTTCCCAGTCCAATCTAAGGCCCTTGGTTTTTCTGCTCATCTCCACTGGCAACCATGACAAGCTTTGATGATATCAAAAGGATGATGTGACCTGAGCAAAGAACGTTACTTTGTATTTGTGTCATGACTTCTGATGCAAATATGTAAGTCATTCATTTGTATCATCACTTGCACTGCTCTCACCTCCCCTATGGATGCCTGTGGTGGTCTCTCATCCAACATTAATCTTGTCTGACACAGCTTAGCTTTTCAAGATCAGCCAAAATGGGTGGGTTTGTTACAGCGAGACATGTGAACATTGCCCGCTTTTAACTAAAACATTTTAACATAAGGTGGTAAACAGGTTCTTCAGCTGGGAGATGTTAATCAGTATGTAAAGGACTGTGAAGCAAGCTTTATATGCAAAAAACCTCATAGACTTGCTTTCCTTAATAGTAAACCATATCCTCCTGCAGAATAAACTGCTGTTGAGATGATGATGATGATGATGATGATGATGATGATGAGAAGAAGAAGAAGAAGAAGAAGAAGAAGAAGAGGAGGAGGAGGAGGAGGAGGAGGAGGAGGAGGAGGAGGAGGAAGAGGAAGAGGTGGAGGAGGAGGAAGAGGTGGAGGAGGAGGAAGAGGAGGAGGAGGAGGAGGAGGAGGAGGAGGAGGAGGAGGAGGAGGAGTTCTTTCAATGGTTTAATATGTTCTCTGAAGTGCTTGCAGCTCATACTACTTTTACACATTCTTTATATACACAAAATAAACACAGAAGGATCATCCTGGCAACTTAGTGCAAAAGAGAGATAAGAGAGATTGGAAATTAAATACATAAAGAAAAAAGCTGGATATGAAGCCATTAAATAATACATGCTGCATTGCTAAGTAGGAAAGTTTGTCTCTACTAATGATGCTGGAGATCAACTCTACAAACCCCAGTCTGCCAGAGGCTAGAGACGATGGGAGTTGTAGTCCACCATATCTGGAGGGCAACAGATTGCCTATGTGCATTCTATGTCTGGCTAAGAGAGACAATAAAGAATTGTAGTAGAGCTTACCCAGCATTTGGACTAATGTTCTCTTGAAGAAATAAGTAAGAAAACAGCCAAGGAGGAGGTGTCTGATGATAAGCAAAGAGAATATATATCAAAGAGGTTGCAATCGTTCCTTCTAGATGTGAACAGGCATCGCTCACAGTACTACATCATGGGTGAGGATTACCCTTTTGTGACTTTGACTCGGCCAGCTGACTTTCTGTACTGCAGGATGCTTCAGATGTCTGGGGTTGTATTACCTCTTGTACATCATTCATGTCAAGTCCTCACATCTGGCCGCCAAATGTCTCACAGCTTGCTGTTTCGGGAATGCAATCTTTTGCATCTTCTTTTTGCCAAAAAGCCTCATCACTGGGCTGAAAGCCTCACCTGTAACACTTTGCTGAGAGCAGGGGCTGAGAAGCAGCCATTTACTCATTTTTATATTCATGCCCAGCATTTTAAACACACTTCTTTCATTGCTATCCCCTTCACATGTTTGCAGAGATGCTTGGTAACATCTTCCTGCAATTGCTGCTTGTTTTCCACACCATTTTTTTCCTTTCATCTAGTTTAGCAGCACTGACTTTTAATGTAACTGGCTGAAGTGTTTACATGATTGGGTGATCCTACATGGATTTCTGTTTTCAGTGATGGGGGCTTCCACAAAGTATTAAGACTTAGAAGGCAATGTTAAAATACTCTCCAGCAATCCATGGAGAAGCAGAAAAGTGGAGCAGTAGAAATTAAGCCCTATTCTGTCCCAGGAACAAGGCCAATGGGTGTTGCTGTTATCCTGATAGTTTTAATGTGAGAAAAGTTAAGAAAAGTGATTGATGGACTCCTTGCCCACCAAGCATTGCCTCCTGATGTAAAAAAACAATCACTAATTCTGCTCATTGATGGACATGACAAGGCTGACAGGGCAGGGCTAAGTGGGCAGTTCCTGAAATGACACATTTATTCACCTCTGATAGTATTGACACTCTTGAACTTTGGTGTTGGAGAAGACTCCTGAGAATATCATGGACAGCCAGGAAAACAAGCAAATACATCATCAAACAAATCAACCCATATTCTCACTGAGGCCAAATGACCAGGCTCAAATTACCCTACTTGGACCCATTATGAGAAGACCTAGTTCTCTGGAGAAGGTTCTGATGCTGGAAAAGGTGGAAGGAACAGACGAAGACTCAGATACAGCAACTGGTGTGCCATTGGAAGACCTGAAAGACCAGGTTAGGACAGATCATCATGAAGAAAATCTATCTATATGGTCACTAAGATTCAACAATGGCTTAATGGCACATATTCAATCAGTTAATTTAATAAACTCTCTCTTTTTATATAACCACCATATTTTACCATATGTGATAAAATGCATGTAAAAACAAAATAAAACAAAACAAAAACCTTAAAAGTACTGGAAAGAAATGCATCAAAATATTCAGAAAATCCTAAAAGTAGCATTTGAACTGAAATCACAGATATTCTTATTAGGTATGGTATAATTCTAGAAATTAGAAATGAAAAATGTCACCATTTATTAAGGTATAAGTTGACAGCGGCAAAAACAATCTTGGCACAACATTGGAAAAAAGGAATTTTGATGACAATATCATATGGGAAGACAAAGAGTGAAGAATATAATGCAATGGCAAAACTGACAGTATATATACATAATAGGAGTTTAACTAAATATAAGCAGGAATGGCTTCCTTACATTCAACACATTACACAGCAAGGGAAATTCAGACTTTTGGAATACAGTTTCTAGAAAAAGGTTATGAGACCAATTAAAAATAATGGATGAATACACTTAAAGAGAAACCAGCAAAAATCCTTAATGTTCAATGTAAAGTATAAATATCTGAATTGCAATTAACGGCTGGGGATGCAAACAGAAGGGGAGGGGATAATATGTCCCTAGAAAGTTCTCCAGCAAGATTTTTTATTCATACTTAGTAGTCATTTCTTTTTGTTCTATCCTATTTTTCTTTTTATTTCCTTTACTATTTCATTATCATATATATATATGATAGGCAATACATACATTACATACATACATACAGTTGCTCAACCCCCAAATCGCTGTGCCTATGCAGTTGTGCTATTTCTCAACAAAGCTGTAGCAGTCTTCTTAACAGCTGGATGAGTACATGGAGAAGAGGCCCAGGGTGGAGAGGGATGGAGCAATTAATAATGACTGACCTTGACTAGTACAGCAAGGAATAGCAGTGAGGGCAAGGGTGAGTACATGGAGATTGGGATGGAGCAATCAAGAATAGAGTGATCTTGACTAGCACAGCAAGGAATAGAAATCAGGATAGCACAGCCAATCTTCATGGTGACCAGTGCCTGGATTTAGTCTATGAGTGGCCATGAAACCAGAATGGGCAACACAGCATGGTACAATCTATTATAGCAGTAAAAAGTATGGCCACATGGAACTGCTCCTCTTAATTTGCTGGCCAAATTAACAGAAAAAGGCCTGGTAGAAACCTCTCTTTCCTGCTTTAAACTAATCCTCTGCATAGTGCAGGACAAACACTAGTTTTGAGATGTAGGCCCTTTTTTTAAGTGCAGGTCTAGTATTCTTTCCAAAGAGTGATCAGCCTATGTTTAGGGAGAGTTCATCTAAGACCTGATCAGCATTCGGAAAGTTCTGGTTAAGGGCTTCTGGGGAAGCAATGGAGGACTGAAGGCCACAGTGGAGCCAGTAAATGGATCAGTTCCTCAGAATCCCTCTCTGGATTAAGAAAAGGACTAGGATTACCCACAGGTTTGCACTATATAGAGGGTACCCATGAAGAGATTGTAAAATAGCAATCTGTGGCAGGCTTGAAAGCTATGGGAGCTGGGGGAGAATCATCCTGCCTAAGCTGTGGTTCAGGACCTTCATTTGGACACTGAATTCACCTACTTCCTCTCTCAAGTATCTTAGGAAATTGCTTGTTATTGATTTTTTGGGTGTTAAGAATCTTCAGAAGGGCAAGTTTCATTATGCTGGGAGAGCTTCCTTCTATTCCAGATGAAAGAAGTTTCATGTAAGTATAAGAAATCCTCCTGTGGGAAAGTTTTGCTGATTGGAAAATAAATACATGTTAAGAGGGGACTTTGAAGGTTGACTAGAGGGAACCAGAGAGAACTAAGGATTACAATTAAAGGAGAAGAGACCCATTGATACAATACAATTAATTGTCAGTACAATATAGTCAGTATTATCTGACTATAGAAGAAATTAAGGCTATCTGGGAACAAAGTACTCAGAAATTACTTTCAAGATTGTCTGCCACTATAAAAATGGATCTAGCAGAGGCTACAGAAGAGGAACAGATTTTACTGGACAAAATAGAGACTGTGGCTGACTTGAATGTGGATTTGAAAATGGATTTGAAAAATATGCTAGACTACAAGAGTGATATGGAAAAAGATGCCACAATAGATTTACAGATGAAATTGGCTGATGTTTTAATCATCAAAGGAAATACTTATTATTTCTGGTAGCTCTTAATGGGCTTTTGCAGAATAGGACTGAATGATGAGCTTTTACAATTTGGTTATTGATATGAGATGAGATATAAGAAGAAGATATATTTTTTATTATTATTAAAATACTAGAGAAGCTGTTATATATTTCTCCTTTTCTTTTTTCCTTTTTCCTTTTCTTTTTTCTCTCTCTTTGTACTTTTCTTTCCCTTTACTTCATTTTTTATATTTTTCTTAGTTTGCTTTAGTCTTTTATCTTTGCATCTGTAAACTTTAATAAAATTATTTGAAAGGAAAGAAGGAAGGAAGGAAGGAAGGAAGGAAGGAAGGAAGGAAGGAAGGAAGGAAGGAAGGAAGGGGAAGGGGAAGGGGAAGGGGAAGGGGAGGGGAAGGGAAGGGAAGGGAAGGGAAGGGAAGGGAAGGGAAGGGAAGGGAAGGGAAGGAAAGGAAAGGAAAGGAAAGGAAAGGAAAGGAAAGGAAAGGAAAGGAAAGGAAAGGAAAGGAAAGGAAAGGAAAGGAAAGGAAAGGAAAGGAAAGGAAAGGAAAGGAAAGGAAAGGAAGTTCTGGTTAGGCATTACATAGGCAGATGACTCTGTGGGGTCTGGTCTCTCCTGGAGTCCAAGAGAAAATAAAATGGAGGACAGTTCCAAGTGACCAGTCCTGATCCTGATTTCCCAATCTTGGTTTCTTGTTGTAATAGCATATGGTCCAACACACATTTTACTACCTATCTTGGATGCTGACTAATTCTCCTTGCACCTTACCCATTTTCACCCAAGTGTGACCTTCGCTTTATTTACTGTTCCTTTCCTGACTGCTTTGCTTTGTTAATTAGATATACGGCCTTGAGCTTTCAAATAAAAGGCAAGACATTGATCCAATCAATCCTCTTCTTCCTCATCATCGTAAGTGATGGAGCCCTCTGCTTGAAGAATAAAAGCTCACATGTGGCAGCTGCTGGAAAGGACCCCTGAAAAAAACCAACTTCCCAAGAGTACTGTCAGTGGGAGCTTAAACTTCTCAGCTACCAAATGCCTGATCCATTTTCTTGTTTGAAATTGGTGATATTAAATGCCTGAACATCTGATCTGCTTTCTCACAGCTCCTTTACTGCTTTGTGCGAAAATGGCAGATGTCCCCAATCTGTTACTGCTGCTTTCAACATTATACAGATTGATTACTTTTCCTGTAACATTAACATAAAACCTTATAATAAAGCTTTAAACTATATTATTTTCTGCATTTCTTTGGAGAAAGAAGTTTAACAAACCATGATGGACTCTCTTTATTTTACTTCCCCTCTTCCCCTTCCATCCTTTCTTTATTCTATTATTCTACCTATTTTTCTGTCCTATATTATCCTCCCAGTGAACTGGTATTTAACCACTGGTTTCTTCCTAAACTGTTTTAAGCATACTCTTGCTCATTTGCTGGATCCCCCTTTGTATTCAACTTACCAACTAGTGTCTCTGCTTGCTTGCTCCTTCCTTCCTTCCTTCCTTCCTTCCTTCCTTCCTTCCTTCCTTCCTTCCTTCCTTCCTTCCTTCCTTCCTTCCTTCCTTCCTTCCTTCCATTTAAAGGCTTGAAAGAGGTACCTTCTCAGGCTTTTTACGGCCAACAGAAAAAAAAATGAAATTATGTTGTATGGATTTGATGATTAGAAATAATTTGGGTTAATAGAAATAATGGAAGTTATGTTTTAAACTTAGAATAAGAGTTTGATGTATATTGTTACTTATATCTGTTGCAAGGAGGGTCGGAAGTCAAATTCCTTTTTTCTGTTGCTGTTTCTCTCTTTTTTCTTTTCTTTTCTGCACTTTTGATCTTTACTATTTTTTCTTTCAATTTTCTTTTTCTTCTTCTTAGTCTTTCTCTCAGTATTAGTTTTTTGTTAGTTTTTACTGTTTCTTTTTTTAAAAAAGTAACAAAGTTATTAAAAAAACAGTTACCTTCTCACAACTGACTCTTCATTTCTCATGTAATAACCTTCTTGATCCTCCTCTATCAAGATTTAAGACAAGCCATTCAACTGAAAGGAAAGATTCTTATATTCTGGAGATATTTTGGGGGCCAAATCTCAAAGATTTGCATTGGTGCTGGTCCTGTTGCACCTGAAGACAGCATCTGACACACTTCACTATCAGATATTGCTCTCTGGGTTACTGTCCAAAGGCATCACTTGCTGCTCAAAATTTTTTGGCTTGTTATTCTTTTACAGTGCTCATAGTGAATTACAGTCCCAGGAATTTAGAGTAGGTAATAATTCCTGGGTCTTACTTTGTTTATCCTTATTCTATCAATCTTTGTGGTCCTTAATAATAATGTGTGGTAATCTATGATGGATTCTCATATTAGCATCCTCTATCACCTCAGGCTGACTATAGATAAGATGGAGATCATTGTGTTTCATCCTCATCATCTCCCTGTCCTTTGTTATGTATTCCCCTATTTGTCTCCAGGGTTCCTGGATCACCCCAGTTTCCTTCTCTCACAGCCTCGAGGGCATGATAGATAATAATTTGTCTTTGAGCCCATTTATTAAACTTAAGCATGGGTTGCTAATTTTCATTTAATCTGGGGTTTCCTGATGGAGGATACTGGCTTTACTGGTGCAGACACAGGTTGCTTTATGCCTCTATTAGTGAAATAATCTCCAGGAGGGTGTTCCTGATTCTTTCCTCCATCCTCTGATCTTAGTCCAGAACTATTTTCATGCTTTGTTGCACTGCAGGACTAAGCCAGGGCCCAATTTAAATGAGTAGCACTTATTTTGGAGCCTTCCAATCACACACATACCTAGGATTTTTCTGCTTTTTCTCCACCAGCACCCCTACAAACCTGGTCACTCCTTACATTCTTCTGAACAGAGTTTTCTTTCTGCACATTGCTCCAGGCTTATCTTTTCCAGGTTCCAAGCATTAGAAGAACATAGTCTCATAAATCTGGAACCTGCTCCCTTCTTCCCTTAGTCTCTGTGAAAGTCTGATGGCCTTTACAGGGAGTTTAAAGTCCTTTATATTGTGGGTTATCTCATTCAATTCAGCAGTTCTTATGTCAATACCTGCTTTATTTTAATAATGGCTGTACAAGGTGCCATCATATTGCAGGGCATTACTTTGAATATACATAGCTGTTGTGTTTCGAATGTTCAGTTGTGAACTAATTTTATTGGATAGGTTTTTGTAATTATTCTGTAATTTTTATACTGTGCCTTGGTAAAGGAATCATCACCAACATCATCAACATTGTCATCCTGTAGCAACAAATACCAAGGGGATTCACCAAGTATTTGTAAGTTTTAAAGTTACTGGGCTTAATATGATGAACTTCGGAAAGAACGATATTGCTTCGAATGTTGTACATACTTTAACAATACCTCCAAGATTCCCAAACTCTTGGGTAGAACCCAATTATTAGAAAACACCTCATCTGAAGACTTTGATATTTGTTGCATGAAATCACAACAACCACCACCCCTCATTGCCTCTGGATTTGTAGAAAATTGTCCAGTGGTTACTCCCCTAAAAAAAAAATGTGTGGTTACATTTATACCTTTATCTTGCCCTTTGTGCTGTGTTGTTTTCCCAAACTTCAAACATCCCACCCTCCTCAACTGATTTTGAAAAGTTAGTTGTGCTTTCAGCTGACCTTGGAATGTCTAGGATGTTGAACATCCTACAAGCAAAGCCACCAGAACATCTGCTGATCAAGGGAGGGGAGAACTGTAGCCCTCCTAGAATCTTCATGAATGGCCATGGGGTTGCTGAATCTCCAGTTCAACAACATCTAGAATATATATTTTCAGGGATAATTCACCACATAATCTTTGCAAGTAGAATGATAAACTTTGGAAGTTCTACCCTACAGCAGGTAGAACGGTGTTGGGATTTACCTTCTGTTGATGGGAAAACGATCAGAACAAAAATTAGCAACTGAGTGGCACTGAGTAGAGACTAGGGAGTTATAAAACTTCATCTGGATTGTCTTTAGGAAAATATCCAAATATGGTCAGACTACAGAAAAACTCTGAATATGCTTAAGCGGTACTTAAAAGAGAGAGAGAGAGGGGTTACTATATTTCTCACATTTCATAAAAGGTTTACATTTTCTTTCCAAAAGTAGAAAGAATTTTCATAGTGAACACTTTTTAATTAAAATCAAGGAAACTGGTGTCTATTGGTGGGTGGGCAGGGGAAGTAAAGCAAATGTTATTATCAAACCCCAAAGGAACACTATTTGCAAAGTGATGGAGCCCATTGTTCCCTTATCAATAGCTTTTATTCCTTCTCCATTCTTCTTCTTCTTGTAATTGTGGCACTTTGTTTTATGTATATTATTAAATACACAAACGTCTCTGCAACCATTTTAAAATCCAAAGACTCATTATGTTCTTGACAGCGTTACTAGTATGAAAGAATTACACTGAGGTGGTTTGGTCATGTAGAGAGAATGAATTTTGATTGAATCACAGCATAAATATGTGACGGAAGAGTGAATAAGAGGAAATTGTGGATGGATGAAAAACAATAGCAAAAACGAGAGAGAGAAAGGCATAAGAAGTTGAAAGGACTGAAGGCAATGTATGAAGTGGTATATCAACCCGACAGAAGCAGGGATTGTTTCAAAGATTAAAAAAGACAGAAAGATATGGAGAACAATTGTAAATGGCATTGGTATACAGTAGCTTGGGCAAAATTTCCTTTTCTTTTCTGACCTCATGGCTTAATTGCTTTGGCCTGTCTTTTTCATTTTTATTTTTATTTTTCTCTTTTCTATGCTTTATATGACATTGCTTACCCCCGAAAGGAATAGCATGATGGATATGCATTTATGGGGAATGGAGGATAGGAGTACCTATAGATTGGTGTACCTCTTAGTTAACCATTAAGATGGGCTTCGTTAGCCCACCTTCATGGTAAGGAAATAATTGAAAGCTCAGGCTGGCCTGTTAGTTGACTGCTACTTAATAACAGAGCAGCATCACAAAGAGCAGATCACAATAACCCAACCTGAAACTCAGGTGTCTTGTTAGGAAAAGACACTTACAATCATCCAGATACTGCTGATCCTTTTACAGATATCTTGCTTGAATAAAAGTGTATGCCCAATATTCCCGCCTTGTAACTTTTTTTTTTTTCAAGTCAGGGTCAGACAAATAAGCTACTTATACTGAATTCAATCCTCTTCCCCTTATTATCAGTCAAGGTCAAACAAAATGCCTTCATTACAAAGTGGAGAGCTTTATGAGTAGAAGTTAAGCCTCTTTTTAGCCCAAGCCTCAGAAATATCCTTATAGAAGTATCACCAAGGAGAATGTACTTCCAAATAAACATGACAGCATTTCAGCCTAAATATTTATGAAGGCTTGAGAGAGTTCATCTGAAAATTGCTTTGTTTTGTGTGTGTTTTAATAGAGGTCTGTTGCCTAAAGATTTAT
This sequence comes from Liasis olivaceus, assembly GCA_030867105.1. Taxonomy (NCBI): domain Eukaryota; kingdom Metazoa; phylum Chordata; class Lepidosauria; order Squamata; family Pythonidae; genus Liasis; species Liasis olivaceus. The sequence goes on from CM061354.1 coordinate 69,658,483, forward strand.
GAACTAGATGTGTGATCCCTAAAGACCTCATATTGGATTTTGAACTATGCTGTCATTTAGTGAGCACAGATAAATCTTGTCTGATTTATTAGCCATGATGGAATTATTCATTTCTAGTCCTGGCAGAAGCATTCCATTTTGAGTTTAGCATTATGAATCAAATACACATGCAACCCAATATGTCCTTAAAGAGAAACTGAGCTCTATGATGCAGAAAAATAGCCTCTAAATTTCCACGTATGAGTATTTTCCCCCTTCTGTCATATTCAATATAGTAATTTGTCAGTAACATTCACAGGTACTTAAGGGCCCAAAAGTTTCCCAAATGTAATCCTAGGTCTCAAATTGAACAAGTCAGCAGATATTTTGCTTTCGATTCTCACCTGGATACACCTGGCCTCTCAAGTCCACAGTGCATCATGCACCCTGGATGCTCTCCTTTATGTTACAACGGACATCCCAGACTGGTGGTAGCAGAGAGGTCAGGATTACCCATGGTAGTGCTGTCAACAACAAACTATTAGGCATGCCTGTACAGAGAGGCTGTCGAGATCCACAAACATCCCGACAGCTTCAACAAAAAAGAAGAAAGTCTGAATGTCAACAGAGCCTGGTTACCTGCCATGCACCACACCAAGATCCTGCCCAAAAGCAAAACCAACCAGAAATCAGCTCCCCAAAAGAGCAAATGGGAAACCTACTTGGACAAGGAATGTCAGCCTTATAATATAGACCAGACAGGAAACACGACCAGATAAGCTAATTCTACTTTATTGTAAAGCTACATTAAGAGAATCTTGCAAGTCTGAAAGTAGAAATCCCCCACCATCTCTTTTACAGCCCAAGAAACTAGGGAGGGTCTCTTCTGAGCCTCTTGCCATGCTCATGTTATTACTGCAGGCTCAGCTGCCTTTAATCTGACCATTTCCTTAGCTGTGTCTGTTTGCCCTTTCTCCTGACGTTATTTCCACATACCACTACAGGGACCCAATCAGGACTCAGCTGCTCAGATGAACCAACCAGAGCCCAGCACAAAGAACCAGTCAGGAATCAGCATTCAAAAAATGACCCATCATAAGCTGGTATGGACAAAGGACCAATCAGGAACAAACACCACCAAAACAACCAATCAGGACCAGGCAAAAGCAAAGAACAAATCAGACAGCAGCCCTCACCAACCCATACCAGTTGAAAACCAGCTTGGCTAAAGAACAAAGCCAGGTCACCTGGCTATAAAGACAGAAGCCTAGTCAGTCCTGCTCAGTTGCACAGTGGACTACCTTGCCCATGAAGATGCCAGGCATGGTTGCTGGTGAAGCATTAGGAAATCTGTTGTCTAGACCATGGTCACTAAACCCTGAAGCTCAACAATGCCCAACAGATACTGGCTGTGAAAGACTACACCAATAAGCTTCTCTCATTGTTTTGTACATTAGTACTAAGTAATCTCACTGTTGTACTGTTTAGTACAGAAAAGGGTGAAAACATATGCCCTGTACTACTACATGCTGTGTTTTTCATTTCCTATAGTAAAGTTGTAAAGGAAGGTCCTCCCTCCTTCCTTCCCTCCCTCCCTCCTTCCTCTGCTATTCATTTGAAATTTTCAGCTATAATTGCAATGTACCAAAGTATTGCTATTTCTTTTGTTTCCTAGCATATAATCTAATTGCCCATGTAACTCAATTAATGAAGCAGCTATGCTTAATGTTTATAATCCATTAAATTCAGATTTTTGCAGTAGATATATTTACTGCATTTCCAATAGGGATTCTAATTTCATTGAGAGCAGATTTTCCTTATCTTTTCACTAATGGATGTCTTTGAAAGACAAGGTCTTTTCCCAGAAAATACATGACCTCAATCCATAAGGATGGGAATAATAATTGAAAGGAGGAAAAAAAAAAATGTTGCCTACCTAATTCAAAAGTGCAGCAGCAAAGTTTTTTGCCCACTTGTATTTGAGCATCAAAAATAGCCATCAGAGATAAAACAAAAGATGGAAAAAACATTCCCTTTATTCAAATGACCAAATTGCTGATACATTAAAAGGTATTCCAAGAGAAACTGCCACATTCAAAATTGCTATACTGCTTATGTAAACATGCAAGAAATTTCAGGTTGGTAAGAGAGTCATTTGAAACAGGAACAACCGGCCATAAAGGTCGGTTACAACTTTTTCAGCATTAGCAGCAAAAAAAAAAGAAAAAAGAAAAAAGAAAAAAGTCACGGGAAACCATCATTGATATTCTTCCCATTCGCCCCTGCTTTCCTCGCATTGTTCAGGAAAGCTTAAAGTCCTTTCCTGGGTTCTTTGAATAAAGGTTAGGGATTAGAGGATATTAACTGCTTCTACACACTGTATCATCTGTTTGTACTTGATTTCTGAAGAATTTTTGAGTCAAGCTTGACTCCTGATGACTTCATGGATACATTGATGTTGCTTTCTTGGCAGCAGTACCATACTAGTCTGTTGTTGTTTTCTATTTTAAAATTTATTTCCTAAGATAGCTTGCAGTCTTGGTGTTTTCTGATGCTCTCTCACCCAAGTACTAACCTACTTGACTTTTGTTTTGTTTTGAGATTAACTCAGATGCTACCATCTGCTTATAATGCAAATCCTCAGTACAACCCAAATTTATGCTGTATAATAGCATGGACTTTATTCCTGCCAAAACTGGCTCAAATGTTGCTTTTGAAGTATTGCATAAAGTGATAAATACCCTTTCTTTTTCTTTCAGAATATGAAGTAAAAGGTAGTCAGAGACAACATCTCACCATGAATTTCCCCACACCTCCTTTGTTCTTGTCCTTGTTTGCTGACAATTTCCACTGAAACTTCAGATGATAAGAACTAGAGTGTTGGAAGTTACACCATCAAATCCAACCCCCTGCATTAATGCAGGAATCTAGTTTAAAGCATCCACAAGTGGCTCTCTAGTTTCTGTTTGAATTCATATAATAACAAGGAACTCATTATTATTCTAGCTGGCTGGTTCCACAGTTGAATCATTCAAACCACTAGGAAGGTCTCCTTCTCCTTCTCCTTCTCCTTCTCCTTCTCCTTCTCCTTCTCCTTCTCCTTCTCCTTCTCCTTCTCCTCCTCCTCCTCTTTTTAATGAAACCTATTTTCCTATAACTTACGACCATTATTTTGTGTCCTATTCCCTGGAACAATAGAGATATTATTTCAATGTGATGCCTTTCCAAGTACTTGTAGAACGCCATTGTATTTCCTGCTCACTTGCTTCTTCTTAAAGTCTAAATATAGCCAGTTCCCTTATTCTCTATCAAGAGGACTTAATTTCAAGTTATATTGCTATTTTTCTGAACTTGTTCCAACTTGTCTAAATCCTTCTTAAAAGGTAGTACCCAGAACTGGATATAATACCTAAGATGGAGCTCGAAGAGCATAAAGAATTATTTCCGATGACCCATGTTTCATGATTCTTTGGATGCTCTGTTGTTGCATCTTCATCACACTGCTGATTCATATTCAGCTTCTGATTATCTGCAGCTTAAAGAACCTTTCTGGTTGCTCTGTTGGCAAGCCATGTATCTCCCATCTGCATTTGATTTAATTGAGAAATTTATATTTCTCAGTTAAATTTCATTCCAGGATTTTCTGTCTAAGTCTCTAATTTATCAAAGTATTGGCCATTAGGGCTTTGAAGTGGTTTGGAAGAATGACTTCTACCCTCATATGAGTTCTTCATTAATTTTCATGAATAAATTCTTTAAGTTTGTGGCATGCTTTTTTTTTGGGGGGGGGAAGGTATTCCATGAAAGCACCCCCTTAAAAGGTCAGGTTGACTTAGTAATTAGCATTTTTCAGAGAGGTAATGTGTTTGCACAAGGACTATAATTTTTCAATGTCTAAATGTTGCTCTTATTGACAAATCATGGTAAAGCCATTGCAATTAACTTTATTAAGGCAAATTCCTAAACAGGTATTCCATTTGGTATTTCAGAATATCACAAATATTATCTTAGAACTTTATATAACTTCTGAATTTACTTGACTCTTGTTTGGTCAGTTACATAAGTCCCTTGCACTTTTTGTCCAGTTAGGAAAACATTATTTGATGCCCCAGGTGTTGATGAAGCCAAAGATTTAAAAAAATGTTTTAAAAAAGTAAAAACAAAGCAAAACTGAATCCCATTCATGCCACAAATACAAAAAAAAAAAAAAAAGTATGCTGAACTTAAAATGTTTAACTGAGATTTATGTATGAAACACTGTCATTTTTGTAGTAGGTATAAAACTCTGATTGGTCTGGTATTCTTTTGCTTGCCATCTATCGAACTGACAAGTCTGGTAGCATCGCTAACATGAGAGAGCCAGGCACCAGAAGAGACCTAATTCAGTGTCTCTTCCAAAAAATTGCTTGCTCCTGTATGGGAACACAACAAACCTTTGTTCTCTTGATTCAAGCATTGTAAAAAGGGAGAACTTTCCATTTTTTTGTTATAATACAAAATGATGCCATTGCCGACATGGAGTCAACACATCACTCTGGCTGTACTGTTCAGAGCTATCATTGCTAAATCATTAGTAACACATAGCTATATCCAATCATCAACTAAACAAAGACGGATAACCAGCTGTACATCTGAGATACAGACTGGTTGAGGTATCTGAGTTCAGGTCAGGTTGAATCCATGGAAGACTATGAAGTACAGAGTGAGATTTCTTAATTTCAAAATATCAGCCTATAACTAGAGTCTTTATTAGTTCAACAGTGGTTTGCATCCCATCCTGAACAAGAACATATTCATAGATTTTAGGTGGCAGCTATTCAGGACAGCAGACCACAGTTAAGGATAAAGACGTGTATTCAGACCAAAATGTCAGCAAAGCTACTTGGCGTTACTAGTACAGTGCTAAACAATACCACCTTCAACTGGAGAATACATATTTGCTCATTCTCTAGCGTGAACCTCGATAGGCCATTTTTGATAGCATCACCTCACTGTAGTTTACTGGTAAATATGTGTCTATGCCTGTCTGTTGGTGTTGTTCTTTTTCTTAATATTTGTCCCACGTGGTTGCAGGATCTGCTTCTTTTGACTGGGCTCGCCTAGTTGTTACAACAAAGAGATCAGAGTATGGTACAGTGACCAGCTTTGTTTTTCAGCCAGCTGATCACAAAGCTTAACATTGATTTGGGCTGAGAGGGAGTGACTGGCCCATAGTCCCCCAGCTAGTTTCTGAACCTAAGAGACGTCTACAGCCTTGGTCTCCCCACTCCTAATCCACCGCTACACTGCATTGGTACCAGGAATGTTAGTTTAAATAAATAAATAAATGCATAAATAAATGGGCACAAACATGCCATCAGAAATGACAATATTAAAAAGAAAAGAAAGAGATAGATGAGTAGGGTTAAAATTTCTCCAGAATCCCTATAATGCACTGGGTATAAGGAATGATAAAGACTGTGCCATCTACTGTACCAGACTTCATTAAGGGATAGTGTTCTATTTCCATAGATTAAGCAAAGACCAAGCTTCCTTCTTTTACATTGCATCTATTAATCATGCAAGGGGACCCCCTGACTCTTTTGTGATTGGCCAGTTTTCTGAACAATTTCCACTGTCCTTACCCTGCCATTTCATTTCTTTTTGAGTTCTCCCTTTATTGTTTCTCTTTGTCCCTTCTCCCTCTAACAATGAACAAATAGGCATAATCGGAGTTCAGGATAATATGCCGTGCGTGGGATGATATGGAATGTGGTCCACAAAAGTTTATGCTACAATAAATGTATACTTCCATGGAGGCCTTTGTTGGTTTTGCTTGAAGTGACTAACGCAGGGGCTCTTTTGAAAATGGACTGCTTCCTAAAAGAACAACTCTTTCAGTAACCTTACATAAGAAAAGGTAAGTTTCATCTACCAAAGAAGAATTTCTTTTCTTTTCTTTTCTTTTTTTTTTGGTAATTTTAGTAGCAGACTAGTAACCATGTGCACAAAGCCAGCAAAGCAAAGAAATAAGTTAACATGATATAAGGAAGAATCTTATAAAACCTGAACCTGAGAGAGAAACCAGCAGCAGAGGACAGGTAACTGTGCTGACTCACAGCTTGTAGGCAATAAGCCTCTAGCAATCGGTGTTCAGAAATAACCTAAGTTCTGCTTGTTTTGTACAACTTGACCTGAGACAAGAAGTAGTACAGGAGTACAGAAATGCTTCAGATCTTACTTGGACCATTTTTCCTGGGTGTCTTTTAAAAACCATCTTTACTCCAAAGAAACATTTAGTACTGTTAGCATCTTATTGTCTTGGTAACAATCAGATGTACAGAGAAGGAATTCTACAGAACAGCCGAAATATTATCTCCACTAAAAAAATAAATTAAAAAAAATGGTAAGAATATGGCAGATCCAAACCCATACATACAAGCTCTTCAGTCTGTCTTATACATATCTGTGGTGAGTTATTTGCTTCATTATTCTCCCTCCCCGCAAAAGGAAGATCTCTACCTTGTTAAGTTCCTCAGCCATAATATTTAGACCCTATTTATTTGTGTGTGTGTATGTGTGTTTTCGCTTTATTGAATAAAACAAAGACCAAAAAGTAGAAAACAGTAGCAATAAAGAGAGAGGGTGGAAGGGAAAAATGGGGTGGGGTGGGGTGGGGTGGGGTGGAGGAGCGGGGAAGCAATGCAACAACAAACATAATCTATATCTCTAAGCAACTTGTTTGTAAGTCACAAGTAACATCAGAACCTCACTCCACCAGTAACTGGGGACATAAATTTGTCTTTCCATGTTGAAGAGCTCATCTCTTAGCAATAAAAAGGGCACAGTGAATCCATTTCCATAGTCCAACTGTCACTTTCCATGAAATAGCTAGGTCATTTAAAAGAATACGGACATCAGAAAATATTAAATCTTATACACACACACACACACACATACATATGAAGCATTATACTCATTGCATTTCCAACAGCATGATGGTTTACTTATTCCTTTCTGATGAATTACAGTGGGGTCCAATACTTTCACCCTATTTCAATGTCAGGATTATTAATTTATCACCCTTTAATATATCAATTCCAGGGTAATCCAGAATGACATACAGTCCATGATAACTTCCTCAAAATAAAAGTTGGAATGAAATGATATTGTGGAAAACACTCATTCAGCCCAGCACGCTCAAGATGCTAGAGATGGAGGAGAAGTTCATTTCGTTTGCCATTGAATGAAGAAATACCTTTAAACTAATATACAAACTCAAACCTAGTCATCATCTGAAATTCACACTTTTCCATATATCACACCTCAATTAAGAATGTACATTAGAGAAAAGTCTGTAGAAACATGCATTATTTTAGGGAAAATTATGGGTAGTGATACATTGCAATTGTTTTCCATATTTTTTTTCAGTGATTAGCAGTGTTACAATATTTTTAGCATACTTAAAAAAAAAATACTACTAATCTTGACAGATTCACAAACATGAAAATATGAGAGAGACCAAATCTGATATTGCATATTTGTGTGTGTGTTTGTGTGTCGGTGTGTGTTTATGTGCCTATGTATAGGCACATAAGGCACATGTATAGGCACATAAGGCACATGTATAGGCACATGGGGGAGGCTATCCAACATTTCTAGAAGGCTCATCTCAAACATATTTAGTAATTAGTACCTGCCAGTTAAAACTCAAAGTGCATTTAATGCAGAAATACTGGAAACTTGAATCTCAGGCTAAAAGGATATAGCATAATGTTATAAAAAGGGCCCAGGGGCTTGAAAATGAAATACTCAGCATGTCTGCTGGTTGTCCTAAACCATGCCAATTTGGATTACGATCCTTTCTGGATTTAGCCCTAGAAGATGAAGAGAAAGTGTTAATTGTTTGTTACAAACAATTGTAATCGATCAATCTACATGAAAGTAGCTTTATATTGTTATACAATATATCTAGTTATCCAGATATGCATATTGCGCACCGATATCCAGCCCGTATGTTTATTTCCCACTTTTTTCTTATAGTTAAATAAACTGACTTAAATGTTTATAATTTAATTTATGGCATGAGTGTGTGCGCAAAAACATATATATATGAAATAAAAAGACAGAGAAAACAATTTCACAAAACATGCAAGTCAGAGAGATACAATTTTGGAGTGTGTGAAATTGTTCCTTTTATTTTTTATTTTTTCCCTTTTTCTTCTTTGTTCCCTACTTACCACTTTTTAAAAAATTAAAACTATACTGCATACCTAAAAGGATTCTGAAATATGAGATAATCTTCTGCTCTACTTTTCTCATAATAAAGATTTCCCTGGCAGGGACAAAAAATAGCTATTCCACAATTCACTTTTGCTGTGATGGTGTAAACACAGTTTGTTTTATCAAAACCAAAGTAGATCTATAGAAGCATATAATCTGTGTCTCTTGGCAGTACTGAAATGGATTTTCCTCAGTCTACTTTATCTTTCACTGATATCAATGATAAAATATATAAGAGTAGATTTTGGTTGTGGAAAAGCTCCCACTCAACTAAGATAAATCATGGGACATTGCAATACTCCAAAGTCTGCATGAAGCTCAGCGAATCACAGTTCCCCACTGTATTTTTACAATTTATTTATTTATTTTTAGATTTATCTCCACCCATCTCCCCCTAATGGGGGATTCTGAGTGGCTCACATAATCCATTAAAACAATAAATATATATAAAATTACAAAAAACATAAAAATGATACAAAGCATTACCAAGAGAAAAGAAAAAGTCCAAGAGGCTGATGGTTTCCAGAGCTGCAGATGAAAGGCTTCTAAGCCATCCCCACATTTGATGTCTTCCCTCCTCACCCCAGGCCAAGTGGCAGAGCCAGGTCTTCAAATCCCTCTGGAAGGCCAGGAGTAAAGGAGCCAATCTCAACTCCAGAGGCAGGATATTCCAAAGGACAGGGGCCGCAGCAGAGAAGGCCTGCCTTCAGGACCCCGCTAATAAGAGCTCTTTTACCAAGGGGGTCTGAAACATGCCCCCTCTGTGTGATCTGAGCGGGTGGGACTGGTTGAAGTCATGGGGAAGAGGCAGTCCCTTAGGTAACCTGGTCCCATGCCATGTAGGGCTTTAAAAGTGATAACCAACATCTTGAATTGAACCTGGAAGCAAACTGGTAACCAATGCAGCTTACAGAGCAACGATGTTACATGGGCCTTTCTTGGGGCTCCAAAAATAGCCTGCATTCTGGACCAGCTGTAGCTTCTGGATACTCTTCAAGGGTAGCCCCACATTGCAGTAGTCTATATGGGAGATAACAAGGGCATGAGTGACCATTCAAAGGGCATCCCAAATCAGGAAAGGGCTTCTCCCAAAGCCCTAGTTGGATGTTTTTCAGGCAGCCCTTCAGATGACAAGGCCCCATTGTCTTGCACACCACAGAACAACTATCCTTGGTTTAAGGTCAACGTGGTAGGTCATCCCAGGCATATCATATTGTCTTCTCCTTTCTTGCTTCTGGACTTAGCAACAGCTTCTCCAGACCAGTTCTACAATGTTCCCAGTGCTTCTAACCATACTTACTAAGTTTAATGTGGCCCTTTCCCTATCCTGTCATCTCAGCAGTGGCTGGCCCTGAGATACCCAATTCCCCACTCAAAATGATCTGGTCATCTGTCCCAAAGGCTGTGACTAGGATCACTGTGAGATGAGATCAGACCTTGTTGATTCCAGAATCCAGTATTCTACCTATAGCAATACATGAAAGGTATTAAGGTTACTAAAGCTTTCCAGTTTTAAAAATTTAAAAATTTGATTTGTAATTGTTACTATATTGTTATAAAACTTACATAATACATTGTATTATTTCAACACAGTTGAATTTGTACAATGCTGATTAAAATTATTAACACTGTAATTTTCAGATAGTTTAAGCCATTGAACATGCAATAAAGAAAAAAAAAAACTTTTCAATTTGAAGAGGGGCAATCATGTTTCATGTCCTGGGTTGATGCTGGGAAAAGAATGATACAAAAATGTGACATTGGGAGAGAATGAACGAATTTAATAATAACTACTCCAAAGTTACAACAGAATCAAAGGATAACATTGGATTAGGAATAAGCATCATTTTACCCTCTTCCCTTCTGAACAGAAGCAAAATAAAATAAATAAAATAAAATAAAATTTCAGCACATTTTACACTATATCAGGTTACTGTTTTGTAACATCTTGTTGAGCAAAGGATTGGTAGCTACCGCACAAAGACACACACACACACACACACAAATGCTATTTGCAGTTGTTACTTTTTAATGCAAATGGTTTAAAGTGGATTTTGCATCTTGTTTGAATGGCAGCTGGGATTCTTCCTTGCCGAGAGAAGGTTAAACAAAATCTTACCTCAGACTTCATCATTGGACAATGATTGAGCAAACTTATTAAATGAAATAAATTAAGAGTAGGACAGCCCTAGTAGTATTAACAATAGTTGTAATAAAAAGGTACTACTCTTATTTGTAATAGTTTTGTGATTACAGTTACTAGTAATGTTATGACTGCTAACAGTGCGTGCTATTTTTAATTTATGGCACAGTTCTGTGCAAAGCTATTTAGAAGACATTCTCAGCCTGAAGCCTGATTAGTATAATTAATGTATGGTATTAACTATAAAGAGAGAGAAGGAGGGAGTGGGAAAAGGTGCATGCCATCAGTAGTTTAGATCTTTAAAGGAATAGGAAAATTTATAGCCTATAGATTTGTCAAAGATTATTTACTGCCATATAGCTAAATAGATCATCCGTGTACTGCCACAGTATAAATTCTCAGGACAGATTGCAAGGCAAGGTGGACTAAAATGGATAGACCTGTTTGGATTCCATCTCATTTTTACATATTGTTGCTGTTAATTTCATTCAGTTCCTGCCATTTAATTCAAGAGTGGAGATATTCACAAAGATTAGACTTTTCAGGCATTTCTAGATGGATCTTGGCTGAATCTAGGAAAGACATCTTCTAGCCCCCAAGATAAGAACGCAGGGTCAAAACATAAATGGGATTTTCCATTCTCCGTTCTAGAAAAAACTCAAATTTCTGAAACAAACCCTGATATTGGTTTCCATTATTAGCAACATAGTTTTATCTCTCACGTGATAGTTCTGATGTGGGAAAGGGGAAGGTGATCAACGATACAGAATGGTCAGGATAGGGGAGGTCTTAGCTCTGATGGATCCAAAGCTCTCCCAGTTCTCCATCTTGCCCTTAAATGGGAAAATTTAGCTGAAACCAGCCTAAAACAGATGCACAATCCACAACTCACAAACCATGGGCAAAATATGGCCCAGTGGGGTCTCCTGATGTATTTTCAACATATTTGCCTGCCTACCCCTACCATCACTGTCCATCTTGGCTCAACAGCCTTCAATCTTAGCTTCTTGAACATGGCAAGTTCAGGTTTCTCTTTTCCCCTTTATTGAAACAATTCTCTAGACCTCAGAAAGGATGACTGTGTTGGTTTTTTAACACTTTGGCAGAATTATTTTGGTTCCCAATGACAGTAAGCTGTTCGTTGTAACACAAACAGCTAATTTCCTTTACATTCACTAATTACAAAGCAACATTTTCACCAAGCAAAGAGAACCATAAAAGACGATACTGAAGTATAAAATATGTTGTGTTTATGTCACTGAATACAGAGCTAGGGGTGGGAGGAGGATTTCCGAGAATAGCTTGGAATAGATTTAAACAATGCTAAACATGAGCATTGCCGTGTGGGAGCTAAAGCTGTAAAGCTCTTGGCTCAAATGCATTACAACATAATGATGTGAGACTATGTTTTCTGATACTGATGTTTAGTGACTTTGGATTAAAAGAAAGGAAGATAAAAGTGTGCATATGAATAAAAAGGGTGAGGATGGGGTGGGATGTTGTTGTAGTTGCTCGTCCCTTGTTTTCTTAGCTTCAACCAAGAACATACAGACAGATTAATGTCCACCTTATTCTATGCTTCTGGCAAGCATTATATGTTTCAATATAAAGTTTTATAATGCATATCAGAATCACTGTAACATTTTGCATGTGTACCACCCAAGGATGAACAAATCATTCTATGACCAGTTTCCCAAGTATTAAATTGTATGCCTATTGATTAAGCTACTGAACTGGGACCGAAGACACTATGTTTCAAGGTATGCTTGATGGTCCAATTCACTGGGTGACTCTGGGCTGTTACTTTTACTCAATCCAACCCATTTCAAAGACTCCTGAAATATGTATGTGTAGTATATAGTATACAGCTTCCTGTGTGGATGTATATGTTGTGAAGGCTTTTTCTGGTTGAACAGTGGTTGATGGCATTTTAATTTTGGTTTTTATTGATCTTGTATTGGTGAGTTGATTGGGGAGGGTGCACAAGTGCACAAAATGAATGAATGAGTGAATGAATGAAAGGCTCAATAAATAAATAACTTAAACCTTACAGGTTATTTTAAAATACAGCTGACACGAAATGCAATGGTTTAATTGCTACTTCATTCACAAAATGCATCTTTGTGAATGATGTAGTACACCTATGGAATAGTGGACTGAATGGCACTTTAAATCTGCCATCTTTGTTTCTTTTTGTGTGGGGGTGTGTAACTTTTGTGGGGGGGGTTTGTGTTGTTTCTTTGTAAACTATCCAGAGTCACTGAGAGTCAGGTAGCATATACATTTAATAAATAATAATAACAATAAGTGGACCATAAAGAAGGCTGAACGCCGAAGAATTGATGCCTTTGAACTGTGGTGCTGGAGAAGACTCTTAAGAGTCCCCTGGACTGCTAGGAGGTCAAACCAGTCAATCTTAAAGGAAATCAACTCTGATTGCTCATTGGAAGGATTGATAATGAAGCTCAAGCTCAGATACTTTGGTCACCTAATGCGAAGAGAGGACTCTTTGGAAAAGACCCTGATGCTGGGAAAGATGGAAGGCAAAAGGAGAAGAGAACGGCAGAGGATGAGATGGCTAGATAGCATCACTGAAGCAATGAGCATGAAATTGAGCAAACTCAGGGAGGCAGTGAAAGATAGGAAGGCCTGGCGCAATATGGTTCATGGGGTCACGAAGAGTCGGACACGACTTAACGACTAAACAACAACAACAACAACAACAATAACAATAAGAATCATAATATCAGATGTAAGCAAGCTACAGCAGATGAAAGAAAAGAAAGTGAAACACATGAAGACCAAAGAATACCTGATCATGAAATATCACTTAGAAACAAGTGAGAACAAAGAAGCACTGGAAATAATAAAGCAGCAAATAACTGCCATAGCCAAGATCAGCAGATAAGGAAGCTCGAACTGCACACTACAGGAAGAATCTCCAATTTCAGTCGAATCAGAAACGTTTCTACCGATCCATTAATGGAGAGACTGTAATGAACCAGTCAATACCTGACAAAGAAATAACAGTGCAATTCTGGGTGCAGCTAAGGGACAACCCTCCTCCAAAAAACAAACAAACAAACAAAAGAATCAACTTGGATAAGGGAGGTGGATAACAATAAAAAAGAAGCTGAAATGAAAGAACTTGTAATAACAATAGAAATGGTGGAGAAAAGGGGAAAGGATGATCAAAAACTGGTCATCACCAGATGAAGATGAACTGTATTGTTTTTGGTTGAAACATCTGACTGGTCACACCCACTCATTGCCAAGTAGTTTAACAACATACTGCAAGGAGGTGAAATTGAAGATTAGTTAACATTTGGCAAAACCTACCTGACAATGAAAGATCCAACAAAAGGGGCAGCACCAGGCAACTATAGGCCAATTGCATGCTTACCAACAACTTTCAAATTGCTAACTGGTGTTGTAGCTGGTGCAGTCCAACAACATCTAGTTGACAACAAACTCTTTCCATCTGAGCAGAAAGGAAACCACCAAAACAGCAGAGGAACAAAAGATCAGCTCCTAACTGACAAGGTGATTTTGGAAAACTGCAAGAGAAGGAAGTTCTCTTCAACTTCAATGTAGCTTGGATTGATTACAAGAAGGCATTTGACTGCCTGCCACAGGACTGGATAACCAAGTGCCTAGAAATAACTGGAGTCAGGAGAAACATCAGAAGCTTGATGCAAAGATTAATGGCACAATGGAAGACATAGTTGCTGGTCAATGGTGATAGACTGGGAGAGGTTATTAAGAGAGGAATCTTTCAAGGAGGTTCACTATCACCACTACTGTTTGTCATTGCATTGATTCCTCTGTCAACAATACTGAGCAAGTCAGGCCATGGCTTTCAAACATCAACAACATCTACCTGCCTATCCTACCTCCTTTTCATGGATGATCTGAAGCTGTATGGAAAAACACCATCCAAAATAGAATCGCTGCTCAACGCTGTCCAAATATACAGCCAAGATATTGTAAAGGAGTTTGGACTGGATGTGGAATGTTACACCAGACAGCTAAAGAAGAAAAAAGGTCATTGAAAGAATATCTGAAGGACAGTGAAGAAGATACACTGAAGCTAGTACACCATGAAGGCTTACTGAATACTGAAGAGACCAAACTGGCCTACAAGAAAGACCAGATGAAGAATAGAAAAGAGACATGGCAAGGCAAAGTATTACATAACAGGCAAAGAGGAAAACATGAAGACCTGGCAATGGCTAACAGCAGGAAATTGAAGAAAGAGACAAAGGGGCTAATTCTGGCTGCACAAGACCAACCCTTAAAAATAAAAGCATACAGAGTCGGAATTGAGAAGACAGCCATAGACAGCAAATGCCATCTCTGCAAATAAGCTGAAGAAACAGTGGACCATGTAGTCAGGTGCTGCAAGAAGATTGCCCAATCTGACTACAAACAATGGTGTGACAAAGTAGCAACAATGGTGCATTGGAATATCTGCAAGAAATACTATGTGCCTGCAAGCAAGAACTGGTGGGACCACAAAGCAGACAAAGTAATAGAAAATGAAGAAGTTAAAGTGCTCTGGGACTTTCGAATTCAAACAGACAAGCACCTGCCACACAGCACCCCAGATGTAACAACTGTTGATAAGAAAGACAAAAAAAAGAACTGGAGAAAATCACAAAATATAAAGACCTGCAAATAGGAGTAGAACAACTATGGCAAAAGAAAGCAAAGATAGTACCAACATTAACAGGTGCCTTGGGTGCAATCCCAAAACATCTGGAGCACCACTTGAAGACCATCAGCATTGACAAAATCACCATCAGTCAATTGCAAAAGGCAGCTTTACTTGGATCAGCCTATATCCTGCAATGATACCTTTAATACCATCAAAGAACAACATCTGCTTATCCCAGGTCCTTGGGAAAGACTCAATAAGTGGATAAAAATGCCAAATCCAGTCTAAACAACTGGCTGACTGTGTGACCAACAATATAATTGATATCTAGGATTTTGCTATATGGAACATTGTGTCACCCTCCCACCCCACCCCACCAATAGCCGAAACCCTCTCTAGAGCCCCTAAGATTTAACTCTTCCAATAAAAGAGAATATCTGTAGCTCAGGGTTGAAGTGCAGAGTCCTTGGTACTCACTCAGCTTGGCTGTTTGTTTGCAGATGTTTCTTTAGCCAGCTAGGCAACATCATCCTCAACAAACAACCAAGCTCAGAGAGCACCAATTACTCCACATGTAACTCTTCCTCCACATATTAGCCCACCCATGGGATGAGCCTGGGTAGAATATAGCAGTCTTAAATTAGATATATCTTGTGTTGGCCTCAGTTACTACTATTATGGTTGATATTTTGATTATTTCATTATCTTTTTCCTGTTGTTTTTCTTTTTCCAAAGGGGGATATATTACATTATTTTAGATTGCATTTTGTTTTATTTTAAATTATTTGTTTTCTTAGTTCTTTAAATTGTAAGTTGCCCAGAGTTCTTCCAGAGAATTAGGTGACTGTATAAATCGAATGAATGAATGAATGAATGAATGAATGAACAAATGAAAATTTAAACATTCTGTATGTGGTATCAGCTGTGTACTGAAGAAACCGATAAAGTAGTCTTATTTCAGTCTGGAGTCAGGCTTCAGCTTGGCAGTGAATTGGCATTCTCCCAGTAGGCTAACTCTCTTTGATTAGGCTTTGATACCATTAACCAGGTAATCCTCTTGGAGTGATCTCATAATAGGAAGTAATAGGGCGAGAATTAAGGATTCCCAGAGAGCAAACTGGCAACTTCTTCCTTCTATGCACTTTCAAATTTCTAACGTGTTTCATCCTGAAAAGGTGCTTACCCTTAGTCATTATGAAGCCATTGGATATGCTGCCATCTATATGCTAATGACTCCCAGATCAATCACACTTTCTCCTCAGAATGAGGTCAAGCTAAGTAGATGTTGGCTAGGTGCTTTGAGACAGTAATTAGTTGGATAAGGACCAAAAAATAGAAAGTGCTGTAGATTGGTGGTTTCTACAGGAGTTAGAATAATAACCTACTCCAGGTGGATTTATACTTGCTTTCAATTAAGCAGGATTTACTATTTGGGAACTTTTTGGTTCTATCTTTTCAAAGGAGACTTCAGCAATTATAATGGCATACAGTGCTTATTTTCAGCTCTAACTAGTTTGAACCTGGTTACTGAAAAAGCATTAGGGTTTGGCAAAGAGAACTATCCGAAGTAGGTGGAAGGAAATTCTTTTTGTTGAAGACTGGATTCAAGGTACATAATTTTTACTGAGGTTTACAATGTCATTAAACGTGAATAAAGAGAATATGGAACAATATGTTTCATTTATTTATTTATTTATATTTATTAAGAGTTTTCATATAATAGAAGAGCAATCAAAAGAAAGAGGGAAAAGAAAGAAGGAAAAACAAAAAAGTGCAAGAAAAGAAAAAAAATTAAAAATATGTAAATCCCTCCCCCCTCTTAAATATTTTGCAAATCTCCTCACCCCCTCATTTAATCCACATGCTTCTTAATCTTAAAATCCATGAACCATCAATTCATTTTTTCTTCTTTCAGCAAAAAGTCGATATAAAGTTTCCTGGAACAGTATATCTTGATAGGGTCTAGATTTAATAATATGTCAGAGGATGGAGTTCGTTCTGTATTAATAGTGACATTCACGATCCTTTTTTCTTTTAATTTTAGTTCTTTCTAACCATTATTATATATACTTTTTTTAAAAAAAATAATCCCTGTTGCATTTGTGTGTGTTTATTATATTTTGGTTGTTATGTCTCAGGAATAAAAAATGAAACTAAAAAAGAAAAAGAAACAAAACAATTGTGCACCTGCCATGGAGAATCTATTTTACTATCACAAAACAAAGTCGAAATTTCAGGAAGTCATAATCTGGCCTGATGCTCAGGAGGAGGTGAAAAAAATTCTCTTCTGGCAAGCCTTTTATCAATCCTGATTAAAAAGAGACTCAAATATTTATTCACCTATTTATTTACATGTCTCAGGCTTATGTGCGGTGCCCCTTCAGTCATAAAAGTAGCTGTCAGAGGTGTTCATGCCAATCCAGCAATTAAAATAAATATATACGTATTTAAATATAAAACATATTTTATTTTTATTAAAATAAAAAATATAATGACCTAATTCATATCAACAGACACAATCTCCCATCACCAATTTAATGAATTGAAAGGAATCAGGCATATCATCTGGCCAATTACTGGGGGGTGGGGGGGGACCCCACTCTCAATCACCTCCCCGCAAGAATTCCTGAAAAGCCAGACCTTAATGGCCTTTCTCAACGGTGGTGGTGTTGAATTGATGCTGTTGGTGGAGAGCTATTGTTCCATAGAAGGGAGAAGCAATGGAAAAGAGGGTGTGAAGTGAACTTCCCTTCCAGATGCAGTCAAACAATTCAAAGCCATGGCAATACGTCTTGCAGGGTACCACACGCAAACAATTTTATACCTGCAGCAACACACATCCATTAGAAGAATCCAACTTTTTCTTCTTTTTTTTTATGGTTTTTCTCCCCACATCTCCTTTCATGCGTTATCAAATGTGTAGTTATTTCCCTCTACCTTTCCTAACACCACCAGATTCAGTAAAACACCTCCTCTTTTCCAGCCCACCTATTTCCTAGGTTTCATATTTCTTGGTGGAAAGAGTTGATTGGAATCATTAATCCAATTTGATAACTTGATTCAACTGGGATCAACTTACTGTTAAACAGAATAATCAGATTAAAGCAAGTTGATATGAACAACTGATTCAGTTTTGAAAAGCTGTGTGCAAACACACTGAAATGATTCAGGAGCACCCAAATCATTTTGACATAGCTAATTGTTTTTGTGATTCAGTGAAGATTTCATGGAAAGGGCTGATTCTATGGAATCACCTTTGGAACAATCTCTTAATTGAATCTCATAGCTTATGCATACAACATGTATATTAAGAACTACACTCCCACAAGATTCTTGGAACTATTTTTCCCTTGCTTTTAAGGCACCAGAAACAAGGTGCTTATTCATTTTTAGAATGAAAATGTCCTTTATAATATTATCTTGAAACATAAAATTCACACAGAAGAGAATTGCAAACTCAGCCTGGTATCACTAGCTTTTCTCTCAGTTGCTTGAGAAAAGGCAATGCCACCTATTCAGATCACTTTTGACACTAATTAATTTTTGTATATGTATCTTACTGTGAGGGATGATTTATAAAGCCATCTCTCTGTGGTAAATGGTAGGTCCAAAGAGGACCTTGTACCCAAAGTCATTTTTTTTTTTTTTTTTTTGGTCTGGCAGAATGCTTCTTCAAAATCCCTTTACTAGCAGAAGGTCATAGTACTGTACATCCTTTTATACAAAGGAATTTGTTCTCTGGAACATTGAAATGAAAATGAGTTTTCTTCTTTTCACTTCAGTGCATCTCATGCTCAGAGGAATTAGTCTGCATCTTCAAAAATTCTCCTCCAAAGTCCAGGCAAGGATATTAAGCCATGGAAGGGTGAAAAAAAGGCAGTCATTGTTGTTTGGTGATCTCCAAGAGATTCAATAAAGTCCTTGATAACAGCTTCTTATTGCTCCTGGGGGACCAGGGGACTGACACGTTTTTATGAAACACCCACAGAGCACACTTGTTATTGTACCTGAACATTCCCTGCTCCTTGACAGATTTGGCTCAGACGGATTCAAAAACTGTATGCACCTGAGCAAGTGGATGTCCTTGAGACTTTAACAGGATATTGGTCTGACTTTCTAAAGGCCACCTCCTTCCATGTATTTTCTTTAAGTTAAACAACAATAACCACAGATACATCGCTCTGTGAGTGTCAAGAAGCGAAGTTTCCACTATTTCTAAGTACTGCTGAAATAAATTGAAAAAGACAAGGGAGCAGCATAAGGGAATTTTTGTACATAAGGCCTCATCTATAGATATATGTAGAAGAAGCTCTGATAAATCATTGGTCTTAGGAAAACCTTTTAGGTTCCTGGGTCTGAGAGGTTTTACCCCTAAAAGAAACTTCAAATTTACCTTAAACTTATATTTTGGTGAAATTAGATTAATGAAAGAGGTGTGCAATATGCGTCACATTAGCCCTCTTTTTGTGGCCCTCTGAGGACATCTTTCTATGCCTATGGAAAAGTGATGTCACGGTTTCCCACCATTTTGAGATAGGGACACATAAAAACCATAGTGTAAGCTTTAAACTGAGTGATATCATAGTTAAACAAGAAAAAACTAATGCAAACAAAGAAACCACCACATTTACATAATTAAAAAAAATTAAGGGAGGCCAAAATTATTTCTCTAAGACCTGAAAGTTCTTCATCCTGATTTAAGCCACCAGTTTCTTAGGATATAGAGTTTCAAAGGGCTATTTTGACCAAGTCCAACCACTTGTTCAAAGTAGGAATCCATATTTAAGCATCACAGTCAAATAGCTTTCTAGACCACATAAATACTGTATACTTTTCCTTTCTGTCCAAGCTCTCTTTGCATTTCCTTTTGTTTTTGGATTTATTGATTTCTTTCACTGTCCTTCATTTTCTACCCCATCCTTGTTGGAACTGTTTGCAACTGTGCTTTTAAAATGTATTCTTTAGTAACTCCCACTCATCTGAAGCTTCTTATCCCATTAGCTTCTCCTGCCATGTGATCCTACTCCTGCCATGTGACAAAAATAATGTTGTAGTTCAAGTCCTATTGAACTATCTTAGTCTTAGATGGTCTGAAAACCAGTACTCCAATGGTCACTTTCCCCCAATGTTTCTGCTGCTTCCACTTCCCCAATTAATGCTTCCCTATTGATTAGAATCAGGACAGGCTGGCTCTTCTGTCTGTTCTCTGAAGGAGAAAGCTGGCAGCAAAACAGTTCAGGAATTTCCTAGAAGAACCATGCTTCTATCTCCTAACAGATGTTGGGATGATTAAAGTCCCCCATCACTATCACTATTGCCTGTTTAAAAAGATCTGATATTTGCCTTGGGAGGCATCATCCATTTCTCATTGCTTGGAAAGCCTATGGTAAGCACCAACAGCAACATCCGTTTTATTTGTTACTATATGTATATGAGTAAAGATGTTCTTTCTATGGCATTGCCAAGTTCATTCATTTGGATTTCTAAGTAATAATGGAGATAGATAGATAGATAGATAGATAGATAGATAGATAGATAGATAATTATATAATGCAACTCTTCCTTCCTTTCTATTACTTTTATTCCATTTGAACAAACACTTAACTATCCTTCAACTGTTTTATTCCAGACATATGAGTCAAACTGGACAACTTTTCAGTGGCTGGAAACAACACATAATTGGGGGGGGGGGGTAGTGTGTGGCCACTGTGATTGAGATGATCATTCAGAATAGGTTAGGTCCCTCAGATAAGCATAATAGGACTGGAATTCTGTAGGATTTTTAGAATTATTGGCATTTTAGGCTTTACACTGTAGGGCATAGATGATTCTTTCCTTAAACTCCTGGGAAGCTGCACTATAAAGGAGGCTCCAGGATCTGGAAAAAGAAATAATAAAATCATTGTGCAATTTCTTACTCCTCTGCATTTCCTTCTGCATATTTTTCTGAGTTTGCCTTTGAAATTTGCTTTTGGTAAAATGTGATTCTTTTATTTGCAAACACTGGGAAAGATCGGTACATTATCAGCAAATTTTAGAATGGCCTAGGAATTCTCTTGCACTTGCTAGTTACCAGCACAGTTCCAGCATGTGCAGAGTGATAAGATGCAGTGATGTGAGCCCGTTACATTATTCCTGTATGTGCAGAAATAATGAGTACTGCCTGAAGCTCTGTTCTATTGA
The DNA here is from genome assembly GCA_030867105.1 of Liasis olivaceus. Classification (NCBI taxonomy): domain Eukaryota; kingdom Metazoa; phylum Chordata; class Lepidosauria; order Squamata; family Pythonidae; genus Liasis; species Liasis olivaceus. Next base: position 69,679,707 of record CM061354.1, read on the forward strand.
GAGAACCTATTCAATTTTGATTCCAGTTTGGGAGCTATCATAGATCTATCACAGAAACGGGGCTCAAACTCAAATTTCAGCAACATCTTCAGAGTTAACTAAGTAAAACCAGTCAGGTTTTGGAACAGAAAGATACTGTTGGAAAACAAATAGGCAGGTGAGAAAGCCTTTCCATCGGCAGCATTCTTTCTTGTGCTAAAGGGCAAAATATTGGCTTAATGTGCGTATGCAAATAAGGATTTGTTTTTGTTTTGCAATTTGCACAGCAAATCCAGCACAAAGATGGATTAGCAGGCCATCTGAAGATGGGTGCACGCTGAAGCTTTAGCAACCACTTCAGGAGCTAAAGAAAAATCACTACTGCATTTTGCCCAGATTGGGATTTCAGCTGATACAGAATATATTATTTGGGCTTCCTGCCTCAATGACCATCTGGAAGAATGGCTGGATGCCCATTCAAAAATCAGTAGGACTCTTGCCATTTGCCAGAGGTGCCAAGTGGCAAAAGGCTTAGATGAGTAGCCCTATAGAATGCTATCTAGAACATCTGTTCAGGAGAAGGAGAAGAATTCCATCTTTTCTAACACTTTGCCCCACTGACCAGCATTCATTCATTCATTCATTCATTCATTCATTCATTCACTTACTGACACCTGTACATATTTCAATGCCAAAAAGAGAGAGAGAGAGACAATGAGAGAGAGAGAGAGAGAGAGAGAGAGAGAACAATAAGAAAATATTGAATTGAAGCAGTTCTTTGTGTGAGGGAGCAAAGGAGGATGCTAACATAATTAATAGCCACTTCTGGATGCCGGAAAGGAATAGATGGTTCAGTGCTATCTATTTAGGAACATCTTATAGGCAATAGGAGATGTGGAACTAATGATCACAGGAATTGATTGATTGATTGATTGATTGATTGATTGGTATTTTTGTCCCTACTTGCAATTTGCTGGCAGGTAGCTTGGCATAGTAAAGCATCAAGACAGTAAAACAAACAGACCAAGAAATGTGATGGGAAGGTTCTTCAGCTTGATGGTAAAACTGCTGAAGGAGCTAAACAAACCTGATTGGTCACCAAGGGGGTTTATAATTCCTAGTCACTCAGGGAGAAAGAAGTTGCTTTACACGTAACTGTTTCCTCTGCATGAAAATTATGGATTATTTAGAAGGAGAAACAAACAGATGTTATCAAAACTTCTGCTGGTTTGGCATAAATGTTTAGTGGAGAGCATTATTGTAACTGAATGGATAACTAGGTTGATGTGTGAGTACTTCCAGCATAAATGGCAGTGTGAGCTCAATATAAGTAATGTATACATTTTGCAATGATACCGTTTCATTAACTTCATTAGAAAACTTTAGCATACATATGGGTTTAATTTCAACCTTCCTGCCCTCCCTTTTCAAAATCATGAAAGCATATGATTTTGATGTGGAGTTTCTCTTTGGGCCAGAGTGCACTTCTCAAAATCCCCATGTTAACATCACTCAGCCACAAGAAGATTCTGCTTTAGATTTTTCACTGACATACAGTTTTTCAACATGTATAAAGTCTTCATGAGAAAGGTGCAGATGTCCAACACATCACGGGGAGGCAATGTTTTGATGACCACAGATCATACCTCTCCCACCCACCCCTATTATTCAGTGTCAAGGGCATGTTATGAGAACACTAAAGCATAGAAATGGGTCTGTGGTTCTTGTGTTGTACATGTGGGTGTGTCTGTATGCTATTTGTTCATTTGTTTGTGATTTTCTTCTTTGCTTGCTATTTAGATATCTTCAGATTTTGGTTTAGAACAATGTGTGAATCCAACCAATGTATTTTGTTCTATAAGCTATATTTAAGCAAAGCATGGCCTAAAATGTTAATGATTAGTTTGAAGGGGTTAAGCTAAAGTTTGTACCATCTATCAATAAGGACCTTTTAAGTTTGAAGAAGTAGTGTCTTGCCTCAAATATACTGTTGCTTATCAGTATGTACAATTGCATCTTTTAGACAGGAATGCATTTACCTTTTATAGGTTAAACACATTTCACTTTCTTCTACGAGTAAAAGTATGAATAGATTGCACGTCTTGATTAAGATGTAGGAGGACATTTACAATCTTCATTAAACTAAAAGAAAGATGTTTCTGCTTGACTAGTGAGGCTGCAATTAATTGTTTGAGTTCAAGACCACTGTTTCCATCTAACAGTACTATTTACTCTCTTCTTCCACATAAACCTTTGTCTCTACTCTAAAGAAGTAACAGAAATGGTGGTGTGGGGTATAAAGCACAGGAACAAATATTAATATGATTGTAAAGTTAGGTCTTGAAGCCTGTGTGTTGATTAAAAGAAGAAGCATTAGTATTCTGAATAAAAATAGCTGAGCCAATTAATAGAATAAATGTTTTCCCCATTGTGTTTCCAAACATGGGCAGAAAATGATATTGCTGAAGCTGGGTGAACCAAATATATTAAGAGCATGAAAAAAATGTTCTGATCTGCATTTTTCCATTTCTTCTTAATTACCACATGATATGTTATGGATCGTTTCATTTGAATTATTTATTTTATTTATTTATTGGGTACAAAATATTACTGTGAGCCCAAAAAGGCCTATGCAGCTACCATGTGCTGTAAGCTTGCCTTATCACACTTGGCAGCAGGAAAATGTCAGTCAAACAGAACATGTCAAGCAGAATGTTTTTTCTAATAAAAGTGCTACATTGGTTAATAGCATATGCATATAGCTACCGTTAGCCCAAAGCCCAAGAAAAAAACAGTTTAAATGTTAAAGTCCAGACATAAAACAAAAAAGATGGAAGTCTTTGACATGTGATGTTTACATTAGCTGCATATTAAGTTTTTATATCTGGTCCAAATTACAGTAATACAGTGAAAATCAACTCCACTTCCATCACTTTTTAATTGGATCCATATTATCAAATACTAAGCAGTCCTTATCCATGATAGAAAATTTGTATCCTTGCATTTGGCTCTGTGTCTTCCTTTCTATATTTGGTGTGTTGTACTCAGTTCTAGAGTTTGGGATTTCTTAAACTTAGTACCGTGTTTTGTGATTCTTAACCCAAATTCTTAAATGTAGGGGGTTTTTTGGGGGGCGGGATTCCCTCAACCCCTTTGCCAGGACAGAAGATACTCAGGAGAATTATAGATCAGTTCTGAAATCAAGATTGTTTCAAAGAGATAGATTTATATTTTCTCTCACTATTTTGGGCAAGACTAAAACCAAATCAGAATTTATTTTCTAACGTCTTAGAAGATACATAGACTAGAAACCTGGAGTGACAAATTTGGACAGATAGTTTGTGATATATTCAGTTCTGTGAATATCCACTATTATTTGACACCAGGTTTTAAGGCTTGTAGAAACCAGACTAGCACTTCCTAATAAGTGTATTTACAACTCAGGAAGACAAGAGTAGTAAATGGAGAGAGACAGAGACAGAGACAGAGACAGAGACAGAGACAGACAGAGACAGAGAGAGATTAGATCAGTTTGAAGCTCTGGAGAATTATAGATGTGTATTCCAGTTGTATCTACTGACACAATAAAGCAATTAATTGATTAAATAATTAAGTAATATTAAAAAAATAATATTTTATTTGATGATTGGAGATTCCAAAATGGGAGTATGTATGCTTGGACACAAGTGCTTCTTTGCTTCTGGCACATCCCAATTATGAGCCCTGAAGTGTCAGAAATAGCTGATGGTCTAGTGAGACAATGTGGTCTTAGAAGTTCATGCTTTTGGTTATCCTGGACTAGGAGAACCTTAAGTTTTTAGAGGTTACTAAGTTTGGTTTTACATCCAGGGCTTGATCTTGTCTTCTATGGGTGATTAGTTAAGATATGAATGAGGGATGTCTGGAAGTGACATGGGAAGCTAGGGTTTCTTGGGGAAGAACGGTACTGATGTTAACACTGAACAGTCTTCTTTTCCAGGGCAGAAAAGTGTAAAGCAAAAAAAAAAAAAAAGCACAGAAATTAAACTGCCATAAGTATAAACATTAATTGTTGTATGCCATGCAGACTCACTTTTAGGTGAGATGGGTGGCTATGTAAAATGATAAATTAAAAAAAAAAGGCAAAAAAGATTACTATCTCATTGTAGTTTCTTTGTAGTTTCTTTAAGTAGTTAGAGAGCCTCATGAGTGCTGGACAATCAGACTTGCATTAAAACTCTTGATTTCCACTAAATCATAACCAGATAATATTGGAGTTGTGATGAGCATTTTAAAAAGGGACAGTGTCAGCTCTAGCTCTCACAGACAGTCTTTTTCAGAGTGCAAAAACAATCATGTCCTCTGCACTGGGTCTCTGTACTTCTACTATGTTTTAGTGATGGTTCAAGCAGAAGTATTGCCTGATCTTGCCCATTAATGAATAGACAGGTGGGGAAAGACTTTGAAGGATGGTTGTGGTTACCTGAATGCTTTTAGGAGGGTCTTTGGTTCATATCAGATTGCTTCACAAACAGCCCCTTTTGGAAGCTTTGCACAGCCCCAATCTTTAGGAGTCCTCATTGACCTTCATCACTTCCAAAGCAATAGAATTCATTTCCTCTACAGTTTCATTTAACCCTCACAGGTTTTAGGAAAGCAGTCACGCTGTCCAACCACGCCTTTCAGCTTGGACTCATAATAGTGTTACTAGGTTTTCTGGGTATTTCATGTTAGCCATTTTGAGGGCCATGCCATTCAAGAATGTCTCTGAGGCAAGGATAAGGATTTGAATGTTGGGCTTCACCCTTACCTCTCAATCACTAGCCACTCTGATTCTTCTTCACCTAGATAGGGGATTAATAAGAGATGGTTACTTCTACAAATTATTTGACAAACCTCACATATGATGTACAGTGAAGAGCCTTTTCTGTGCCCAGGCTGATTGCATCATTCTTCATGTTATTAGAGGGAAATATCCTAAAATTACAAGAGCAGAATGAACTTGCCCAAGTAGATTAAAGGAAACAATAGACCATGAACTAAAACACTGGCCATTCTGTACTGAAATTATTTAGTGCAAGCCCTCATTGCATATGCCTAAGCAGATCATAGACAGGATATTTGAATGTATTCCTGGGTATTCACTTTCCATATCTATCAAAAGAGATCAAGATAATTTGCTAATCACCCTTTAAATGTGAGAAGAATTGTTGGAAAAAACTTTAAAAATCCAGTCTTGTATGATGATGATGATTATTATTATTTTTTGCATTTACTGTTTCTTTTTTAAAATCACATATTGTTCTTTGCAAAAATGTGGTTTTTATTTTAAGATTGCTCTTTGGTTCTAAATCAAGTTGAATCTTCTCTCTCTCTCTTACCTAGCTTCTTTTCCCCTGTCTTTCACTCACCGCAAAGTTTCAAGCATGACTGCTTTTTGTGGTAGTTAATTTCTTCTTCATACTAAATGAAATTGGGATGCTTACCCCTTCAATGAACAACAGGAACAGTCAATGGGAAGTGCAATATCAGTCACCTTTGATTCAAGCTGTTAAGTGAGACTGTGTTCAGTATAGCAGGGTTCCTCAACCTCAGCAACTTTAAGATGGGTGGACTTCAACTCCCAGAATTCCTTAGCCAGCATGGCTGGCTGGGGAATTCTGGGAGTTGAAGTTCACCCATCTTAAAGTTGTTAAGGTTGAGGAACCCTGCAGTATAGCACTGTAGAACTGCCCATCCTTTTACCAGCAAATCATGAAGAAGGTCAGAGGAAGTGGGAATATAGATTGGCATGACATTGAAACAAATTAAATAAATGTTATTTGGGTAGGAGTGGGCTACATGCTGGATGAAAAAAACAACAACAACAACCCTTCAAGCTCATGGGCCAGGGTTGTCCACTCCAGTCTTATAATATGGTCCTCAATTGTTCTTCTGTTTCAACATACCTCTCTTTTTCAGGTAGACTTCAGTAATAAAACATTGGATTCAAGTTGAAATTGGAGACAAGACCCATGGTTCTCCAACTTAGCAACTTTATGACATGTGGACTTCAACTTCCAGCATTTAGTTGAATTCAACTTCCAGAATTAAAGCATGCTGGCTGGGGAATTCTGGGAGTTGAAGTCCACACATCTTAAAGTTGCTGAGGTTGAAAAAACACTGAGCTAGACTGAAGCAAGGGCCAAAAAGGGATAAAGTGAAGTAATGTGTTTCAAAGCAGTGAAGTGTTACTGTTCCCAATAGTTGTTTTGTGCTGATGCCACAATTAGGAGAAATGCGCCCTCTGACCATCCAATTTGAAAGTGTAAAAAGAAAAAGAAAAGAAAGAAAGAAAGAAAAGAAAGAAAAACCTGCAAGAAAATGATTAATTGAATCATTTTCTTCTAGATGTCTTCGAACTGAAGTAATAATAATAAAAGGCAACTAAGTCTGTTCAATGCTGTGAAGTCTCTGAGTGGAGAAGTCATGATGTACCTTGGATACTGTAGCTGTGCAGTTACGTGCTCATCCATGATACAGTTTCATTCTATATGGTAAATTGGGTCATTTTCTGATTTTACAAATGACAACTATATTATTCTTGTTCTGGTTGCTATTATTAGTATTTCTATAATGCCATCATACAGAACCAGTTAAGAGTGATTCCTTTACTCAAGAATTTACAGTGAGACCCAACAGATCTAAGGAATGGCGCTAAGAAAATTTGACAATGCCTTTAGCATAGGCTTGTATTGAGCACTCAAGCTGCTTCATTTGTAGAATTTTACTGGGAAATCCAGATAGTTTTCTTCCCTTGGAAATAATTCTGAGATTATACAACAGATCTTGCGTCCTTCCTTCCTTCCATCCTTCCTCTTAACAGAACAGGCAGAATATGACGTGGATGTAGAAATGCAGATGTGAGCGAAGCTATGAATAAGATAAAAATACTTTTGATAGCTGAAGAGAAGAGGTGAGTTTAAGGATGGTAAAAACAACATCAATGTGGAAAAGGTATTTTGAGATAAAGTCCTAGGCCTATTGTGCAGAAAAAAAGAAACCACAATCAGTTCAAGTTGGAAGAAATCCATGCAGTAACAATTCCCTCTCCCTCTCCCTCTCCCTCTCCCTCTCCCTCTCCCTCTCCCTCTCCCTCCCTCTCTCTCTCTCTCTCTCTCTCTCTTTCTCTCTCATACTAGGTCCAAATGTTGTTTTCCAAAAGTGCCTATCTGAAGCATTTTCCTCTTCCCTAAGTTTTTAAAATCATCCTCTGAATACATGATAATAGAGCCAATATGAACTTTTTTTGTATTTGGGCATCAATTACCCTTTAAATTCTACTCTTCTGTTGAATTAAATCATGTCAATTTCCCCTGCCTTGTTTTGCACCATCATTTACTCTTCCAACATGGGTATTTGTTGGTGTTCATAACAGTTCCTCTAATCAGGTGCCAAAACTGCTGGCTGAATATCCAGACAAGCTGTACGACTGCCACGGCACTTCTCTCTAGGGTCTCTCTGAATAAGGCACGCCAGGAAATATCTTGTTCAATTTGGTGGGAAATAAAGGGAGACGGATGGATGGACAGACAGACAGAAAACGAGGGCTTTAAAATGTTTCATTGTTCCTGACATTCCCAGAATTATCTTTATCGTTTAGAAGCTCTATCTGTTAATGTCACTGCACGAATATAGCTCCTTCTGAGTTGTGCAGAATAACAGGAACTAGAAGTTAGCAACATAGGACATAGGAATGAAGCTTCACTGTGCAACCCACAGCCCTCTCTCATATATTAGATGGACTTGCACTTTATGCTAAGCCATGGTTTGCCTAAACCATGGCTTGTTGAATAATTCACCATTACTGGATTCCAAACCCAAACATCGAATTTCTGACCACAACAGTTTGTCTCATTTATCATGTTAAGCTTTTAAATTCAGATCCTGGATATTTCATAGGCCTACCTTTGTAGTTTTCTTAGAAGCAGCATGGAAACAACTTTCGGCTGTCATCTTCTGGGATTTGTTGTTGTTGTTGTTGTTGTGTTCAAATTCCCAGCCTAGCCTGCACGCTGGGGTTCCTGGAGATCTCCAAAGAGCAGCTTGCAGCAACAGAAAAAAATATATTTTCAAAAATATGTAAACTCTCAGCCTATGTTTTCTCTATTTTATACTGAGCAACAAGGGTTAACCGTAAGTGAGCCTATTTTAAATTGTGAGAGATCCCTTTTCCTCCAAAAGAAATCCATGAGATTAATTTTATTGGCTAATGTAACGGCTTTTTCCCATAACACAGAACCCAGTTGGGAACCTAATAAAATGCCATATAAGTACAGTGAACATACATCCTTTATTAAATAGGACAGTCTTTATTTCAGAAAGCTGTCCTTTAGATTTATTTATTTTTCAAAGACTCACATTTGTCCTTTATGTTGGTCATTTAACTTTTACCACATAAATGGCACCACTCAATGTACAGTCTTTCATATTCATGTGAAAAACATGGAAATTGAATTGTCTTTTTTCGATAAATGTACATATACTGTTTGATTTTAGATATTTTTATTAGAATATGTGTTTTTATAAAGTTTTTTCTTGGTTTCGCTCTTGATTTTCCTTTGTAAAGCAAAGTTACAAACATAAACAATTAACATGTTTTATCATTATGAACCTTTCAGGTTTGCCCTTTTTCAGATGTGTCCTTTATTTTTTCCCAAGAAAATATGGTCACCATACATACCAGTTTAATATAGTTCCCCTCTCTGCCAGAATGCAAGCTGTTTGTACTGATATAAGAAATTATTCTGAAGAGGGGTGTGAAGAATAAACCAAATCCATCTCCAGAATTAATTCGTGCATTAGTTCAAACCTCCTCAAGATGTTATCTTGCATGGTGTGGGACCTGCTTGTTTGTATAAACGTACATTACATAAAGAAGAAGATGTGAAGGAGTAAATAGAAGCTTCAGTTGTTAAAAGGACTATGATCCCATAGACTGAAGATATTCCTCTATTGAGAACAATGTGTTATGGGTTCTCATTCCAGATCTCTCAACTCTCTCTTTGTTATTTTTATTTTACAATATATGTAAACTGCCTAAACTGGGGGAAAAAAAATCCAAACAATTTGGATCATGAACCGTCAGTGGTATACCAAGTTGTCGAAGGCATCCCGTAATTTCCATATGGCGGTTAGGTGGGGAGGAAAGAGGAGAATTCTGTGAAGACATTTTCCAGGGCAAATAGAAATAGTCATGAAATTAGAACTCTACTTTGAATTCAGTTTGGATAGCATTGCTTGACAAAAAGCTTGGTGTCCCAAAGCAGGCGGAAATGAAGAATAGCCTCCATTCCTCACTACTTTTCACCTTTTCAAAGTAGCTGTATCAAAGGGCAGGTACTACATTAATTTGGAAGCCTTACACACGATTTCCAATGTGATGCCCATCAATTAATAGGAGATGGCTTGTAAAACATAAACAACACAAAATAAACACAAAATAAAGGGGGGGGGGACAGCAAAGCAAAACAAAGCAAATAGTCATACTAGAAAGTGAACTGCTCTGTGACTAGAGATGTGCAGATCAGTATAAATCTGATGAGTTAAACTTTTCTCTTTGCTGATAGATTTTTCCTCTGGCAGATTTATATCCCAGTTTTAAATTAAAAATCCAGAGGCAATCTGAAGATGTAGCAGGTAGCTGCAGCCCCCCCCCCCGCCTTCTTTTTTTTCCCCTTCTTTTCCTTCATAAAAATGTCTTCCATGCTCAGAATAGACCCATGCTCATATGGTCATCCAGGAAGTATTAAAAAACAAATTCTAAGGAGAAACTACTGTTCATGTGGCTGTGAGGATTCAAGACCATTTTTTTGCCTGTGAACAAAACAAATCCCACCAAATCGAACAAGGTAATTCCTCACCATTCCTTTCTTTATGAGAGAGTAGTCAGATTTTCTCTTGAGCAAGACAAACCCTCGCTGGACCAGAACTAGATGTAGGCATAAGTTAAGTAAGCGCAGGGGTTCACAGTCTGAAGAGGCCTTCAGCTGTCTTTTTTTCATTCCTTACATTTTTATTATTTATTATCATTTATCATTTAATTATAATTTCGTATATGGACGCCTCCATAAATTAAGCCCTTCTGTATAGCTTATATAGCTCTCATTACTTGATTAAGATATGCTTTGTTTCTGTATGTATTCACACCTTCTGTTCAGAGAGGGCTCTTCTCCCTCTCCCCACCCCAGTAATGGCTTCTTACGCCAAGTTTAGTTGTTTCAGTCTTATTCTCTGTTAGCACTTGCCAAATAGAGGCTCTGCAGTTTCCTATCACTTCATCATGTCTAAATCTGGCCCTGAGCTGGAATTTTTTGCAGCTAGTGTTCATCTGCTTTTGATCTTCTGACAGCAACACCTCCTCTCCCCCCCAAATCTGCTCCAGAAAGAGCCAGAGCAAAACTACTTTATATCCCTGCTATATAATATTAGTAAAACATAGCACAATGATTTAAATTTTAATTGGAAATTTTACTGAGTTATCAAGACCATGAATAACTATGTCTATTTGTCTTTTTATTCAGATTTATATGCTGTTCCATAACTATTCTCTTGACGGCTTACAATAAAATAGAAGGTAAAGCCATAAATTGAAAGCAACATAAAAATATGAAGAATTAAACTCACAGCATTCCCAGAATTAAATGCATCCAAACTACCACTTAATTAAAGTTGGAAAACACACTCTAAAATCTACCTATCTCATTTCATTCAAGTAGGACATATGAAGAAGATCTTAAAATTCAGAGCAATTAACAAATCTCTATTAATGTAAAAATGCCAGTGAAATAAATATCAATGAGGTACAATGCTGTTAATAGTAGAGTTCAGATCCAAAGTATCAAGGATGGATTCCAGGTTGCACAAAAGCTATAATTGCATTTCTTATAACAATGGTTGAAAATGTAACATATCAGGGACCAAAACTTTGATTTCTTCATCATTATTTCATAATGTATTGCTTATTCTAGGCTATCTACATGAAATAAAAATTCACAGTACTTTCTTGCTCAAAATATTTCACCTGTGGAATTCATTGCTATAGGATGCGGTGATGGCCACTAACTGGGTTGGCTGTGAAGAAGAATTGAATAAATCCATGGAAGACAAATGCCTTGAGTGCTGTTCATCTTGAAAATTAAATTGTTTCCAGGCTGGGGGCACATTGCCTCCAAATTCCAGGTATAAGGGAACAGTGATATAAGAGGGGCACGTGCTCACTTTTTGATGGTGAGCACCACAAAGGGCAGTCATTGTGAGAAACAAAATGCTGAGCTTTGGCATCATTCAGCAGAGTTAGTTTTATGTTTTTATGTCCTTAAATTATTAAATAAAGGCAAAATTGCCTCCAAATTGAGCTCTACTTGCTGAGGCCATGGAGATGTCTGTGTAATTTTCCTGGCAACAGTACAGAAGAGGTATTCCACTGCTTTAGTTCAATACGTTTGTTGAACTTTCCAGCTTAGCCCATGCCCTTGGATTTCCTGATGATCTATTGTCTAAGTATTTATCAGGTCTGATCCCTAGTTATAATTCTGGCTGCAACCTAACTATTCGAGTGAGAGGAAAAAAAGTAAATGGTTGTACCAATTGGCCAGGGGGAGACAGAAAAGAAAAGCAAGGGAATAACAAGTGAAAGCAGAGAGTTCTTCCTGAGAATATTCCTTTCTCCATTTCCCATTCAGTTGGAATCTCCTACATTCTTCGAGGAATACAACTGAAATGCAGCATGCAGAGCTACAATGGATGACGGATGCCTAGATGAATTCTAAGTGAAGGTATTACAGGACAGGACACTCAGGGAGAGCCATATACAAATAATTTACTAAGGGGACAAATGGTTGCCCCTTTGAGTGGCTTGTACATACTCTAATCTCCAATCCCAAAATGTAAATCAGTTGAATATGTCTCAGGCATAAGTGATATTAATTCCTTCAGTCTTTTCCAGAGAAGCAGCCTGAATGACAGACAGAACTTTAAGGCCCCGGAAACAGGAACATTTTTCCATATGTGGTGGACCTGTAGAAGAGCAAAAAAATATTGGAATGGAATTCATAAGATTATTGGTATTATGTTAAAGATAAATATTGAGAAAAAGCCGGAATTTTATCTATTAGGATTTACGGACAATTAGCTTCATCAGAAATATGGGGAAATATTATTACATCTAATTATTGCAGCCAGAATTATATATGCACAATATTGGAAAGAAGATTATATACCCACAATAGAAGAATGGACTATAAAAGTTCTTGATTTGGTTCAGATGGCAAAACTTACAGAACAATTAAAGGACAACAATATGGACACATTTCAAAATAATTGGAAACCCTTCCTGGATTATATTGAGAAAACACAGAATATACAAATGGATATATTACAATATTGAAATAATAAGAATGAAATATAGATATAGAAGTAGTATAGTTAATAACAAATACAGAAAATGTTTATATCATTAGAAATAATTTCCTCAAAAGGAAAGTAGGAAGTCTTTTGCTTGTTTGCTTATGTGGTTTTATTTTTTTGTCCTGTTTGTTTCATTTTGTTCAGGGTATGTCTTTTGTAAAAGGCTTTTAGAGGTCTGTCTGATTTTTATGTTTTGTATCGCTTTATGTAATTGTATATTTTACTCATGTAATAAATTTTTTCTAAAAAAAAAAAAAGAACTTTAAGGAAGTTAAGGAACTTTAGGAAAAAAGAGAATAGATTTTCTTTTCTGTATTCTGTTCTCTTTTCTTGAACATCTTCTTTAACAAAGAAAAAAAAAGTTGAATCATAAAAGTAATTATTTTCTGAACCAAAAAAGCCAGTTAGAAATTATTACAGAAGTTTTAGAAGCGAAAGGTCTTGTATAATGAGAAAGTTAGATACTAATGTGTCATAATTAATATTTCATAGCATAACTTTTTTTCTCAAAAGTTCTCTCCACACTGAACCCTCATGTTGTAGATGATTCAAACCCCCAAGTACATCTACTCAGACTATGACAAGTTCAACATGCATCTAAGTTAAATAGATTTTGGACACTTCCCTATTTTATTCTATGTTTTACTGTTTCAACTTTTTGAGATTTAGCTTTTATAATTATTTTTTATTGCTGAAATGTAGTATTAAAAGAAAGTGAGATAGTGCAGTAACTCTATCATATTCAAACATCATAATACATCAATAAATAATATGATAGCTAGGTTTTTTTCCCCCATTAAACCATCACATTTCCCCATCCCTGACACCCCCCCCCCCCCAGGGCTATATGAAAAGAGAAGAAGGAGAACTAATAATCAGTCTCCAAGGGTTTCAGGGGACATAATATCATTGATGAGTGGGTCTTAGAAACTGATTAAATTAATTTCACCTTCTTAAGAGAGAAGGAGTGGGAAGGGAAGGGAAGGGAAGGGAAGGGAAGGGAAGGGAAGGGAAGGGAAACTCCTTGACTTTGCAGATCAATAGTTATATTCAGAGAAAAAAACAACAACAAAAGCTACATATGGCATATATAATGATTGTGAAAAGGGGTCCCAAATATGCAAGATCAAAACTGAATTTGTCTAGACTGAACCTAGATCAAGACTGAACAACATGCACTTACAATGAACTCCAGTGGTTTAAAACTGGTAGGAGAGGGAGCTGTCCCACCTACCTCCTGCATTGTACTGTGTTCCTTTGAAGCACATATAAATGATACTCAGTGGTTTAATGTGGGAAATGCTGTCAGAAGCCTCCAACTAGCACACATTCCCCAAGCAGATGTGTGTGCTTATTCTCCCCAGATGTGGAGAATAAATACATTTCAAGCAACAAAGATCACCTCTTCCAACACAGAGTGCATTAGCATTCAGCAGCTGAGCCAAGAGCCTGGCTCTTTTCCTTTATTAATTTAAACCTTTTAATATTCTCTATATGCAAATCATAATGAAAATTAATGGTCTTGAGTGCTAATGCAGTGCTTGAAGCTAGTTAGTACATCTTCCCCCTATAATAAACATGAGTTTTGAATCCCATTACCACCTGCATGACTAGAAGCTCTGTGCTGTTTGCTGATGTCTTGTATGTCCAGATAATGATCACATCATCTGACAGACAGAGGGAAGAAGCAAAGAGAATGATGCTACTTCTGAAGAGACAAGCAGTAAAATATGCCTGATTTGGACTGATTATTCAACCAGCTCCTGTTATTAGTCAACAAAGAGAGGATTTTGCCACCAGTAGGTTACTGAAGCCTGTGCTGAACACCATCAACAACTTTTCTAGTATTTCTGGAGAGCAAGAAGGAGAAGAAACCCCAAAGGCATAACTTACAAGTGAAATGCATTTTTTTTAATCTAAATTGTGTAGCTAAAAATGCAAAGTACTTAGCTGGGGTATAAATCAGCCTTTTTGGACAGTGGAGCAGGAAATGGTTTACATTTTTCCCCATTGTGATTCCAGTGTAAATCTTACCCAGCTGCTTTTTTTTTCTAGGAGCCAAGATGCTATTGGTCCAGTTGGGATATTTTGCTTTCAATGCAACTGTTTATTTATTTAGTGATATGCCTACATACAGACATGAGTCAGCCACCGTGCAGAGGAAGTTGTTTCAAAATAAAGCAAGATAAAATAATTTAAAAAGCAACGGCAATATGAATAGCGGTAGAAAATAGTCCCGAGGTATAAAAACAGCTTAAAGGTAAAAATTGATTTAAAATGTGGTAGGGAAAAATATATATATATGCTGCCTACTTATCAAAAGAAACACTCAATGAATTGTCCTGAGAATCTCCAACTATCTATGTATTTCATTCAAGAGATCTCACAGGAGATCTCAGGTAGCTACATGTGGTGAGCTTTCTCATATTTTCAGAATGATATGTAAGAGATATCAGAACCAGGCGTAGCATTTGAATTAGCCTGGAGAATAGACCGGGAGGCAGTGAAGATGATAAAGAATGTTCCCTCTGAAGCCAGAGCTTCAGCCATATGCTAAACTAACTGAAATTTCTAGATGGTTTTCCAAGGCACATATCGCACGCTGTAGACCATTATTGTCTGTTGCCTATTCTTCTCTAGCCCTTTCACAGGCATATTCATGAACAGACGTATGTAAACACTTCCTCTCCATCACACTGTATGGATTATGAACCTTCCAGCATATCTCAAGATAATTTTCCCCTTCAAGATGGAGTACTTAATTTCAACAGAGAAGATTTTTCTTTTTTTATCACCACTGTTTTTGCCATTTGAACAGTCCCCATAGCGATGCTTTTAACAGCCTTCTGTTGTTTGCAAGGCTATCAGGAATAATATCCTGCTAGGAAGGACTTCAGGACAGTAAATTTTATTTATCACAACTATGATGATTAGGATGTATGGCAGGGGAATGTTATTCAGAAAAGGAGATCAAGATGTGTAGGAATTCCTAAAGAAATAGCTATTAAACCACACTACCTGCAATGGAGAACTGGTTGGTGAAGAGGATGATCTTGCAGAGATGACTAAATTGATTTCCTTGATTAGGGAAAAGACAATATCTATATATATGGCTGACTGGAAACCCTTTATAGACTCTATGCATGAAACAGAAAAAAAATGAACCTATGATTTGTGGATTTGATGATTAGAAAAAAAATTAGATAATAGAAAAAATAGAGCTTTTCTTTTTGTAACCATAGAGTAAGAGATAATTTTGTAACCATACTTGTATTTGCTGCAAAGAAAATCAGAAAGTTTTTCTATTTCTTTTTATTTTTTCTTTCTGCACTTTTCTCTTTCTTTTTCTCTTTCCTTTTTTCTCTTTCTTTACTTTTTCTTTTGTACCATTCTGTGTGTGTGAGAGAGAGAGAGAGAGAGAGAGAGAGAAATGGCTATTAAAGCATGACTGAAAACAAATCCAGAGAGGACAGAAAATGGAGGACAGGGGGAAAAAAAAGGGTGGTTATTCAAATAGCTTACAGAAGATTTGGAAACAAAAGAATGGACACATGCCTACGAAAAGGAGAATACAGACATGTAGCTCAGAAGACTACAGAAAACGAAAGCAGAAGACAAGTTGAGATTAGTGAAGGATGCTAAGAATAAAAGGGGCTCCTTGACAGATAGCTACGTGTTGTGCACCAGTTATGCCCTTTTCTGGATTGGGAGTCCCTCCAGTCAGTCACTCATGCTCTGGTCATCTCCTGCACAGACTATTGCAATGCGGTCTACATGGGACTACCCTTGAAAAGTATCTGGAAGCTTCAGCTGGTTCAAAATGCAGCCACACAGGCAGTTTTAGGTGTGTTTTAGGCACAGGCAGTTTTAGGCACATGTTACACTTTTGCTGCGTGAGCTGCATTGGGCCCCAATTTGCTTCCGGGTCCAATTCAAGGTGTTGGTTATCACCTTTAAAGCCCTACATGCCATGGGACTGGGTTACCTGAGGGACTGCCTCACCCCCATTATATCTACCTGTCCCACCCAGTCAGGCAGGGGGGGTATGCTGCGGATCCCTCTGATGAAAGAATGTCAACTGGCGGGGTCCAGAAAGAGCCTTCTCTGCCATGGCCCCCGCCCTATGGAATACTCTCCCCCCAGAGGTGAGGCAGGCCCCAACTCTCTTGTCCTTCCAGAAGGCAGTCAAGACCTGGCTCTGCCAACTGGCATCGGGCAAAAAAAGGGGCAACCAACCCTGGGGGTGGCTAGCACCTTGAAGATGCTCCCATATGTTAACATCTTACTGAACATCAACATCTTAGAAAATATTATTATTTGTGTATGTGTCTGGTTTTATTCTATTTTTACTGTATTTCATATTGTTTTTATTGTATTTTAATTAATATTCATTGTTGTTTGATTGTGAACCGCCCAGGGTCACTTTTTCGTGAGATAGGCGGTATCTAAATTTGAGATATAGATAGATAGATAGATAGATAGATAGATAGATAGATAGATGCTAAGAATAAAAAAGGCTCCTTGACAGATCGTCAAAATAAAGGGCAAAGAAAAGAACCTATGTATGTTAATCAATAGTGATAGTTAACAAGAACCACCACGACGAAAAGCTAAAGTAGTTCAACTTCTATTGAGGGTCAATCTGCTACAAGGGAAAAATATTTCCCACAGAAATTATAAGAAGAGGATAAAGCAGGAGAATTGGAAAAAAAAAACATGATGAGGAAATACTTCTTTACTTTACATAAGATTAAACCTCCAGAACCACATGCTAGGGCAATAAAATAAGAAGCTGACGATTTGTCAAACCCATTGTGTATTATCTTCAAGAAATCCTGGAGAACTGGTGAAGTGCTGATGATGGGAGAAGAGCCAATTTCACCCTTATCCTCAAAAAGTGGGGGGGAGGGGGGAAAGACCCAGCAGATCAGATTACAGAGTTGTTGTGACATTGATATTTGGGAAAATAAAGAGACAGATCTTTTTATTTCTCCCCATCCATCCTCCACTTTGAGTAAACGTAGCTTGCCAACGTATAGAGCTGATGGGTGGTGTCATGTTTGTAAAGGTGTCCATGATCTCCTAAGAAGTGCCAGACAAGGCAGCTGTCCCATGGATTCTTAAGTGCACAGGACACTCATCCAAGAAATCCTCAACACCAAGCCTCCCTGCTGTCAGGGAGACTGCTTGATAGTGATATACCAGTAAAGTCACTGATCTGTCCTAATTCCCAAGATAAAATACAAATACCAAGGAGGTACGTATGAATAGATAGGTAACCTAGAAACAGGAATGACGTTCTTATAAATCAGGGATGCAAAACGTTTGGTCTGGAGACTGTATATTGCCCTCCAGCCTTCATATGTTCCCACAAACCCCTGCAACAGTTATTCCTGAATTTTTAAGTTTAGTGTGACAGAAAAGGAAACAAAAAAATCTACCATAGCAAACCCTTGCTATAAACCATGACAACTCTGCTCATGACCATCCATCATGCTAATATTGAACTGAACACTTGAAGGCCATTACTGGAGGACACTTGTTCCATCCAACTTGCCCATTCATATCAAGGGAGGTTTGGGGGTGGTGGAAGGCAGAATTGAGTAAGGAATACTTCAATATCCCTTCTGTTCTCTCCAAGCCCCGAGCCTCACAAGTAGTGGGGTACTTCAGCTGCTCTTGGAATTTCTAAACAGATACGATCAGCAAAAAGAGAATTGTTAGTGTTGTCCATTGTTTGACCCTGATGTATAGTTCCAGTACGTTAGATGCATTCTGTTTTTAATTCTAAATCTTTATAGAATCAACAAAATAATGAATGATTAAAATGTAATGTAATGTAACGTAATGTAATGAATAAAATAAAATAAAATAAAATAAAATAAAATAAAACAAAATATTTTATTGCAATTGCCTGAACTGCAAAGACCAGTTAGCAATACTTTTCTAAAGAAGACTACTGTGCAACAGCCTAGCTTTACACTAGGGTTCTCCTATGCTTATTTTCTTTCTGAACTGAGTAAATTATTTAAAACATACAGACTCTCTCTCTCTCTCTCTCTCTCTCTCACACACACACAGAAAACCAACCTTCCTTCCTTCCTTCCTTCCTTCCTTCCTTCCTTCCTTCCTTCCTTCCTTCCTTCCTTCCTTCCTTCCTTCCTTCCTTCCTTCACCATAACACTTTTGCAAGTCTGGGCATAATGAATGAAAATTGCCTAATAGCTCATTGACAAATGTCTTCTGGAAGTGTCCACCATTCACTCACTAGGCTCTCTTTTCGTGTGTGTTTTGAGGATGGAAGCTCCCTGTTCTTTAATTCTCTGATATTCTTCCTTGAATGAGAAGCTAATTATTTCTGTTTGACAGTTTTCTTTCAGAGAGAAAATCACACAGACACACAGACACACAGAGTACATGCTTTCCCTTTGAAACTGGGGCACTGTCCATTTATCAATAGGTCTGGAACATGAAGGCAAAAACAATTTGAACTTCACCATCTTCCTATAGTGAGCCAATTATTCTCTTTGAAGCTGACATTTCCCTCATCTCTGGTGTTTTGTTTGCATTAGCACTAAGATTACAACCGTATTCTGCTTTCATGTCTGATCCAACTGTTTGGGTGCAAGAATATCAATGGGGGTATAAAAAGGCTGCTAAACTCTCTCTCCCACCCCCTTCCCTCCCCCCAGTTCTGCAATCAGTGGCTTATTACTGGGCTGTAAAAATCTCACAAGTGGTGCTTCACTTTAAGAAAGTTTTAAGCAAAGCATCCTCTCTCCAAGGCTGCTTTGTGAAGCAAAATAGTCTCCGTGCTTTTAGGGGGAAGCAAAGTGAAGTAGAAAAATGGCATTAGTTTAGGCAAGTGAATTACCTCTTTCCTAAGCACACTTTCCCAGGGAAAATAAACTGCTAGCATAGCCATAAAACACTTAGACACAAAGGAATGTTGATGCAGATAATAAAGTGCTGGGAAGCAAGGACTTAGCTAACTCTTAGAAGTATGCAACATCCTAACAGATACTTTCCTAGACTCCTTTGTTGTACTCAAGTTACACATTGTGTCTGCCACCCTTATTTCACCCTTATCCCCTCATTCACACACACATTAACATGTCTATCCCGTGTTATACAAGGCATTGCCATACTGATTAAAGGTATATCTTAACTTACTTAAATCTATATAGAATTATGCTATCATCACTGTTTCTGGTTTGTTCATTGTCTCCGATACCATAACAAACCAATTTGTGCTTCAGCAGAACCGTGTGCTAGAACTCTGGTTCTAAAAAAGCAGATCCCCCCCCCCCCCCCCGCTCTGTTTTGAAGCAGCCTTCTCCAGCAGACTTTGTGCTACTGGAAAAGACTTCCAAACTGGCTGGCTTTAGTGACTGTTGCAGGAACCTGTGATGTTTGTTGAAGTACACCAGGCTGGAGCTTTTGTTTGAAGCTCCAGCAGAGCTGGGTGAACATGAAAAGCAAATAGCCCGAGTCCAGACTAGACTGTTAAAATAAAAAAGGGCAAGTGGCAAATGTTCCACCTGCCCCTGAACTCCAGTCACTGCACAGCACAGGCAGGCAAAAGAATGCAAGAACTGAATCTTGATTTTACTAGAAATAGGGTCTTTCTTAATTACTTTTTCTAGTTCTTCAGTCAGCATATTATCAGAGACTTGTTTCCTTGAATCACTCCCTGCATGATTTCTAATATCAGTCAAGAGAAGCCTGAGACTGAAGCTGGTTGACTTCCCATCAGATTGAGATAAACCTTTTCCTGCAGTACTCACCATCACACGTGTTGATGTCATGTAGAAACATCTGGTCAAGACAAATCTCATAGCCTTTTCACTTGTATAAAGATAGTCACACCACTTTCACTCCATTAAAAAGTCTCTCCATTAAAGCAACTCCAACTCACCCTGTAAAAATTCTAAAATATGGCAGGAACATCTTCCCCTAGGAATAGGAAACCTCTTCCATCTGTGGAAGAGCTATGTGGCCTACAGACTTTTTGCATTCTTATCTAGACAGATAGAAAACAAAAGACAGCCAGTCTGGTCTGGTGGTGAAGGCATCAGGCTAGAAACCAGGAGACTGTGAGTTTAAGTCCCACCTTAGGCATGAAAGCTGGCTGGGTTGAGTTTGGGCCAGTCCCTCTCTCTCAGCTCCTGATGTCAGGCTTGGGCAACAGGCTGGTCAGTCAATTCCCGTCACAACCAGCAAACCAACATTTGGTTGATCTGAAAAAAAGCAGACCCTGCTCCTGTGGGAAAAATGCCAAGAAGGAAAAAAAATCTATAAAGATAGAAGATTTGGATTGCTGCATATAAAGGGCAAGCTAGATTTGAGGAGGAGAATGTATGGAAGTATAAGAAATCTCTGCTTCCTAGGAACAATGGTGCTAAGATGAATTTGGGGCCTATGAAACAAAGCAAAACAAAACAAAAAAAAAGGTTATTAAACAAAACAAGAAAAAGAGATGGGAGCAATATAATTAATATAATGTACAGTTTGATCCTGAGCCAGTTTGAAAGTACAATAGTGCATGCTCTTATCAATATTCCTTTGACTTAATATAATCATGACATCCATTCATCACAAAACAAAAACAATATAAATATTGCAACTGAATTAGAGGTAGTGTTGAATCTATTTGTACAATGCAAGCTTATTGTACGGGGGGGAAACTAAGAAGGTAATGGGTTTTGTTTGGGAGCATTTTTTAAAGTACATAAGTATCTCATCTTTTGTTAAAAGATTTCAAGGAAGCATTCAAGGTATTTTCCATTTGTATTAATGGTACCCTCCCTCCCTCCCTCCCTCCCTCCCTCCCTCCCTCCCTCCCTCCCTCCCTCCCTCCCTCCCTCCTTCCTTCCTTCCTTCCTTCCTTCCTTCCTTCCTTCCTTCCTTCCTTCTTCACTTTGGGTAAGTCTTGACTCCTGGCAACTGCCTGGCAACTCCCTCCAGTTTTCTTGGCAAGATTTTGGAAGTGGTCTGCCCTTGCCTTCTTCTTCCTAGGGCTGAGAGAGAGTCACTGGCCCAAGGTCACCCTGCTGGCTTCATATCTAAGGCAGGACTAGAACTCACAGTCTCCCAGTTTCGAGCTGGTGCCTTAACCAGTACACCAAACTGGCAGTATCAGTATATCAGTATATCAGCATAACATAAATATGGTGAGAAATTTAGACCTCATTCTCACATTCCCCTAACTACAGCACAAGCACAGGCATGCCCTGGTAGCCGATCTTTTATATTGTGTCCTCGTAATGGTTCATTCCCCAGATAGCAGCTGGAACAACTTCAAGTTGCCTTGGTTCAAAGTAGTCTTTTCCTTCTTCTCCCGACACAGTTTTTGTCATGGACATGCTTAAGCACACTTCACTGATGATATGATTGATGTGAATCTGTCCAGATCCTTTTGCCACTTTAGGTTGCTCTAGACACCCCACCTCCAGTAGCTGAATAATTTTGTCCATGGCTACATTGGCTTGAAATGCAGTAGAACCCAGACCCCTGGATTCCACAGGGTCATCTTCCCATGTAATATCTAACTGGTGCTTTCCAAGGCACTTGTCAGATGTTACGACGGGTTCCTAAAGAACACTAAGTGTGGCTTTAGAATGCTAGACCTTTGTTTAATAAAACAGGTGTGCCTCTCTTCTGAGAAAGCACCCGTCCTACACTGCATAGAAGTTTGATTTAAATAAAGACAGCTGGGAAGCCGCATATTTCTGGTACCATGGCAACCAGGTGCACTCTATTCCTCTGCTGTTTTTTTCAAGCATATTTTTATTATTTTGATGACTTGAATAGTAGTAGTGGCACTGTGGTGGTGTCCACAGTGCCATTCCCGTGCATGATTTCTTAAAATGGAACTTGCTTATTATGAGTCACTCCCTCTCAATTCACCATGTGTCTCTCTTACAGCCATGTTCAGAAAGAGGGAAACTGACGGAATACAGTAAGTGCTGAGCAGTTTTGGGCAACTTGAAAAATGGCTAAACCAGCCATTCCAAGCACCCACCTACAATTGCACATTCCCTTCCTTCCACATGTTAAGGACAGTGACTGGTGATGGAGGTGGGTTTTTTTGGTGGCAGGAAGCAAAACCAGGGGAATCCACCAATCATTTTCATTTACTCGTCTCAAGTTAAAACAGTAAGGACAGTATAACTCACTGCCCTCATTCCCAAGGCAAAACAGGGCAACACAATTTATCCTGGCATAATTTTCTGTCAGTTCATGGACTGCAGGAAACAACTTTAATGCAGCTGTCTGGTTATGGCCATAGATTTGCCGTGATGCTCATCAGCTACCATGCTGAGCAAACATTTGGACATGAAACTATTTGATTCCAACACACAATCAGCTCTATTACACTATTGGAATAAAAATCTGGGTGAGTTGCCTATCATTTATATGCACCGTAAAAGAGCTGTGCACATTTGCTGGGAAAAAAAATCAAAGATAAATAATTATGGAGCAGTATACAATCATAAAAATAACTAACTGGAGAAGGAAGAGCAAGAGTGGTGATTCCAGGAGAGTCTTCGGTGTGAGATTTTATTTGTATCCTTTAAGCCAGATAGAAATGACCTCTGATAGAAATAGTTGTAGAAGAACGGAAGTGAGTCCCAGTGGAAATGGTGCTGCTAATCTTGGCTGATTGCAAAAGTAAACATGGTCAGAACGTGGATTGGGAATTGCATGGAAATTCCAGGACTGTTGTGACATTGGAAAATTGGGGGGGGGGGGGGATGGAAGAAGGGGATAGCATACTATTTCCGTTGCATTGCCAAGACATTTGAGATCAGTTGAGATCAGCTTGACTAAGTGCAGCTTCATTTTCTTTAAAAATATTAAATAGCCAAATGCTTCCTTATAAAGATCCTACTCAGGATTCTTCAGGAATGTGTGAAGGTGAAAGTTTTATATGATCTGAAGAGAAACCAGATTAATAACATCCCCCATTCAGAGCCCTGCTGTATTTGCTGAGTCAGCTATGAGTCAGCTATGATTTATTCCATTTCCCCCTGTATAATAACTGGCATGGAGCCCTTAATTATCCACTTCTTACTGGATGAACTGGTTGTCCAGAAACTGATCTTGTTCACTTCCTACTTTCAATCTTTTCAGTGGAGATTTCTAGGAATGTTGCCAAGTTCCATTCAGCTACTATTGCCTTAGATGTTTTGGGGCTTTGCTTTTATTTCAGAGTTTTGTATGGATAATTTCAACCACTCTAGACTATTTTCTCCATTCGTTTTATCATTATTATTATATTGCTTCTTTTACTGTGCATTCGTTTGTGCTGTTGTTTTTATTGCTTTCCTTGCTTTTTGGCCTTTGATTGTAAATCTGTAGGGTAAGTAAGCAAGTAAGTGTGAAGGCGGTGTGTGGAATAGATTTATATCTGCTGGATCAGTCCCTTCATTTTGCTTGGCCCAGCACTCCTTTCTTTAAGCGGATGTGCTTCTTTGAGAGTGCAGTCTGGACTCTGAATTTGTGTTCTGAATCTCAGGAAGGAAAAGAACCAGTGGATCTAGTGAGATGCAAAGATAGAAGCCCCCAGGTCCAGAACCAGTGTAAATATCTTGTCTTTTACTCACAATAGCTGCCATACTTGTTAAGAATATTGGGGAAAAAATGCTAGACTTTCTGGGCATCTTTGAATTCAGAGCTCCATACTGAGGAAGCAAGCCACATCTCAGGAAAATAGAAACATCAGCACAGCATGTAACCGGGATGCATTAAACACTTTAAGCAATGAAGAGTTGCTAATCCTTTCTTACTTCATCTGGGTTAAACAGTATGTTTCATAAGAAATCAGTAATTCCTGCCATATCTTCTTCATCTGTTATGAGTAACTGCGTAGCTGATTTAAACATCTCTAGGAGCCACTCAGCGGGATGACAAAAATGAAAAGTGGCATTTTGTGAAACCTGAGATCAGTCTGATCGCTTGAGTTTACCCATGCCCCTGTACCCACAAATCTGCCAAGTGATGGAATATGCATTCAAGAGTAAGGGTAAAATTCTAAAATAAAATTAAATAAAAAAGTACTGCCTACTATTAGTGTGTATATAAAATTAATGCTGCCTGGTATTAAAAGTGGCAAATCAATTTATTAAATGAGCAGCAGTTAAATTATTTAATTCAGTCATTAATTCTCTGGAATGTGCCTGGCTTCAATGATTACATGTTAATTAATAAAGAGCTTGCCCTGCGATGAATTTATTGCAGGCTAACCTCGGGAATAGTTCTGATTGAAAACAGTCAACACTTGTCATGCTCTAGAGCTATTAGTGAGAAATGTAAGAGAGAGACATAAGGTATCTTCTTGCTCTCTACAAACAAGACCATTGCTGTCAGTCTGTTAAATGTTTTAATTTGTGATCATATTAAAAAAAGAAAATCAATATTTGTAAGCCAGGAAAGGCAGGGAAGGTGATAGCAAGTCTGGCTGAAGAAAAACAACTATTGTCTAAATTCATGAATTCCTGTTCACCTTGAATCTCTGAATAAATTGTTAATTCTTCATTGGGTTTACTAATTTATCATTAATTCCTTACATTTATACCATGCTTTTCCTCTAGGAAGCCCAAGCCAAAGTTATGTGGGGTTGCCTTTTCTTTTTAGCAGTACAAACAACTAAGTAAAACTAAATTTTTTTTTTTTAAAAAAAGAAAGGATGTTAACTATTCCCTCATTTTAACTGCTGCTACCATAAAATTAGCTAGATAGCTCTACTGATGTTACAGCTCAGGTGGTGAGATTTTGTTTAAAGGTGATCCAAAAGAGTAAGAATTTTATAGACAACAGGTAGAAGTAAGTCCAGATAGCTAAAATGTATAGTTTATCTCAATGCTCCTAATTTTTTTTTTCATTAGCTATAGTCTTTATAGGTTTTACACTAACTTTATACGCTACATGCCTATGTGGTTCTGGTGTTTTATAATATTTTATGATACTTATGAATTGCACTGATCAACAACTGAAATCATCATCATCATTGTCGTCATCTACCAAGTAGGTGGTTTTGCAAATAAAGGCTGAGAGGGAACAATCTGAACATCCTGGATGGTAGGTTGTATTGTGAGAATGTGACTGGTCCAAAGATATCCAATAAGCTTTACAATAGAATGGGGATTTGAATCATGATCTCCCTAGTTTTAGTTTGACACTTCTCCCTTCATATCTTATTATCTCATAGTGAGCAAAGGCCCTAAAATCTGAGTGCTTTGAAGTCAGAAATCTCTTTGCAACTTTGCTAGTCAATTACAAGCTCAAAGCCAAAAGGTTTTGATGAGAGTTTAGTTCTCTACAATCCACCATTAGTGTTCACTCTGTTCAATGCTGATAACAGGCAAAAACAGTGTAAGATTGCTTCAATGTTATATTTGATCCATATTTCAGAGGAAACAGATTAAATCCACCCAAATATAATGTGAATTGTAATTCAGTTAACCATTAGATTTTGCAATTTGCCAAATTGGCTGAAAAGGTTCTTCTAAAAATAAGCATTTTGGAATAAA
This sequence comes from Liasis olivaceus, assembly GCA_030867105.1. Lineage (NCBI taxonomy): Eukaryota > Metazoa > Chordata > Lepidosauria > Squamata > Pythonidae > Liasis > Liasis olivaceus. The sequence goes on from CM061354.1 coordinate 69,705,647, forward strand.
ATACTTCTGCAATGTGTTATACTTGAGAAAATAATATCCCAAATGCATATTTTCAATCCAGCCACATGTGAGTTTCTTGCCATTTTTGTCTTTCCCCATTTTTGATAACATACCTATATTGGCATGGAATGGAACAGATTTAGGAATGAGCACATATACAACTCACCAAGTTGTCCCTCCATCACTAATCCCACCTCCCTTCATGCAGTTCTGTTTTTCCTTTTCAGGCAGGTTTTAATAGAACATCTCTGTGGCCAAGATGTTCTGCTCTATGGATTGCATATTAATTATGCAATGTTTCTTGGCAAAGTGTGTCCATGATAAAAGAAGACTTGGAAGAATAATGCCTTTATATTGACAGCTCTGGGGTCCATTCAAAGGCCAAAGACAAAATGGTCTTTGGAAGCCCAACCCCTGTTCCCAGAACTCTAAGTTCAATAAGGTCTCCAAGCTGGTTATCAAAAGTCATGCCTTGAATAAATAATTGCACCCTTTGAAGTCTTGAATCTTTTAGTCCCTTGGATCTGACTCGATCAGGAGCTTTCAAAGCAATTTATGTGATAGTTCAGGTGTAAGTCAGCTGAAGAGTAAAGAGATTACTACATTAAGCAAAAGACTGCATGACATCAAGGAAGCAGTTTTTAAAATGGGAGAGCAAGCTGTTGGCAGTAGTGTCAGGGGTTTTCTGTGTATGTTAACAGGCAAGGATAAAACCACCACTGAGCAACACTTTCCTCTATCCCCATAACACTAATAGAGCTTGTACAAGATACACATCACTACACAATGGATCCCTAAGGGAATAATCCACAACTTGCTTGCTCCAACATTTTCTCACTGATGTTGGAAGACTGTTAAGGGTTTGTAGACTTGGACACTGTTTTAATTTTGAACCTTTTCCATCACGATTTAATTAGCAGATTGAGGAAGTTCAGAACAGACAAAATCAAATGCTGCCAGTGTAACACCAGGAAATTACCATTACAGAACTGGGTCACAGCAATTTAGGGAAATTTGTTTAATGAAAGGGTGTGTGTTAATTATTTCATTATTTTCTTTAGTAGGAGATGGAGGGTGGAGATGATATCATTGTTATTATCATTATGGTTAGTGACTACATCAGGATTTTTGTAGAATTTCCTAAATGAAGGGAGGTAAGTTTCTTCCTTCAGAGAGCTCAGAGATTAAACTAGTTAAGTGGAGAAACAGAACTGTGAGGGAAAGAAGATACAAGAAGTTATTATGAGCTAATGTAATTAGAGATAGGAGCTTACTACAGTGTAACCTTTCTAATGGACAAGGCCTTGGTCTCTAAAGCCATTTCACAATTGAGACAAGACTCTTGACATACTGTATGTTCAATTGTACTTCCTTCATGATTACTGCTGTCATATCAAGCACTTTCTTCTTCTTTTTCTTTCCCTCCCAAGTTGTGTTCAATTCGATAATGAACATTCATTATGTCCTTGGATGAATGAAGATAACGATACATTATTGTATTGTATTGTAAGGACAACTTCTATATGATATTCTCATGTGCAGACCCAAGCTAATGCATGCACTTTACAATGGTGCATATATCTGAACAAGGAGACCAGCTGTTCAAACTGAGGAACTCTGGCACTGGACCACGGCTGATGTTGCAACACAGTTGCGCTCATTCGCATTTCCCAATGGACTGTTTCTTTTTGTCTGTGTCTTGCAAAAAAGGTTTTTAATCCCTTGAGACCTTTTTCAAAAGATTAGTGGATATGCAACCGTTCCTAATCGATATTCCTCTTTCCTCAAACAGACATCAAACATGCTAGATTGTGTGTGAGCAATGGCTGAGTGTTTAATGGCTCAGGCAGTTGGCTATGCAATTAGTTGCATTAAAGGCATCTGATTCATTACTTGAGAGAGGTCTCTAAGAAACAACACTGAGAATAAAGCAACATCCCTTAAAAAAAAGGAAGAAAGAAAAAATATACTGTCTTTACATTTGCTTCTGTGTGGATGAAACTGTTTTGTTTTGTTTTGTTGGTGGAGAAAAAGCCCTTTCTTCGCCTTCTTGCTAACATTTCCTGTAATAATGACTAGATGAATTTAATTATATATAAAGCTACATAGCATTTTTGGAATAATTCACATATATAGCAAACAGCTTTCCCACAAGTTGGTGTTCTGGAGATATATTGAATTGCAACTCTGCCAACACAGCAGCTCTGAAGAATACTAGATTGGAAAATGTTCAGTATCACCATCCCAGAAATCTTTAAATCTGTTCTGTAGGTATGCCTTTACTATGTTATCCCCTTGATGTGGATGAAAGAACAGCTGAAAAGGCTAAGTGACACCATTCTTTGTTGCAATAAGACAATGAAATAAAACTGTAAGATTTTCTTGCTTCTGGAAACTGTAGGACAAAATGTGTTGGGTAGACTAGACATCAAAAACTGTTCACCCAGGACCTAAAATAGATTCAGTCAAAGTAGCAGACTGCTTCCTATCTCATATCTCCTAAGACATCTATAATTTTCCATCCTTTTAGAAAGTCACAACCCAATTTAACCTTAAACCTCTTTAAAATCTCACCTCCTTTCTTGAAGGAGCTGCTGATGGCTAGAATCTTCTGAACAACGTTGGGACTGACTTATGTTTCTTCCCAGTGTAGAGCCTTCATTGTTTCTTACTAAACTGGGTGTTAAGCTGAAGAAATGGAGAATGCTACAAACCTGCTTGGGTTCTGAATCTTTTAAAAATATGAGTGAAGATGTTACTAAGGAAGATAAAGGAATCTCTGGTTGTTATGCTTGCTGTGGTGGTTCTTTTGCAAATGTCATCCACTGTCCAGGATGGATTCTCCAATCTGATAGTGTCAGCTCCCAGGATTTCCAGCTAATGTGAAAATACAAACGCAAAAAACGTCAACTAGGTTAGAGGTTGGTACACTGGATACCAGCACTAGATACTTTATGAAGCCGAAACCTTACACCTCAAATCTCACAAGTAGTTGCCTGTCATTAAGCCATTTGGAAGGTACTCCTCATAATTTCTAAGCCACTGTTACTTGCGAAGAAGCCTGTTTCTTAGGGCTTAATATGTGTTGCCTGCTTGCCCCATCATCAGAATGGGATAGCAGTCATTTTCTGAGTGCAGAAATAGATGAAGTCAATCTTTACTCTTCTCCCTCCAATTACAAGTTCTGCAATTTGAAAGCGGTCTTTATTCTTTCATCCTTTGGAATGACCTTCTCTGTTTTTGTTTTCTGAAGTGGTTTATTTTGCAGGCTAGAGCCTGGCTGGGACGCGGTGGCGCAGCGGCTTAATGACGCTGAAAGTGCCGGCCAGAAATGGCTGGAAACTTCAGCGGTTCAAGTCCAGCCTCTCGCGTTAAAACAAGGTGAGCTCTTGTTTCTCTACCCGCAGCTTCTGCCAACTCAGCAGATCGAAAACGTAGGTGAGTAGGTAAATGAGTACTCTCACTCCGGTGGGAGGAAAATGCTGGCAGCGACTCTACAGAGAGACGGGACCACAGTTGCCGGTAAAAGCACGAAATCACGCTCGCCCCGAAAAAGGGGCGCGAAGCAACGGAAAAATCCCGCCTCCTGTGCTGCCAGCTGGGCTGACGCTCTAGGAAGTAGGCTCTGGCAAAGGCTACTTCCGAAAAACAGAAAGATGCAATTGCCTTGAAAACCGCTAGGGGGCGGTCACTGCAGGGTCAGTAATGACTGTGAAGCAGACCAAAAAAAAAAAAAAAAAGAGCCTGGCTACTTTGCAGAGGAAGGATTGTCCTTTCAATTAAGCCAGTGCTTACCATACACTCTAATAGCTTTACCAGCAGTGCTGGAATAACACAATGATTATGATCTTTGCTTAGTCTAGAGAAATGTTTTGGTTCAAACTTGGCAGAATTTTTTTTTCTTTAAATTATTATTTTTCTTTTCCTAAGTAGCTCATTTTTCCCTTAGTGGTTTCTTTTTCCTTTTTTAAGTCCAGGGGTATACTATTTTATTGTTGTGCCTGCTGCATACATGTATACTTCATGCATTTTCATGCTTTTAACCTTGCACACAAAAAATTAAGTCTGTGTGTGTGTGTACCACTGCCCAGAGTCCACTGGAGTTTAGACACCAATAAATTTAAATAAATAAATTATACTCACACACACACACATATAAAAGTATATATGTCAAAGAAGACTTGCCATGGGAATAATAGCAATTGCCAATCTTTTTTTTTTTTTAAATCATTTTGAAAGTAAGAATTTGTTTTTCTGAAATGTAGCAATGTTTGCAGGTAGTAGAACAAGACGGAAAGCAAAGTTCTCCAATCGATAATAGCATTTCTGGTAAGTAATTACTTTTACAATCAGATGGAGGTGGTTAACCACCAAGAAAGTCTCACTGAATCTTCTACCCAGAATAATTTTTGGACAGATGGTCAAGGACTCTATGAACATATGGAAAACCCCCTGTTGACATTTGGAGCCTAAGTGACAAATGTTCAGGGGAACAGCCAAAGCAGATGAATGAAGGAAGAGTTTGCTCAAAGAGAAGATGAGTGCTGCCCTTTTATTTAATTATTTAGTCATGAGGCAAAGCTAAAACAAAAGAAACCCAAACAGAGAAATTCAAAAAGTTGTTTGCATCAGGAGCCAAATCCATTGGGTGATTAATACCATAGAAATCAACATTAAAAAAAAAAAAAATGAATTCAGAAGAGGCTATACTGTGCTATTTTTGGATCTTTTCCCACTACTGAAGTTTTGCCAACTCTACTTGAAAAATAAGCCCAGTTTTAGAAAAAAGGTTATAAATAGCATGAACAAGTTATATGATCCCCGTTTCAAAAGTTCCTAAAAATCAGAAACCTGCAAGCTTTGATGATTTGCATCCTATTTGAATGTATAGACAAGTTCTTTAATGTATATAATTCCTTAAATCGCTTAATTTAAATGCTTTATTTTAGTCATGTTGTTATTAACAAGGGTAAGATATTATACTCTGGCAGATTAGTTGTAAATATTTTCAACTGGAAGCATTGAAGAGTGTCTTGAATTTTCATCTGGAAAAAAAAAAAAAAACGCATGTCTCAGTTGTGCAACCAAAGATTGGAAAGTACTGCTCTAGGTATTGATGAGTAATAGATTAACTATGGATCGCTTCATCTTCCTTGAGAAGTTTACATAAACATTGCCACTGATTGAATCCAGCTTTCATCTGCTTTGGAACAGGTTTGCAAGCTTAGGAAAATGAGTTCCATGAAAACATTTTTTCTCCCTTTCCTTAAGCAATGTAATCAAAAAAATATCAGGTACTTCTCTAGTCACTAAGAAATCCCCAATGTAGCATAGGTTATTGCTACAGACATAGTAAATCAATATGCAATAAACCAACAGTAGACATTATGCATTTTAAAGTTTTCCAAAAGACAACTCTTGGGGAAAAATAAACCAAATAGAATAAATCAATGTCATACAGCTTTCCCTCAATCAATGTGATAACAAACTTTCTTTAAAATATGGAATCATTCTCTAATGAAGATATTGGGCCTTTCAGAGCAACTTTTCTGCTCTTCTCCACCACCACTACCCTGGTCTCTATAGTTTTTATCATTTATATTCATTATGGCTAAGCCTTGGTGGGTGGGATAATGGAAGTTTTAGCTTACTATATGCAAAGGGCATCAAGTTGCATTAAGCTGCAAAACACTGCTTGAAATTAAAAAAAAGAAAATCTGGTCTGAAGCTGTAAGGGAAATTGCAGTAACTTGTAATTGGCTCTAAAAATGATTTTGAAAATAATGGAGCTTTCATCACATGCATCATTGATAGGATGAAATTGTTAAAGTTGTGAGTTGTTTCATTACTGTACGACTTGTCCAATCTTGTTTACAACCATAATTGCAACTTGGGAATCTATAAAGCTGTCATCAACTTGATGACTGCTTAATAGACAACAAAACATCATCCTTGTAGGAAGTAATGAACTTCAGTATCTCTTATAATGGCCATAATGCCTAAGGCCATTTTGCTATAGCTGACCTGCTTGCAGATGGTTCTAACACCAATAGCACCAAAACCGAGAAGGTCTCTCCTCAAAAGAGACCCTAGTTTGTTATTCAGGGGAGCCTATACGAACTGGTGTTTTATTTCAGTAAAAACCTGATTGTAAGGGCCATATGATTAAATAAGGCAGCTTTTTGTAGATGCTAAAATAAGTAACAGGAATAATGCACTTTGAACATCTTCATTATTGATGTAGCACAATGAACAATGTAATTATCTTTATTTGCCAAGGGGTTTACAATATTATAGTATAAATTGCATTAAAGTTTATTAGACAATTTCAGAAACTCAGAAGAGTGGGTGCTGTGTGTAGCTCGGAGCGGGGTGGGGGGGATACTGTTTCAGAGGGTGACAGAGAAGGCCCACTTCCTCAATTCCACAAGAGGACAATATTTACTTGAGAAGACCTGGAATGTACCCACTCCACCTGAATGTATCAGTAGGCAGAAACAGCTGGAGGTAGGAAACCCCACAGATAACCAGACCCTATGCCATGACACAGAGAAAGCCACAGCGAGCAACCAGTGGCAAATAACAGCAGTCCAGCCACTGACCATTTGATAACCGGTGATCCATAGCCTATGAAGTCTCATTATTGTAACTGCTCTTGTAGATGCTTAAGACAGTACTTCTCCTGTTCTGTTTTCTCTTGCTGTTACTTGGGAATGTATGTTCCCAGGCATTTCCAATCTGGATCATGATGTACTTAACTTCCCAAGTTCTGAAGGAATGAGGAGATAGAAAATGGCATGGCCTGAAGCATTTTTATTTATGACAACACCTTTTCAGTGTTCCTTGTCTGCATGAAAAGAAGTTTCAATCGTTCCCCTGAAATGCAGATCAAGCACTCTTGCCAACACACGTTCTGTCCCTTCAAAGATGTCCCTGTCACTGAAGTCCATGAGACAGCTTAAAAGCTAGGCCTTCTGCCAAGCTTAGTTCAGTTCTGTACCTTGTAGCTTTCAAGTTCATTTTGTGTTGGTTCAAAGCTGATGTTAAGATACTTGGTGAATGACAGGACATACATTAAACCTGGACAACAACACTGATTCCTCAGCGTGCACCAGGAAAAGAGCTTTGAGATGGGCATGAACATAAATAATGAAGGTTGCCTGCCTGCCTGCCTGCCTGCCTCCCTCCCTCCCTCCATTTATTAACTTCATCATCATCATCATCATCATCATCATCATCATCCTTTATTTATTTATTTATAACCTTTCACAGGAAATGAGGTAATATAAATCACCATTAATTAAGTCTTCGGAAAGGGCTTTCTGCACCCCCCCCCCCCCAAATGAAACACCATAGTTGCCTGAGCCAAACAGAGCTGTTAGCTGCTAAATAAATAAATAAAACCCCAAAACCTCTAATGGATTCAATAAGGAGCCGGAAGAGAGGTGTTGTTTCAAATCCCTGGTTTAACATCAAGTTTTTTTTGTGTGTGAAGTATAGTCTGGAACTCATGTCAGCATTCGTGAGTTGCGTGGAAAAGTTGGAATTATCCTGATTAAGCCAAACATTACAAGGGACTGAGCAGACCAGCCAGGGGAAAGGAATCTTTTCAGGTAGGAAAAGTATGGTGATTAACATGCTGAATGAGACTAAAGGAATGTTTTTCTAATTAAAAAAAATGGATTCCTCATTTTAAATGCCTGAGATATAACAAGTATACACAAGATGATGCCATGCACTTCAGAACATGGTGGGAAAACTAAAATATAAGGATATATCCTCATATCAAAAGTTTCATGCATATAAATAAGTTTTCCCTCATTTTCAATGTTCTCATTATGAATATTTTTGGTATATGCAAATAAGGGTATCCTGCAATATTATGATAAAAATATTCGTCAATTGAAGCTGGACTGGCAGAGGGCTATGATCTCTGGTTAGGTTGTAAGATTATCCCTTAAGGTACCAGTCTGAATACAATGAAGTTCATTTCTTGTTAGCAGCTGTGTTCCTGAATTTTAATTCAGCCTTAAGATCAGGAAATGATATAGGTGGGGGAGCAGGCACTTCCTGAAGAGGTGGAAGCTTCAAATCTCCATAAATCAGCTTGTCATGTTTGCTCAAGAATTTGAACAGATTTGTCAAAGCAAACTGCATTCATTTAACTCAAGTTGGATAATCTGGAAAGACTTTTCTATATGTCCATTAAAAAAAAAAAAAGGAAATCAACATGACCTTCCACAACTTGATTTTTTGTTGTTGTTCAGTTGTTAGGTCATGTCTGACTCTTTGTGACCTCATGAACCATATTGCACCGGGCCTTCCTGTCCTTCACTGCCTCCCTGAGTTTGCTCAGTTTCATGGTCGTTGCTTCAGTGATGCCTTATAACCATCTCATCCTCTGCCGTCCTCTTCTCCTTTTGCCTTCAATCTTTCCCAGCATCAGGGTCTTTTCCAAAGAGTCCTCTCTTCGCATTAGGTGACCAAAGTATCTGAGCTTGAGCTTCATTATCAATCCTTCCAATGAGCAGTCAGGGTTGATTTCCTTTAAGATCGACTGGTGTGACCTCCTAGCAGTCCAGGGGACTCTTAAGAGTCTTCTCCAGCACCACAGTTCAAAGGCATCAATTCTTCAGCGTTCAGCCTTCTTTATGGTCCAGCTCTCACAGCCATACATTACTATTGGGAAAACCATAGCTTTAATTATGTGGATTATCCACAACTTGATGGTAAGAATCAAATCAAATCAACAATTCAATTTGGACTAGAGACAATATGGACACTCCTATTGACACATTTCTGTCCTCAACCTGAATGGTGGATATTGGTTTATGAGACATCTCAGCTTTGAAAGACTTATCCCTGAGTCCATAAAGATTCAGAGCTGCAGACAAGATGAAGAAAGCATGCCAAATATGGCTTCTGGGATTCTTTCCAACTTATTGCAGGGAATGGCCACAGAAGGCATTGGTAGTTTCTTCTATGAAACAAAGTAACATGTTGTACCTGTGTGCAGGTGAATCCACTGGCACATATAGCTGTGTATGCCTTGCTTAGAGACATATACTGAGAAGAGAAGACGGAAGGATACATTGGGGACCATTTCCCTGGAATATTTTTCTAACAGCTCCCAGCTGGATCTGTACTTTTTGTTGTGAATCTTTCTTTTGCCAGCTTTACCCAACACAACAAATTTGATCCAGTTCTCTTCTGTTTTCTGAGCATTACCTGGCTGATAGATGGACAGACAGGCAGACCGATTTCCTTGCCCCTTTACATATTTATTTCAATTATTCAACTGGGTTGGAATGAACACAGAGACAAAAGCTTTAGAATGATATCAGCGGTTCTTCAAAGGGACCATGCCACTCAGAAGTCTAATGAAGTTAGTCTTGAGAAGGCCTGAAAGGCCTTCTCAGTGCTCTCTTTGACCTCCTGAGAGACTTGACCCTATCAGAACAACTCTCTGTACCTACCACAGCTTTATTATGCCTCATCAGATTCTACCATCTCTGTTCTAATCAGACTTTATTGAATGTGGCTCTGCCAAATGAATCTTTGTTTTATCTAACACAATGCATTTTGCCTGTAGGTACAAGAATTGCGATTTGCTTCTTCTATTTAATTTTGATGGCCTCCTAAAGTGCTTGTCTGAGCAGAAAAGTGAGCTATAAATCAAGGAAATAGAAATAAAGAAAGATGAGCTGGGCACTCAGACAGAAAAAAAGAACTATGTACATCCAAGTTTGTATTCATCACTCATAAATATATTATTTTGGACTTACAGGTTTAACCAGTCATGTCTGCAAATATTCTAATAAGGTCTTGCTATCACTATTAAGATTCCGGTAGATGCCCACATATGTTATTTATCATGAAACTTGTTCATAGCTGTTCTTATTATGAATAAGCAACAGTAACTTACACCTTAAGCAATTTTGTGCCTAGGTTCATCAATATCATTTTCTGGCAATTGATGGTGAAAATTAAGCTGTGCAAGCATTACAAACATCATCTTCTGTCAAGCAAATCATCTTTGTATCATTTTCTATTCTAATGAACAGGAAAGACAGTCAAAATTATTATGAGCCTAGATGTTTGGCCAGGGTGATTCACTGAAACAAAATGAGAAAACAATCATGTTGAAGCACCAAATGTAGAAGATAAGATTTTCAAGAGTTAGCAACCAGGCTGACTATATATCCAGGGCAGCTGCAGGAGAATATGAGAAGAATGTCAGTGAATGGCACGGCCCTCCTATTGAACTTTCCATCATCATGTAGATCTATTGTTAGTTTATTCCTGCATGATCCAGTCATATTTCTGTCCAGAGATTTAATTGCATGTTTGAATGTACATGTTCTATAAATCCTGAGGAATAGGAATTGAGGACATGGGGGAAGATATTCAAATGTGGAGGGCTTTGGGTGAGATTCTTAGCTTCTTATAGATTATTTGTAAATATATTTCTTTTCCCTGATCACCTCCCACTCAGTGGTAGCCTTACAGAAGTTACTGAAGACATTTTTTTCCCCCAGAGAGCCTTCAGTGAATGATTGTTCATCATCAGCATTTCAGAGTTGGCTATTTATTAATTATTATTTCTGATCATCATCATCATCAATTTACAATCTAAGTAGGTACTGGCTGAGAAATCAGAGGCTTATCACTTCCTCCTTAGTTCAAGGACAGGCAGTATTTAAGGTTAAAAAATAAGCATCTAAGTCTCCCAGATTTTTACAGATATGGTGCTATAGTATCACTGTGATAAGCATGGATATTTATTTTTCCCAGTTTACTTTTTCAGAGGCAAAATAGTCCTGTTCCAATCCCCAAAATCTGGAAATGATGGTCCTCTTAAATTGGAATATTTGGGTGCAATGTTTTGGAGATGGAATCTCAGCTGTTAGGAACTGCAAATGAGGTTTGGAGACCTTCATGTGACACATTGCGAAGAGAGGACTCTTTGGAAAAGACCCTGATGCTGGGAAAGATTGAAAGCAAAAGGAGAAGAGGACGGCAGAGGATGAGATGGCTAGATAGCATCACTGAAGCAATGAGCATGAAACTGAGCAAACTCAGGGAGGCAGTGAAGGACAGGAAGGCCTGGTACAATATGGTTCATGGGGTCATGAAGAGTCGGACATGACTTAATGACTGAACAACAACAACAACGTGACACATGGCTATGGAATACCCATCTCTACTTTAGTCCTTTTAAAATAGCAACAACAACAACAAACATAATAATTTCATGGCTTGTATATGTGTGCCTTCAATTCAGTCTTGAACCCTGGCAACTGCCTGGACAAGTCCCTGCAGTTTTCTGGGCAAAATTTCAGAAGTGGTTTGCCTTTGCCTCCTTCTTCCTAGGGCTGAGAGAAAGTCACCCAGCTGGCTGCATGCCTAAGGCGGACACAAACTCACAGTCTCCCGGTTTCTAGTCTGATGCCTTAACCACTACACCAAACTGCCCATCTTTCATGGCAGATGAAGTTTCATGACAAAGGAAGATTAAAAAAAAAAAAAAGGAAAAACTCTTTCTCAGACTCCTAAAATGGGAAGCAGCTGATTTCCCACCTTCAAAAATAACTTCATGGTTTTGGAGGACCTTTAAAACAGATCAACACTAAAATGTTGATGAATGATGAAAAATGAATTATTAGGCAAAAATGTAAAAGTGGCACCCAGGAAGGGCAAGAGGATGCAGGTAACAACCAGTATGTGGCAGTATTGTCATGCAAATGTACAACTTGCATTCAGTGATAGAGTTCATATTATGTAGTATGGACTCCATACTCATGGACTCATCTGAACGTGCATCAGATGTTGTGTTGCAGACATGTAATGACATAATTGGTGTGATGACATCATTATGAGTGTGTGGTCATTTGGGCCTCATTCCAGAGGCTGCTGGAAAGGAGGAAACTTCACCCAGGCCTTTGAATATCTTTAGAATATCTCTTTTTGCTGCAGCTCCACTTTGGACATTCTAGTATTTCTGGTGATGAATTGGTTTGTAACTAAAAGGGCAAAGGTATTTCTGTTCAATTTTTTATTGTTAAAAGACTTGTATATGAGAGTAATACTATGTTCTGAACAACACAGCAAGAGTTCTCCCTAGGCCACAGGCCAGGGTGAAGTATTATAAATGTTTATGATTTCTTCCTGTTCTTCTTCCAGCCCTTCAGAAAAAGTTAAGTCAAATAATATTCTCCTGTATCATCACAAGACTTTGTAAATGCAGGAGTCCATAATGCAAGCTCTGTCACTGAATAAACAAGATCTGAGTTTGGGCTGCCATTTTATTTTATTTTATTTTATTTTATTTTATTTTATTTTATTTTATTATTTTCCTTGCATCAACCCTTCTAAACACTTACAAAAATCTACAAAGGGGGGGGGGGGAGAGAGACAGAGAATGAGAGAGAGAGAGAGATGGTGATCAGGTTAGTGGGAGGATGAATATTGCAGGCTTGATTGTTCATTATTTATTTAGTCTATCAATTGTGCCTTGTTTTCCATCTCCTATAAAGAGCTGCCACTGGCATAAGCAAGATTTATAAAAAAGCAGCAAGTGAGGGAGCTCACCAACATTTTTTTCTTGTTGCCATTTAGGCTAATCAGAACTATGTATGGACCAACTAAATAGTTTTGCAATAAAACATCCAGGAAGCAATATGATTTCATTGTAGGCTTCAAAGACTGAACACTACATGGGAGCCTGACCAAACTTGCTTCTTCATGAAGGATAACATGGGATAACATGAGCAATCCAGGATCACACTGTGATGAAAAAACATGCAGGTTCTTCCTAGAGGAATTTCTCATACTTTTCTGGATATTTGAGAAGATGTGCTATGGCAACATAGTTCCCAAGCCTATAAAGGAATATTGTTCCATTGATTATCAGAACTCTGATGCCATCTCACTTTGGGTATGGGGCCAAGTGATTACTATGTGCAGTAATGCAAGAAATATTCAGTAAGGTTTCAAGAACTGCTGTTGGCACCAAACAATTTCAGGACACTTGTGATTTTGTTTTTTTTTAAAGTATCATCAGATAAATAATAAATGTATCAGTGGCCACCTTGAACTCGCTGCCAAAGGAGGCTAGACTAGTGTTATATTTATTGCCCTTCCACCAGCAGCAAATATACATTTATTCAATCATATTTTTGTGTCTAAACTATTGTGTTACTGAATGAGATTTTAATCTGTTGTTATTAGTCTCTTAATGTGCTTTTATTTTAGTTAACTTTTCTGAAGGCTACTGAAACCAGAATCAGATCTATCCTTTTATTATAGCAGTGATATACTTTGACAAATTTAAATGTGTATGTAATTGTCTTTCTGAGTGTTTCTTTGACGACTGTTTCCATTTCCATTTGGATCAGCATAGAAACTGAATTTTCAGTTCACTTTCTCTGCTAACTCAGAAAAAAACTCTCAGATAGAGAGATAGGTGATAGAGAGATATTTTATTTTGGTCTGAGACCAGGAATGTAAAAAGAAAGTATCACAGGAACAATAGTAAACAACAAAATGCATTAAAATATGTAAATTTTCAAATACAGCAGCAGAATTGGACTTTACTTGATGAATTGACCTTTCTGTAAATTGTGATGCTGTTTGTGTTTTAGTAAACACAGTCTTGGAAACTAACTTCAGCACCTCATTAATAAAGTCTCCCTTTAAAATCAGATTAAGGGAAAGTGATATGAAATGTGTCTGATCCACCTGGATATTTCCTAAAAAACATCTTATTAGGAAACAACAGGAATCCTTCTAAAAGAGACATATTCTCCCCCCACCCCATCTCTCTCTGGCTTGCAATCCATTGATTAAAATTTCAGGAATTTCCACCTCCTGCTCAGCTGATTTATTTTTGTCTTTCAATGGGAAAATCCCAACAACAATAGCCCTACTCTGTTTGGAAACCTGAGGGCTTAAGGGGAAGGGTGATTCAATATGCTGATTTATTATAGCAAGATAGCAATTGTGAGATGCCTGGGCTTTGTTATGTTTATGAGGCTACCCAGGGAAAAGATGCCTTTAAATGTGCCCTCCCCCCCCCCCCCCCCCCCCCCATTGTAGCACAGCCTTTTGGAAGTTAAAACACAAGGTCTTGTCAGCCTCCTACCCAGTTTGGAGAAGAACTTTATTTGTGCGAGCAAGGGGGATGCAGCAGCAAGAGAAAACTAGCCAAGAAATTAACTTGGGTCAGCCTTTAAGCCACTCTCAGTAGTGACCTCTTTTGAACAAGACAGTCACTGGATGCAACTAAGTTAGATTGCATTTTATTTTTGTGGCGGCAGCTGCAGTGAGATTCATAGAAGCAGCAATGCAGACTATGTCACTCAATGGGAAAGAGTAAGAAACTAACTAACCCTTTGCCCCTAGGAAAGTTCAGCCAGAGAGAGGAAATTTTGACTTCAATCCGAGGTCTCCAGTTGGTTAATGATAAAGCTGTTAATGTCTACATTAATTTTAAATATGTCTTTGAAGGTTTCTATGTGTATGGGGCATTGTGGAAGGCTGTTCTCAGCAGCTGGGACTGAAATAAAAGAAACCCCAACCATATTAATTTTGTTGGAAGTTGTATATTTTTATACAGGTGACTGTTGTATACTCCAAAGCCCATCAAAAGGAACAGATCCTATTTCCAGAGAAACCTGAAGAGTGAATGAGACAGCCCTAATGGATTTAGAAGGAGATGCTGTCCTACTGGAACCCCCTTACACTGCCCCAAAGAAGAGGCAGCCTTAGGCTGGGGAACACTTAACGATAAGGATGATTGGTGGATTAACCATGCATTTGCTCAGTTGCCCAATGATTTGTCCGATCTTTACATTGAAGCTGAGCAGGACCAGTATGAAGCCCATCTCAAAGAACTCTTTAACAGTTTAAATGCTACTTGGGAGCAGAGAAAACTGATCAAAATTTGCCACATGCTGCATCTGGAAGAAGTCGCTCCAAGAGCACTACAAGAGACTCTTCTGCAAGATAGTCTTCCTAGACAGGCCTACTTTGATGAGTTTAAAGATGCACTAATCTTCATCTTGTCTTCTTTCCAGTAACCAGATACTTCACAAGAAGCCCAGCCCAAATACATCAATGATGGAAAGTGCTATGGGAGGTGATCAGAGTTTCAGAGGAATTTGTAGAGGTAACAGTGATTGTGCCTCTGAACAAGGACACTCACTCATCCTTTCTCTCCAACAGTGACTGTGATGAGTGAAGCTCGGTGGACAATGGGATGAAAGAACCTGAGCAAGTTGCCTCAAAATGTTTGCTTTGTACCCAACCTGGAGCTTGAGATCATCATCTAGTGGACACGGTGAGCATGTCAACCAGACCTTAAAGGAGATATTTGAGCAAATGACCAGATGCCTTGCCTAGAGCCCTTCTGAATATCAGATTTAGTACCAGGGATACGTTAGATTTTGTTTGGTAAATTTTTAGTGACCTCATCAGTGGCGAATGATATTTAAAAGTCTGTAAGTGGAATTGAATTTGTGAAGCAGTGTTTGGTTTCTTTGTCTGCTGTTTTATACTTTGTCCCTTGCCCACCATCTCATTTATTGAATGTCCAACATAGAATGAAAGACGAGCAGTACATTAAACCGAGGGGTCCTTGGGGGTTCTCTGAGCTTGGCTGCTTTCTTGCAGATGTTTCATTATTCGACTAGGTAACAGAATGCAGAAAACACTGCATTGACAAGCTCAACTAGGGCTGTAAACCTGGGCTATCCTTTCTAGGTCTTAATAAAAGCATGGCGTGGAAGCCTCAACTGACTTTGATTTCAGAATAAATGTCTGGGTCATTGGAAAAAGGATTAATATTAGTAGCCTCTTATTCATACTGTGACTTTTAAAAAAGAGCCCAGAACACAAACACATAAACCAATTTGGATGCCAAGAATTCACCCTGATATATATAGTCAGATTGTCTTTTTATATACTTACAGCTAGCTTACATGTGCTTGATAACAAAAGGACATTGCCTTAAAATGCCAATTCCCCTTTCCCACTGGACTGTCCAACTTGTTTGATTGTTCTTCCATTAACTCTTAGCTTTTTCCATTAAGCCTCAAGCTTCTGAAACAAAAGCTTTATTTTCAGATCTATTTTATTTACATTTCATGCAAACTGTTAGAAGGGAAATAAAAAATCTTTCTCAGTGCTGCATTCCAAGTGTGCGGCTCTTGATTAAAAAAAAGACATAGAGCTGGAAGTGAGTAAGGGCTTGGTGAGCAATGCTGTAGAATTTCCAGAGTGCTTCATAAGACAAATGATTTTGCAGCTGAAGGACCCTGTTATGGCCTGTAGAAGTATGGTTTTGACTTGTTTTCACATTAGCTATTTGTTTCCCTAAAGTATAAGAAAAACAATAAAGGACATTAAGTAAACACGTTATTTTCAGTTAAGGAAATCAAATAAATAGTATGTCTTTGTTGGTCCTCTCACAAATTATACACCTAATGAGAAAACTGAGGTGTAGACTAGTTGGTAATGCAAACAGTGCCTGCAGTCAGGCAATCAAGCTTTTGTGTTTAGCTGACCCCCTCCTCTGAAAAATGGAACAAAACGTATTGTGATATCATAACCAAGAGTACTTCACAAGATAATGCCTCTCCCTCTGGCAACCAATGAAAAAATACCAAAGTTACCCTCAGTCGCTGGCCAGTACTTGATGATGCAAATTGATGCACCCCTCATCTTTCTGAATGAGCTCAGAACATTGTGAAACTCAAGAATATCCTAAGAATAATCTATTATGATTTATTCCCTTATGGGTTTTGTTTGTTTGTTTGTTTGTTTGTTATGTCTGATTTTTTTAATATTGTGTTATGGTTTTAATTGTCATTTTGCTTGTAAGCCACCCAGAGTCATTTTTTGTGAGATGGGCAGCTATGTAAAATTGCTAAATGAATAAATAAATATAATGAGGGTTTTATTATCCCTGTTAAGCTTCTGCTTAATAGTTATGGAAACAGACAGATAAATCGAATAAATAAAGCCAGATGTGCATTGCCCACTGTCTGATCCAGTGAAATTCAAATTACTGTACATTCCAGAAGCCAAGATGATCAAATAGGATTTAACTGATGCCACAGACTCAGCAATAGGGTGGCCAGCTACGCTTCCATGGAAATTTATTCTAAAGTCAGGATACCACCACTAAGAGAGCCCTGCTGTGCTGGTCTTGTCTCCAGAGTCTCCCTCAGGGAAGGAAAAGGACTAGAAAGGGATGGTAGAAGAGCCAGATGAAGCATTGTCAGGCCCTACCAACTATTCCAAACCAGCAACAGATTCCAGATCCCTATTCTGGACCCAGAACACTCAGACCTAAACCCGGAACTTCCTGCCTACAACTTTTTGGCACCACTATTATTTGGGGGGGGGGATTAGAATGCCAAAATAGCTAGGTAGGAGTGTTCAGCTACCCCAAAAGGAACCTGAAGAGCCTTAAGCAAATTCTAGGAGGAAGACCAAGCCTGACCATGGCCGTATGTGCTTAGGCAGAATCAGCAGATTCTAGGATTAAGAGAAGAACCTGAGCGTGTCCAAGCTACTAAAACAGTATTGATCTGTGAGGGCTTGGCTTGATCCCCAACATACTGAACATCTTGCTACAGAGAAGTCCCTGGCATTTAACTTTGGTTTATCTCTGGACTTTGCTATTCATTTTCATGTTAAATTAACTGATTTGGCAAGATTGTATTCCCAATAATGAGCTGGAATTCCAGTTCAAGGCACTGAACAGTAAATATTCAGATCAATACTAGTTCGTCAGCTGTGATGTTGATTTTTTAAATTTTTTTACGTTCTTGGTTTTTAAGAGCTATGTACACAAAGATAAATACCTTGAATTGGGCTAGCTTATCCGTTTGACCTCCCTAATATCAGTTATTGCATATTTGGGTTATAAATTAACTACTCAAAACTCCTTAAATAAAAGAGGACACTCCAAAGATTTTTTTTTAAATTATCATTAGCCAATTAAATAAGGAGTAAACCCGATTTAAATCCTTAATGAGCCATAAAGCTTGCCAAGTGATCTTTCAGACAAACTCACACAGTTGTTGAAAAGATAAAATGCAGGATGGGGTGGGGTGAAGTAATGGGAGAGGGTGGAAAACCGTATATCTGTACAATGTAATCATTCTTAGAAAAAGGGGAACAATGAAAAATAATCCAAATTTAAAATATTCAACAACGCTGGCAAATTTTCCCTAGCTTCTTGTGAGATTTCCCATTGATCAGAATTCTTCCCTTACCTCATAAGTCTATTTGGAAGAGAAAATAAATATTAATTAAAATTCCTCTCTTGGAGTATAAAAAGATAACAGGAGTTTATTGAAGATAATTATATTTATTTTTAATCCTTGAGCGGTATCTTAAGATAATACCTTAAAACTAAGAAAAAGTACTTGAAAGGCTAATGAACACTGAAATTCAGTGACTCACCTTGGCTAATGTTGGAAAAGTAAGCAGGGGCAGACCTGGTTAGTATTTAGATGAAAGCTAACTAGGAAATCCAAGGCCAAGGATTGTAAGCATCCAGGAAGAAAGCAATAGTGAGCCAATCCCATACTGTTGTTGGGCAACATACCGAGAAATATCTCTGAAATCCCCAGAAATTATCCTGACTTCAAGGAGAGTGGATTCAACTTTTTAAAAATGGAAGCTTTTCTAGTAAAGATTTTGTTATTCTACCAAACTTGAAGATGAGATAGGCTTCCTTGCTGATTTGCTGTGATATCTGTTTTCATTATTCCCTGGTTGCCAAACAAAAACCTTCCTCTGTTTATCTAAAATGTTTTTATTTGGGCAAAACTCAGTGGATCTGAAACTGAATTCTTTTCAGTGCAAATGATTATATGTGTGGGTGTGTGCGCACACACAAACGCACACACCCCTTCTCTGATGACAAAACCAGTCCCCCCCTAGTTACCTACCTGTTTTTCAGATCTCAAACATCAATAAATAAATAACATCAATATCTACTTTCCAGAAACACATATTGTGATCCACCTGATATCTGTCATGCGGCTAAGATGCCTTTCTGAATGCATTCTATGGAAGTTTCCCAATGAATTCCATCAGATCATCTACTGTATGTTATTTCATTTGGAAGTTGATTATATCAGGTGATGGGGAAATGCACTGAAAAACTAATAACTGAGTGGAACACACTTTGTAGTTGAAGGGCTTCTACATATCAAAACAATTGGGAGAGTTTGGAGATCCGGTTTCTGCTTTCTGTAAATTTTACCTTTCAGTTTTTCTCCCTCCTTCTTTCTGTCTCTCTCTTACACACATTTATACCCCAATAGACAGACACACACAGAGAGAAAGGGTTCTTACTAGCATCCCCAGCTAAATATCTGGAAACTTCAAAATGAGATTGAGGGTCCATTCACTGATCCATCCAGCTGAATATTACACTGATAGGCAATAGCTCCCTAAGGTTTTAAACTGGATTCTTTTTTCATAATTCTTGGAGATGCCAGGAACTGAATGTAGCTCTTTCTGCAAGCAAAGCAGATGGCCTATCAACCAGCAAGTGCAATGACAGTAAATGTAAAGGCAGTAAATGAGAATGCACACCTATGATCCTGGAATGTGGCTTAAACTACATGGCAAAGTATGTTGTCTGAAACACAGAAACAACTATATTATCAAATACAGTATTCCAGGAACATTCTTGGTAGCCACTGAAATAACATCACAATGTGCACAAGACATGGGGTAAAAGAAATGTACAAGTTGATACTCTTGAACCTCAGTGCAGAGCAATTATTTTGTTTCTCTTTAGAAGGAATACATGCTAGTAAATATTACAGGTAAAACTCGAAAAATTAGAATATCATGCAAATGTTCATTTATGTCAGTATGGCAACTCAAAAGGTGAAACCAATATATGAGATAGACACATTACATGCAAAGCAAGATATGTCAAGCCTTACTTTGGTATAATTGTGATGATTATGACGTACAGCTTATGAAAACCCCAAATTCACAATCTCAGAAAATTAGAATATTACATGACATCAATAACACAAGGATTGGAAATAGAACAATATTGGACCTCTGCAAAGTAGAAGCATGCATATGTCCTCAGTACTTGGTTTGGGCCCCTTTTGCAGCAATGACTGCCGCAATGCGGCGTGGCATGGATGCTATCAGCCTGTGGCACTGCTGAGGTGTTATGGAAGACCAGGATGCTTCAATAGCGGCCTTCAGCTCCGCTGCATTGTTCGGTCTCATGTCCCTCATCTTTCTCTTGGCAATGCCCCATAGATTCTCTATGGGGTTCAGGTCAGGCGAGTTTGCTGGCCAATCAAGCATGGTAATCCCATGGTAATTGAACCAGGTTTTGGTACTTTTGGCAGTGTGGGCAGGTGCCAAGTCCTGCTGGAAAATGAAGTCAGCATCCCCATAAAGCTCGTCTGCGGA
The DNA here is from genome assembly GCA_030867105.1 of Liasis olivaceus. Lineage (NCBI taxonomy): Eukaryota > Metazoa > Chordata > Lepidosauria > Squamata > Pythonidae > Liasis > Liasis olivaceus. The sequence continues at coordinate 69,726,113 of CM061354.1, forward strand.
AGGAAGCATGAAGTGCTCCAAAATCTCCTGGTAGATGACTGCGTTGACCCTGGACTTAATGAAGCACAGTGGACCAACACCAGCAGATGACATGGCTCCCCAGATCAACACAGACTGTGGAAACTTCACACTGGACTTCAAGCATCGTGCATTGTGCGCCTCTCCATTCTTCCTCCAGACTCTGGGTCCTTGGTTCCCAAATGAGATGCAAAAGTTGCTCTCATCAGAAAAGAGGACTTTGGACCACTGGGCAACAGACCAGTTCTTTTTTTCTGTAGCCCAGGTAAGACGCTTCTGACGCTGTTTCTTGTTCAGGAGCGGCTTGACAAGAGGAATACGACATTTGAAGCCCATGTCCAGGATCCGTCTGTGTGTGGCGGCTCTTGAGCCTCAGTCCACTCCTTGTGAAAGTCCCCAACACTTTGGAATGGCCTTTTCCTGACAATCCTCTCCAGGCTGCAGTCATCCCTGCTGCTTGTGCACCTTTTTCTACCACACTTTTCCCTTCCACATAACCTTCTATTGATGTGCTTTGATACAGCACTTTGGGAACATCCAACTTTTTTTGCAATTACCTTTTGGGGCTTTCCCTCCTTATGGAGGGTGTCAGTGATGGTTTTCTGCACAACTGTCAGGTCAGCAGTCTTTCCCATGCTTGTGATTCTTACTGAACCAGCCTGAGAGACCATTGAAAGGCTCAGGAACCCTTTGCAGGTGTTATGGATTCATTAGCTGCTGAGAGTGGGACACTTTGAGCCTAGAATATTGCATCTTTTCACACTATTCTAATTTTCTGAGATTGTGAATTTGGGTTTTTCATAAGCTGTACGCCATAATCATCACAATTATACCAAAGTAAGGCTTGACATATCTCGCTTTGCATGTAATGCCTCTATCTCATATATTGGTTTCACCTTTTGAGTTGCCATACTGACATAAATGAACATTTGCACGATATTCTAATTTTTCGAGTTTCACCTGTATGCATAGAAGTAGGATCCTCATAAGCACGCTAGCACACTGCAATCCTGGTGCGGATGCTCAGTAGAGTTGTGAAATTCTTTAAATCCTTTGGAATGTGTGGGTCTGTGTCTCTGCATTTTGAATCAATGAAAAGCCATAGGTCTCTTCATAACAGTGCCAATCTTTAAGAACGAAAAGTTTCCTTTTATAATTATTGGCTAATCAATTGATTAAGTATTGCCGGTAAGCTGCATGCAAGAAACTTATATTGGAAACTTACTGACTGGATGGAGTCCTAAAGCATTCTCGCACCTGAACAGGTAGGCTGCAGAGAGAGCAAAATCTGAATATGGCAGTAATTTGTGTTGAGTTATTTAGCAGAGAGATACACTGCAAATCCAAGCTCTACCCTGTATGGTATGTTCATTGATTTTAAGCAGGCATTTGATGGTATCTCTAGAAATAAATTATGGTCAAAGTTCAGAGACACATCAATTGACTGATGACTGCTTATTCTTATCTACAGAATGTACAAAAACACTAATCTCAAAGTACAATGTTATGTGGCAGGGTAATCCTCTGACTCAGCCCCTACCAGAAGAGTAGTTAAACAAAGCTTCATTATTGCCCTCCTATTTTGTCTTTTCTATCTCTCTTTTATAAAAGAAGAATGCAATACGACCTATTTGCCATCAATCTCTTTGTGGCCAGCCTCCTAGTGTAATGTCTTTATGGTGGAATTTAGAGCTTCGAAGTAACACATCTTTACTTGAGATCATTCAATCCAGGTTTTCGAATAAAATCTTCCAAGTGGTGTGCATAACAAATGCAGCCCTTCATCTGGAGGTGAGCTTGGCAGAAGATCATGTGATTTTTGGCTAATTTTTATTTTATTTCAGTTTATTGGCTGCCCAACTCCAGTGGAATCTGGGTGGCATACAAAACTAGGGAAAAAAACAAAGCAAAACGTAAAAGAAGCTAAAAACAGTAAATCAAACAGACAACCCAGGCTACAATGATCTAATAAACCACAACATTCAACAAAACAAAATAGGGGCCAATTAAAATATTGAATATTATTGCTACTACTATTATACAAATCATAAACATCAACCCCAGGCCTGGGACCAAAGCCAGGTTTTCAAAGCTTTCCAGAACCCCAGGAGGGAAGGTGCCATCCTTATCTCTGGGGGGATGCTGTTCCAAAGGGTGGGGGCCATGACAGAGGAGACCCACTTTCTAGGTCCCACAAGATGACAGTGTTTCATGGAGGGGACCTGAAGCACACCCACTCTGCTGGAAAGGGCTGGGTGGGCAGAAACAACTGGAGATGAGCAGTCTCTCAGATAGCGACGCTGATGTTGATGAAAATGATGACGTTCCTCTCACAAGGCTCGGCCCTGCTGATATTATGGACTCTTTAGGTTACCAGGAAGCAGAGGATGAAGGAAAAACTCCTGCAGTGTCAGCTGTCTCTCCAGATGCTTTTGAAAATAGGACATGACAAAGAAAGAGACATGCTGAAATACAGATTTACAGACATGAGCACACAGCCAACTACCAGTTGGCCGTTTAGTTTCCTAGAAATTCATTGCCTTAAACTATTCCATTCCATTCCATTCCATTCATCAATCCTTGACAGTAAATAAAAACCTCACGAAGAATGGGAAATACATGTTTGGAAGACATCTTGCTTAAGTGGACTAAGAAAGACAGTATTCAAGGGCTCAGATGCCTGTACATCAGTGTGCAGATTATGGAGAACAAACAGGGAATCTGAAGGCATAGTGCATGGCAGAGGGGAAATGTGACATTGCTGGTATTTCTGAAGACTGCTGGGATGGAAGTCATGATTGAAATATTGTACTGGAAGAATACAACAAAAGGGGAGGTGGGTGCATGATAAGTAAGGAATGACTACATCTGTATGGAAATTTCTAAAACCAAGACCCAAAACCCCGATGAAAGTGTTTGGGTGAAAGTTGGGGGGGGGGAGTGTGGGTATGTGCTACAGGCCCCCTAACAAGCAGAAGATGCAGATGAAATCTTTACAAATCACTTGGCTAAGATATCTGGGAAACACACCACTGTGGTAACAGGGGATTTTAACTATTCCAGCATCAACTGGGAATCAAACTCTGCAGCAAATGAGACAGCCAACAAGTTATTGATGTGCCTTGCAGAGAAATTCAGTGTGGAAAAGGTGGAAGAGTGGACTAGAATATTGGCTACAATGGACTTAATACTTACTAACAGGGGAGAAATTATTTAAGAAATGGAAATTGTAGGAATATTGGGACAGAACATATGATTATAGAATTCACCATACTGACTTCACCAACTTAAGGGGGGAAATAGGAAGGATTCCATAGACAAAAATCCTGAATGGAAAAACGGTTCAAGAGGGTTGGGAAGTTCTGAAAAATGAGAAAATTACCAGAGAGGGGAAGGATACACCAGATTAAACCAGTATGGTTACATAAAGAGCTATCTAATAAATTGAGATACAAATAGGACTTGTTTTTAACACTGAGCCTTGCCCCTATGCAAATAAATAAATAAATAAATAAACAAACAAACAAACAAACAAACAAACAAACAAACCCATCGGTCTGAATGGTCCTTATGTAAAATATCTACTTCCTGAAAAAGCACCTCAATCCACATGGCAAATAATGAAATTCTCTGTAGTAGTATGACAAATTCATTGTTGTTTAATGGAGGAACTCAAAATTTAGTGAGATAAGGATTACTGGATACAGTATATTATACTGATTGCCATAGAAATTAAATATTGGCACTGGCTTGTAATGGTAATAAAGTGATTGATCAATGGATTAACAAGATCACATTTTAAGTATTTCACTATTTCAACATTTTCATAGCTTATTCCATCAGTGTTAGGTGGTTTAATGCATTAAGTACATTATAAATTAAGGTTTTTTTTTTAAATTAATGTAATTTGTTCTTTTATTTACAAAGTGGTTTTATAATTTAGTGGTTCAATTATTTATCACATTTAGTATACCAGTACTTGAACCTAGTGTGTATTATAATGCGCTCCATTTTTTTCCAATTTATTTAATTGTGAGGTTCAGTAATACTGTCAATGGAACTGTATGCAAAGCTGCTCAGTGTCCATAATAAAGGCGTTCATTCATAAAAAGCCACATCTTTTGCCAGATTCAGGCTGCTGCCTTAGAAGCTGTTCCCAGCTGTCTTCAGATATATTTGGACATGAAGCCACCATGTACGCATAAGTCCAGTTCTTAATACATTGTACTACATTGATAAATTGAAAATATTTAGTTCATAAACTGCAGGCTGGAGGGGTGAAGTTCAGGCAGACATAATTCTGGTGTGAGAACACTGAAGATCTCATCCCTAGCAACTTTGCAATACCTCCAGAATACTCTGCAGATGTGTTCTTGAACAGAACCATGGGATTCTTGGAGCAACTTGCTTCAAAACCCATATTTCCCAAGCATCGACTCAGGAAACTACTCCACTGAGCTACAGCCCCCATGTTTTCTTAGGCAAAGAAAACATGGGAACGTGGGGTTGTTGATGGGCTTATAAGTCAAGCACCAGATGAATCAGGAACTAATCTATTATTTCAATGTTTGGTTCTGTGATTGGGAGTTAACAGGTAGAACTTCTCAGTACACTCTCAGACAAAAAAGCTGTAGGAATTATGTCCCACAATGTTCCTTTGCGTGCTTGACTGGATGGTTTCCAAACTGAATTCTGTAGTAGGATTAACTTTCCTTACGTTATGTCTTTAGTGGGAAGTCTACAGAATCTACCATTGTCAGTACAAGAATGCTTTTGGATCCCACTGCAAAGTATCTGGTTAACTATACTGTGATGTTATATTAATCAGTATGACAGGTTTTAAGAAGAAATAGATAGACCTCCCCTTTATGATGTATCCATAAGTGGCTATTTTAACATTAAAAAAAAATGCATGCCAGAGGTTGGGGACAAAAACAAAAACTGTCACTATGCTGCACATGTGACCATCCAGAAATATCAGATTGGCTACTCTTGAAGAAGAATGTTTGTTTAACTAAATCTTGGTTGGATCTGACCACTCAGGTTTTACTTATAGTACTATATCTCATAAGTACTGTATCATTTCTGTAGCAGTTGACTTTAAAAAATTTGACCATCATACTTTATTTTCTTATTATTTTTGATTAAAAAATTAAGACCAAAACTGGAATAGCTAATCACAGATTCTTTTAATCTCTTCAAGACTCCATTCTCTGATACTGCCTCACAGAAGGGCAGCAAAGGGTTTCCTGGTAGAGAAGAAATTAGAGAAAAGCACTGTGATTCTTGAAAGGGGGAAATAGGTGATTTGTTAACACTATTTTTATGGAATATATGCCTAATGTTACAATCTTAAATGTTCTAAGATCAAATTCCAATTTTAGAAATACTTGCTTTCAGGAGTAAAATGAATGTTCTGAACGACAGTATTTAATATCTATTGAATTAGATAGACAGATAGATAGGATTCAGAGACAGACAGGATTCATTCAAAATACTATACAACACAGTTTCAATATATAAACTCTTAGCCTGATCTTTTAGTTTATTTTATTGAAAATTCAGTTCCACCTAATACATCAACAAAAATCCATTAGTAATGATGCAACAATGAGGAGAGAGAGAGAGAGATCTATTGATTTTTGCCTTTCATATGATTAACTTGCACTGTGGTGAAAGCCACATCATCCTTAAGAAGAATTTTCCTTTAATAGATTTCTCCCAATCCTTTTCTCAATATTTTTTACATTTAGTAAAATGGCCAAGGAAAATTACCTAAATCAGCTGTTTCCAAATATCTTTCATGAGTAATTTTTCCCATGTTGCTGTAGCTACCAAGGAAGCATTGATACTGCAGTAGATTCTGGAGTATATTGCCTTCAGCTGGAAGATTAGACAGACTTTACAGTTAGCCCGTTGAAAACAATTGAAGTTGCTCTTGAATTTAAGCTTGGCTTCTGGTGACTCACACATATACTGTATGTCTATGCAGTTTTCTTGGCAGTCTTATGGAAGTGATTTATTGTTGCCTTCTTCTGTGATTGATTGATTGATCACAACCAACAGCTTTGTGATTTTCTCCTATCCAAGAACTAACCAGACTTGACTCTGCTTAGTTTGGCAAATGAGTACAACTTCAAGCAAGTTGATCTTGACCATCACTAAAAGTAGACCCTCTTTTACTTTGGCCTGACTTCTTATTCCTTTCTGTTGTTCTTTATGTTACTGGAGGAAATCAGCCCTAGATTACTTTATGAAACATCCTAGATATTCATCATTTAAACAGAATATATTATTTCCATATATCTTTAATTCTTCCAAAGGACAGAAAGCCTCAACTAATCTTGAATTTAAAATCAGCTGCTTCTATATATAAATTAAAAAACTCAGAATTTTTATTTTCCTGCAGTTCACTTTAGGCTAGCCAGTGAATATGAGATTTAAGCCAGTTACAGTGAAGTCAGTTTACTGACTTACAGTAACATAGGCAAGTATTTAGAACAACTTGGTTTATGGTTACTCACAGTCTGACTGATCTAGGAAAAGAAATAAGCAGAATTAGACAGAATTAATATTGATTTGGGGATTGCTCATAAACTATAATAAAAACTGATGGCCCTGGTTTCTGTAAAAGTTTCCAGATCAGGCTTATATACTGGTATGAGCAAAAGGAATCCTTTATTGATGCTCCTTTATCTTTGTCCATATTTGGTTGGGTCTCCCCATCTTGAGTCTAAACTTTTAATCCTGAACCACTTTGTTGGGGGGTAGGAATTCCAGCATATTATCTGGAGCTAGGATGAGAACAAAGACAATTATACTTTGCATATTGGAGAAAGCATTAAAAGAAAATGTATTTCTGTTGTGTGTATTTGGGGGATGAACATAGAAAAGGGAATTCAAAACAAGTCAACCTCATAGTCATAACCCCACAATCAAAACCCTGTCCCTTTTTCCATGTATCCCATGTGCAACATACATGTAAAGGATAGAGTTCCAATTGTGCACTTGTTCATCTTGATTTTTTGGACACCCAATCCGTCACACCCCCATAGATACCTCTGCATAGAAGTAGAAAGGTTGAACATGACTAAATGGTTTACATTCAGTGATATGATTTACTACTCTGTAACTGGCAGGATCCTAGAATTGCTATATTGCAGGGGTAATGTTATATAATATCAAGTGGTGTTCACCTTTGCTTAGGCAAAATAATGGAGGATTTTAAGCTGAAAATTAAGACTGAAAATATTGAAATATTTAAAAGGATTAGAAAGGTAAAAAAAAAATGTAAAAACATTTCTCAGGAAATCTTTGAATCTACAGAAAGAAACAGATTAGATTGTATCCAGTTTTTGTAACTTTTATGTTACATTGCTCAGTTACTTTTTTAAAATGTCAGTACAAACACTTTTAGTTAAAATTGCATTGAAATGCATATTTTGCTCTAAAAACAAGCATTATTAAATGCATAGTTCAGGAATATGAAAGAACACCTAACCCTTAGATGGCAGATTGATGATGATGATGATGATGATGATGATGATGATGATGATGATGATGATGAAAACCCAAAATTGCATTCTTCTACTAAGGGGTAGAAGAAACCTCCAGTGCTCCTTTTTCCATTTGTAATAAAATGCAGCTCTCCAAATGTAGGTGTTTGATTTCTGAAATAGAAGCTCTGTTCATTTACATGCCCATTCCTTCCTTCCCAAATAAACCTTATTCATTTAATGAATTTAGAGACTGCTTGACTTCTAACGACTCTGGGTGGCTTACAATTTAAAAATAACAATATGATAAAAGGAAGAGAATTCAAAAGTGGCCCAAAGACAGACACATAAGCAAACATACAAACAAACAAAAAACAAACAAACATTCAACAGAGGCTCCACCATCAAAGACTGGGAGAATAGCCAGGTTTCAACAGCTTCCTGTATGTCCTCAGTCTAATTGGCTGGACTAGATCTGAATTTCAGAAGAACTGTGGTGGCACACCTACAGATAACACCCTCTCTATATGACAATTTCCAAGAGACTGAAATTCTCATATATTTTTATACCTTCCAACAAGGTTTGACCAGTCCATCAATGCTTGAGCAATTCTACCTTGCCTCTTTTCTCCCTGGAGTGTCATTGCCTCATCTAGGTCCGTAGTATCTATCTAGTGATTTGAGGAACTATCTTTTATGTTTCTTCTTCAAAATCTTCATTCTGATACTCTTCCACATGCTACATGACCTGAAATCTTCTTGACCAAATCTTTTCTTGTTGGCATTCTTCAAGTCCATTTCAAATATTCCATGTTTCATGCATTTCCATTTGCACAAATACACATCTAACATAAACCCAGTGTCACTATCCCATGGCATTATATAGTGATTGATTTTATGTGCTACTGACACTTTGCTGGCATTAATACATTGGTACATCATTTGTTAATTACTCTTGTAATTAGTAGTGCTGGTAGTCTCTTGGAGAAATCATATAAAAGGAACGAAGGGACAAGAAAAAGATTGAAAACTGCCTGCAGCCCAGAAAAGAGGCAATGTGTGACATTTTGTTGCAAGTCCCATGCATTTATGGCATTAGATCATCTCTACATTTTGCACTAGATTTTTTTTTTTTAAATGATATTTGCCCCTGTGGGGGGAAAAAAAAACACTTATCCATGGCTTGCTGCCAATTCATCCTAAGTCTAGTATTATATAAAAGGAAGGAAAAATAATTTGCTTCCCCCATATCATTATTTTCCATCCTTCTTCGAATTCCAAGTCTCAGATGCTTTATCTACTTCTTCATAAAAAAGGAAGCCACTGGCTCACAGTCATTGCCTTTTCTGTGTCTTTTCATAGTGAGCCATATTATTTTTCAAACTGGGCCAGCAAGGTTCTGGGGCCATTCAATAAACATACATAAGGACATTGTGACATTCCTTTATTACAACTCAGTATTGGCTCTTGCAGAGTCTCCCTGCATTGTGAGAATCCTTCAGAATCCTTGAAGTATAACTTTTATGCTCCAGTGTCTGTCCTGTGCTCCAGTAAAGCACATAATTAAAAGGAGTCACCCAGTCTGTCACAACTGCCACATTGAAATTCATAATTCTATAGTGCCTGTAGGCACACAGCAAGATTTTTTTTCTTTCTTTCCCAGCCTCATGGCCTCAGTGTTATTGCTTATTGGTGTAGCATCACAGCACGATGTTTGTTCCAGGCTGCTTTACATTAAGCTTGACATTTACAATATATAGAGTGGCACTTTTTGAGTTAATAATGAAGAAATTGTCATAACAATGGCTGTTAGTTGCTACTTTCCTTCCAAACACTAAGTGTGCGATCCTTTCATTTTAATTATTCACAATGCTCAAATGCTAGGGAGGGAGGGAGGGAGGGAGGGAGGGAGGGAGGAAGGAAGGAAGGAAGGAAGGAAGGAAGGAAGGAAGGAAGGAAGGAAGGAAGGAAGGAAGGAAGGAAGGAAGATACCTGTATATTTTACATTGAAGGCAAGGTGAACTGGTGTTATAGTGAAGTTTTTGTTACTCTCACTTTTCAAAGAGCCAAGACAAGCCTTAAACCACTTGTAAACAAAAAAGGTTCTTCAGAAGCCATCAAAGATACCTGCATACATTATTCAACTCTTCCGTAATAAAAGTCGTTGTCTGCAATAAAGGCTTGAATCTTTGGATCCTTTAGCTTGTTTCAGGAACATCCAGGCTGTCTTCTAAATTCACTTCCAGAAAATTCAGTGATCCTTTGCAGAGAGATAAAACCTTCCTGGGGAATTTCATTCATTTTGTTATGGAGGCTGAGTGTTTGTTTGTTTGTTTGTTTAGTAAAGAAGGTATCCAACTAGAGTGGTCTGCACATGGACATACCACAGATTTGTATAAAAGCATTGCAGTGTCGGCAGTTTTATTTTCGAGCTGTTTTCTAATTATTCCTAGCATAGAATTTGCTTTTTTCAAAGCTGCAGCACAATTTTATTGAGCAATCTACAATGACCCAAAGATCTTTTTCTTCATTAGTTACAGACTGCTCATACTGCATTAGTGTACATGTGTAGTTAGTTCAGATTTTTATTTTGTTTTTTTTTTTTACTGTCCAGTATGCATCACTTTACACTTCAATTAAATTGCATTTGCCATGTGCTTGACTGCTTAAAAATATCATTCTGGAGCTCTTCAAAGTAGTGTTTAATTTTTAACCACTTCGAATAGCTTAGTAGAATCTGCAGACCTATCCATATCACTGTTTATATGGTATTTTATGAAAAAGTTTAAAAGTGCTGGTTTCAACACAGATCCCTGAGGGACTGCACTTCTAATTTCCTTACATTGGGGGGAAAAAATAACAATTCTGTGTACTTACTCTAGGTTTTCTCTGTGTTAATCAGTTATCGATCTATAAAAGGACAGATCATTTTATCCTAGGACCACTAAGTCAAATGCTTTTTGAAAATCAAAGAATGAATGGCCTAGTGATACTCTCAAGGAACCTAGAAAATTGGTAAGACAGGATTCATTTTTGCAGAACCCATGCTGTTTTTCCTTTAACAAGGCTCATTCCATTGCATTCTTAGTTATTATTTTTATTACCATTTCTGTTAATTTGGCCAGAGTGGATGTTAATTTGGCTGGCCTATAATTTCCCAGGTCTCCCTTGGATCTCTTTTTAAAAAAGCATGGATTCATGTTAGCTAGTCTCCTGTTCAAATCGAGGGACATGCAATTTCACATTTGTGTTCTTGAAAAATTCTCAGAAGGAATCAAACAGAACCAGGTGATTTAGGAAGCAACATTTGCCAATATGTAAGTAATAGCATTTCTTAGGGTATGTCATGTGGGGGAAAAATGTACCACGCGTAATTATTTATTTGTTTGCTTTATGACATTTCTAGGCATTCAAACGGACTGTAAGTAGGAAACTATCAAGCAGCAGCAATACAGTTAAAACAAATGTCTAATATAATAACCCTCCATTAGGAAAACAAAACAAAAACAAAATATCATAGCATCCCATTGGGTCAAAGACACAATGGAATAAAACCCCTTTAGCTGGTTTACAAAAGGCCAGGAAGGTTGAAAATGATTGTGAGCAAACCTTGTGTTTGCGTATGTGTATGCATGTGTATATATCTGTGTGTGTGTGTGTGTGTGTGTGTATGTGTGTGTATAAGATACTGCGCAGAACCCTCAAACTCCCAGGCCTCTGGTAGAGGACCCGAGATTGAGGAAGACACAGACCACCCATAGGGGCGAGAGGGAATTTTTTTTTTCCATATATATATGGAAGGGGGACTCATACCCAGTGTCCAGGCACCATGCTCAATCAGAGATATTATGGAAGTTGCAAAGCAGTGGCCAGATTATCTTATATTTATATTAGTGGCCACATTATGTTATATTTATATTAGTTAATGTAACATAACATAATTCTGGTTCAGGTAAAGCAAAAGCATGAGTGATATAGTATTTATGGCAAGTTCCACCTCTGAGAAGCTATTGGAAAAATCATCTCTTACGTGAAACTGACCCCATCATTCCTCTCCCGTAAATATGGTGGAGATAGTCAAGACATATGGACAACTGTGGTGTCTAATGTAAAGTAATACTGTCTAAGAAAGGCAAAAAAATGGACCAAATGTTACAAAAGAGACTTCAGGGTCTTACCATCCCTTTGACTCATTCAGTTCTCTTATCACCTAACAACTGGAAGTTGGGCTTGTAACCCGGTTCCAAAAGAAAATAAGGCCATTAAAATCCTGCCAATTCTAATGTTAAGAGAAAGTTATGAACAGTTTTGAAACCTCAGCAGAACATTTTGACTGATGCCTGCAATGAAGCAAAGCTGCTGGGCACACTGCTGTGTTGTTTGTTACATCCTGTGGACACTCAAGCACACAATATTTAGCCTACAGACATACCAACATGTATATCCATGGTAACCCATTCGGTTTAAAAAATCCAAGCAAATAAACAGTTTTAAAGAAAAGTTTTTAGTACAGTTCTGCTCTGTTTCCTGCTTCTGTTCTGCCGCCACCACCCCTGTGTACAAATTATTTTGCCTTTGGAAAAAAAGAAAAAGAAACATTTGGAAATCATACTTAATGTGGTTCCATTTACATTCTAAAATGGAAAGTAGTAACTATATTTTTGTATAGTCTTGCCCCCAGTTAAAATGAATGCAGTACAGTTGGATTTACTCAGGCACAAAAGAAAATGGTGAAGTAAACAACAAGGCGTGAGCAAAACAGCCCAAGCATCTTATCAAGTATATTTGTGCATAAAAGAAGCTTATCCTTGTGATCTGGGTAATATGCCGCTGAAATAAGAAATTGTGTAAAAGCTTTTCCAAGAGATTGTGCAACCTCCTGAGTGCGGTTCGCACATCCATGCCTTCCACTAGATTTCTCTGCCTCAGAGTCATTTTCTCCCCACTTATGGGGGAATAAATGTTCCTCTGGCTTTTGGAACTGTCATATTCACCAGCTTTAGTCAGAAGAAAAGAAGCCGATTTGATTAAACCAGCGTCTATTAGAAAAGGAGAATGGAGAGGAACCTGTGCTTCCATTCACACTGCACAATTGTCATGCTGCAGAGGTTTGTGTGATCTCTGATACCTTTGCAATATGAAAATAAGGGGAACTGGTTCAATTAGTCTCTGATTAAGCAATCATTCAGTGTCCAGTGAGCACTGGTTCCGTTGAGCTGGAAACCCATGGGGGATCAAGAATCTGAATAGTACGGAGAATATTCCCTGGTCTGTGTCAACAGAGGACTTCTTGACAGAAAATTAAAGCTTGCTTTGTTGTGGTCTTCCAAACCTATGGTGAGCTTCGTATTCTTCCAGAGGACAAACACCATGCCAAGGTGCTACCTTTGATGGGAAAACAGAAAATAAAACAATGGCAGATTTGGATTCTGCTACATTCAGTCACAATAAACCACATCTATACGGTGCTGAGACGATGAAGATCGGTCTTAAACGGTTGTAGAAAACGAACAGCTGAAGCTTAGTCCCAGGGCAGAGAAGCAACTGTGTGGAATTTGTTTCCATTGATTTTCTGCCCTTCACATAATCCACTACAGACCAGAGTCTCTGTCCAGGGAAGGGGGGGAAAATAAAACAAAAAACAAAAAACTAGAGAGAGCAAACAGTCTTTGCAGCTCAGAAAATAGGGGATTTCTGGTAGGCCCCTCATCTATTCATGGGGTAAATTGAGAAACCTCCTGTGGATGCAGATGCAAATAGAAGGTACAAAATGCAGATTATGGAGCACTCGATAAAAGTATTATCTGCTGATTTATATAGTTACCCATCCCACATGGGTGACTCCCATAGAGAGTTAAAGATGGAAAATCCCCAAAACAGGAAAATCTGGGTGGCTTACAGAGTTAAAATGCACAAATCCAGCAACCATAATCCCCCAGGACTAACAATAACTCCACTCACCATCAATAGCAACAAAGCTCATTTATCCATCTGACCCAACGCCTGGAGGAACAACCAGGTCTTCACTGCCTTTCAAAGGGCTAACAGGGTTGGGGCCATCTGAATTTCTGGAGGTGCTACCATTGAGAAGGCATGACTTCAAGGTGCAACAAGATGGCATGGTTTGATAGAAGGGACCCAGAGCATGCCCTCTGTACTAGGTCTGGTGGGGTGGACAGAAACAATAGGCAAAAGGTGGTCCTGCAAGTAGCCTGGCCCTATGCCATGCAGGGCTTTATAGATGAATGCCAGAACCATGAATTGCACCCAGAAGCCTACTGGGAGCTAGTATAGCTCATGGAACAGTGATGTTACATGGGTGCAATGAATAATGTCAAAAACTGCCCATACCACTGCATTCTGGACCAGCTGTAGCTTCTGAGTATTCTTTAAGGACAACCCGACATACAGCATGTTACAATCATCCAAATAGGAGGTGTGTGAGTCACTGATGCATGACTCACCATGAGCAAGACCTCTTGGTCCATAAATGGGCACAAGTGTTGCACAAGATGAACCTGTGCAAAGGCATCCCTAGCCATGGCTGCTACCTGCTACCAGCAGGAGCAGAGAGTCCAGGAGAATCCCAAAACTGTGCACTACGTTTGACTGTGGAAATACACCCCCATACAGAGTTAAAGATGGAAAATCCCAAAACATGAAAATCTGTATATATGCAATTCCAGGTCAATGCAGAGAAGCTCAGCTTGTTTTGTACCATCATGCTATTCCCTTTTGGGTTTAACAGAAAGCTCAGAGAAGAAGTAATAAGACAAAGAAATAGAAGATAGAAGATAGAATCCTTTGCATTCAGTTATAAATCATTCATTCTTGACACTCTCTTCCATTATACTACTCTTACTTCTTACATGCCCCATTCCCAGTGCATTCAGCTGAATTCTGTTTCTTCTTAAAACAGCCAACTCTTACTTGCATGTAACTGAAGGAGCAGAATCCTGCTCTTATACGTGACCTTCTTTGGGATTCCCCAAAGTAATTTTGCTGCCACCTTTAGAAGCAAGATAGGACTAACATTGGACCAGAGATTATTTCAGCAGAAACTCTCCTTAATTTCCAGTGAACCTGAATTTGTAGCCCAGGTAAGAGGAAGTTGTTCTCTAAATTTTTGCAGAATAGGAAATGCCACATTGTTCATAAGCATCAAGTTAAATCTCTTGAGTTCTAAGTGTCGGTCACTGCTCCCATTCACCTGCTCTTGGCAGACCACCCCGTTGTTTAGAATGAGCCACAAGTGTGCCATCCCGGTGCAAAAAGACACACCGATGTGAGAGAGCTTTTCCCTTCCGAGTGCATTCCAATGATGATTTACTCTTCCTAAGAATCAGTATGTGGTGACTGTGTAATCCAGGGTTTAGGCTGCTATCAGGACTTTTGTTGCTGCTGTTATCAGTAGGTGCAGATGTTCCAAGTTCTTAAGCTTCTGTTACTTTGACAGCAGCTTTCCGTTTAACAATTTGTGCTTTTATTTATTTATTTTTAACCAATTTGCTGAGCAGAGTGCAGGAAGCCCAGGATAACTAATCTCCTTTAGGTTTTGACAGATTTATCTAGGAAGCCCTTTGGCACACTTTCTTAGAAATGTCCTTAATAACATTCTGATTCCCCACCCCCTGGGAATGAATGGATTCCCCCACCCCACCCCAGCCAGGTCATACCTGTACCTTAGGTGGAATAGCATGAAAAAAAAATCTTATTAGAAGGAAGGAAGGAAGGAAGGAAGGAAGGAAGGAAGGAAGGCAGGCAGGCAGGCAGGCAGGCAGGCAGGCAGGCAGGCAGGCAGGCAGGCAGGCATAAAATGCAACAAAATAGCATAATAATATTAATATAATTGAAATAATACAAATACAAGTAGTGATCACCAAGATTAGCACTAATCTTCATTTGTAGGTGGGACAAATAGAAAAAAAAATAGAGGCACAGAATCAGGCAATCTCAGTTGATACATCAGGGTCCTGGTTGGATAGAAGAAGTGGCAAATAAGAACTGTGTCAGCAATAGGAAAAGAGAGAGAGATGGAGAGACAGGTTATCAAAGAGTGCAAAGTGCATTTTGCAAAATGTAAGCACAGGGAAAGGATAATTTCTTCAAGTACACACAAAGATCCAACTAAGTTGGGAGTACATGGGATAGTTCCGGGGAGGCATTTGTCCCTTCTATAGCCATCTGCTCATGATGACTTTGTATGCCAGCAATGATCTCTACAGCAATTTGACGTCTAGATTCTCCCAACTGTGTGGACAGTTTCCATATCAGCAACAGATGCATCCTGGAACAAGAAGTGCTGGCAGAAAGGACTGCACATGGTCAAAAGACTCATGTTCTCTCAGGAACCCAAAGCCGAGCTGCTGTTTTCTACAGCATGGAACAGAAGCCATATGGCAATCTTCTTCATATGAAGAAGGCAATGTGTAAGTTGGTTTTCACTCCAGCCTCTGCTTCCTCTGAAAGAGAAGGCCAAGTGAGCTGGACCAGACAGAATCTGTGATTTCTTCATTTATTTATTTTTTAACTTTGCAACTGGGCAAATCAGCCAGCCTGAGACAACAAAATGACGACATCCGTCATGAATAGGAACTGAACCTTCACTAGCATCCTGGCAAACAACAAAGGAGAAAGACAACAAGCGACAACAGGAACAGCAGATGGAGGCAGATTCTACTGCCATTAACTAAATTATGATTGGGAACTCATGTGGCAATTAAAATAATTGTTTCTGTGATCTTTGAAGAAGCATTTTGCTAAAGTTCTTCTCTGACACTGGCAATAAACAAGGGAACTATGTTTAATGGCTTTGTTTGTTTCCTTTTTTTCTCCCTTTAAAGACAGCCAACCCAACTGCAGACCCAAATATTGAGCATCCCCAGAATAATGGTCTATTTGCAGACATGAATGAAATAGATAATGTACTCCATCCAAAAATGTCATTTTGGAAAGGAGGGCAGAATGTGGGAAGTGTATGGGTTTGGGAAAGGAGTTGGCTAGAAGTTTAACTAACCTAAATAAAGCTTTAAGGAATTCTGTATCATGCAAAGGTCAAGGTGGGTTGCTACGGTCCTTTGTAAGCAACATTAAGATATGGATGCTAAAACATCCTATGTAGGCTGACATTTTTTAAGCAAACCAACCAGTATATACTTCCCCAATTGACAGCCAGAACAAAACGAAGCTATTCATTTTAATTTTTTCCCAATTTTGTGGTACAATTTTCCAGCTCAGAATAAATTATACAACCAAGCCTATTGTAGAGGAAATGCATATAATTTAATATACACATTTTCACACACACTTTTCCTAGGTGTATACCCTTTCCAAGAAATAGCTCTTTAATTTTCCAGTGAGGCCATGATGAGCTAGATGCCCCTGAAGGAGCAGGGACGGAATGATGGTGGAGATTGGCCACCAGAGGGTGGATCCTGGCCAGCAAAATCTCTTCGGAGAAAGGAGAGATCGTGAGACTGTCCACACGTACTCCAGACAGCTGGTCCTTGCAAGTAGACTGCTGGAACCAAGGCTTTTGTTGTCAGCTGGTGAGCTGAATGGCGGGGAGTGGAGGGATTCCAACTAAGCTCACAGTCATAATGAAGCCTATAAGGCCATAAATTTCAGCCAAGCCTTGTTTCTTAATCCCTCTTGGAATTACCTTTTTACTGCTTTTTAAATATTAAGAACCTTCAGAACAGCAAGTTTTATAGCATTTACTAGGTAAGTTTCCTTCAATCCTTCGCAAAAGAAGTGTTAAGTACAAGTTTAAGGACCTAGAAAAATTCTTTTTGAGGGGAATAAATGGCAAAAGGGTGATTAGAGTGCTGTTTCTGGAAAGTTATATATGGACTATGGGCCCAGATAAATTTGAAATAAGATTTTGAAATTAATTATAAGAATCCTTCCTGTGGGAAATAGCTGTTGTTTTGAATTTTATATATTTCTTTTTTTTTTATATATATTTTTATTTTTATTTTCTATTTTTCTTTTTACTTTTATTTGTTTAGTTTGTATTAGTGTTTATCTTTTTAATTGTAATGTTTAATAAAATTATTATTAAAAAAGAAATAGCTTTTTGATATAAAAAGGTGATACGTATCTTACTCCGGTTATACAAGGGTTTTATGTTTCCATAACATACTCATGTATGCAAAGATATAGTATTTGTACAAATTATCTGACTTATGAGCCACAATGCAAATTTCTGAAATATGGAGATTTGGGTTTGCATATACAGTATATACACTTTTCTTATATGGTTCTGCAACTTCCCAATTGATATATTTATACAGTAACATGGACTAAAGTAATACTTTATTCCGTTCATGTCCAGAGATAGCTTTAGTTCACGGCATTATGACAACAATTTTAGAATACTTTGTCTCTCTAACTCACTTTGGTCTCCAGCCTAAATTTGTTAAGTGACACCTTGCAATGAATTCTTCTATATTCTCTCTCATATTTTCCCATCTGTTTACCATACCCCTGAAGTATTTACAGTGCATATTATAATTCCACCCCATCCTTACACCAGCAATGTGAATGAATCAATTTATTACCCTAATAAAGGGTTTCAGTAAGTCTATATTCTGTGTTCCTGCCTGAGAACAGAGGTAACAACACTGTTTAAGAGCATGACGTAGGGGCCAAAGGAAATCTTAAGAAACATTTTTGTTTCATCTGCAAATATTTAAAATTCCTTTCAAGTGAGAATTTCAGCACCATCTCACACTTGTTTGCAAATGTGAGAGATATACATATGAAATCTTTGGGTTCAAACAATCAGGGAAAAATGTGAAATTAGAAAATACTGTTGCAAAGGAACATAGATCTGCCAGTTCACCAACAAGGTAACAGAAAAGTTGCTAAAATGCATCTGTTGTGGAAGTCAGATGGCGGAATAATCCACTTCCCTTACTATTCCTTTTGGAAAATGTATATTATCTCTATAAGGCACTGAATAGATAAAGTATCTTTGGAAGTTCAGAAAAAAATAAATTCATATATACATATGAACAAATTATCCCATCTTAACAAGCACATGTAGAATCATAATAACTCAGCAAGTAAATTCCTGGTAAACAGAATTCATAATTTTTATTTGTTAATCTGCAAATTTTGGAAAATATCTCCCTAAGGAACCTTTTAAGCCCTTTCCATCTCCCCCAAATTGGCAGATGTCAGAGACGAATACAACACACTGAGCCATTACATTGTCTCTTAGTAATTAAATGTTTCTGCTTTGTTTTGCTGTGTGGCATGGACAGTAGGGCTATGCAAATCAGTAAAATTCAATTCTAATCTTTGATTTAATTCAGAGCATTTATCCAGCTTGATATGACATATGAGATCAATCTTTTTTTTTTTAAAGCATACCAGTTCACATTGACTATATGAATCTAATCATGGAATTGGGATGAGTCCATTCATATTTCTGAACTGATTAAAATGTTTCTATGCATACACAGAAATATTCAAAGCATCCACATCGTTTCAAAGTTATCTGATTGGAATTGGCTTGTCAGTTGGAGTCAGACATTTAATTCAGTTCAGTCAGCTCAATGGTATTATGAGCATCTTCCCACCCCTTTAAGACAAACATTGGCTTATTTGGAAATAGTCTCCATGCTACGTTATTTCAGGGGGAGAAAAGCAAATGGAAAATCTTAAAATGAGTGTATGTAATTCTCTCCATTTTCAACTATCCACCTATAAAATGAATACATATATAATATAAACATATATAAACAAGAGAGGGTGCTGTGGTAAGCAGTACCTGCTCCAGGGAGATAACTGTGTTAGACAAAGTGCCAATGTTGGACTATTTTTTTCTACTGCCCTAACCACTGGTCACTCTCAGTGGTCATTTGTTTCCTAACTTAGTTATGGGTTTTGATCTCCAGCTACACTATTATGTGAAAAGTCATTACTAGCAGTTACAGAACAATACACATCAGCTGTACCACATTTCATCTTGATAGCTGATTCAACTCGATGGACAACATAATTGCCCTTTGACATTATGCAAATCTTTGATATAACGTAAAGAAAAAAGGCTTTCAAGTTACGCTGAACTCCTGGACGTGGATTTATCAATGTTGTTTTTGTGGCAACAGTATTGAAGTAATTTGCCATTGTTTTCTTCCAAGGTATTTTTTTAACTTCTCAGCATACCCCACCACCCCAAGATTACCTCAAGGTCTCCCATTCCTGACCTCTCCCTTCTTAGGGGCTTATTTATTTATTTATTTATTTAGAGATCAGTCAAGGTTCACCAAGTGACATCACTTGCCCTTTCTGCTGTAGCTTTGTAGGGACCTTAGATCTATTTTTAAAAAGAACCTTATGCTTTCTTAGTGGAGTTCAACATCAAGCAGAGAGGGGGGAAAATTGTGTAATTTCCATTTTAATGAAAATGTATTCATTTTCACACTTTTGAATCACTACAGGTGAAACTCGAAAAATTAGAATATCGTGCAAATGTTCATTTATGTCAGTATGGCAACTCAAAAGATGAAACCAATATATGAGATAGGCGCATTGCATGCAAAGCGAGATATGTCAAGCCTTACTTTGGTATAATAGTGATGATTATGGCGTACAGCTTATGAAAACCCCAAATTCACAATCTCATAAAATTAGAATAGTGTGAAAAGGTTCAATATTCTAGGCTCAAAGTGTCCCACTCTAAGCAGCTAATAAATCCATAACACCTGCAAAGGGTTCCTGAGCCTTTCAATGGTCTCTCAGGCTGGTTCAGTAGGAATCACAAGCATGGGAAAGACGCTGACCTGACAGTTGTGCAGAAAACCATCATTGACACCCTCCATAAGGAGGGAAAGCCCCAAAAGGTAATTGCCAAAGAAGTTGGATGTTCCCAAAGTGCTGTATCAAAGCACATCAATAGAAGGTTATGTGGAAGGGAAAACTGTGGTAGAAAAAGGTGCACAAGCAGCAGAGATGACCGCAGCCTGGAGAGGATTGTCAGGAAAAGGCCATTCAAAAGTGTTGGGCACTTTCACAAGGAGTGGACTGAGGCTGGAGTTAGTGCATCAAGAGCCACCACACACAGACGGATCCTGGACATGGGCTTCAAATGTCGTATTCCTCTTGTCAAGCCGCTCCTGAACAACAAACGACGTCAGAAGCGTCTTACCTGGGCTACAGAAAAAAAGAACTGGTCTGTTGCCCAGTGGTCCAAAGTCCTCTTTTCTGATGAGAGCAACTTTTGCATCTCATTTGGGAACCAAGGACCCAGAGTCTGGAGGAAGAATGGAGAGGGACACAATGCACGATGCTTGAAGTCCAGTGTGAAGTTTCCACAGTCTGTGTTGATTTGGGGAGCCATGTCATCTGCTGGTGTTGGTCCACTGTGCTTTGTTAAGTCCAGGGTCAATGCAGCCGTCTACCAGGAGATTTTGGAGCACTTCATGCTTCCCTCCGCAGACGAGCTTTATGGGGATGCTGGCTTCATTTTCCAGCAGGACTTGGCACCTGCCCACACTGCCAAAAGTACCAAAACCTGGTTCAATGACCATGGGATTACTGTACTTGATTGGCCAGCAAACTCGCCTGACTTGAACCCCATAAAGAATCTATGGGGCATTGCCAAGAGAAAGATGAGGGACATGAGACCGAACAATGCAGCGGGGCTGAAGGCCGCTATTGAAGCATCCTGGTCTTCCATAACACCTCACCAGTGCCACAGGCTGATAGCATCCATGCCACGCCGCATTGCGGCAGTCATTGCTGCAAAAGGGGCCCAAACCAAGTACTGAGTACATATGCATGCTTATACTTTGCAGAGGTCCGATATTGTTCTATTTCCAATCCTTGTGTTATTGATGTCATGTAATATTCTAATTTTCTGAGATTGTGAATTTGGGGTTTTCATAAGCTGTACGCCATAATCATCACAATTATAGGAAAGTAAGGCTTGACATATCTCGCTTTGTATGTAATGCGTCTAACTCATATATTGGTTTCACCTTTTGAGTTGCCATACTGACATAAATGAACATTTGCGCAATATTCTAATTTTTAAAGTTTCACCTGTATGTGAACTGAAACTCTGTTATTCTTCAAAATTCACACTTCTCCAGATTTTGCCATGACATTCTATGCTCAAGAAGCGCATAGAACTAAAATGTATCTGTTTGGCAAAAAGTGCACACAAAACAGGATTTATTAGGAAGAAATAATCACAAAAGTGTGAAAAAAAAAGTGACAGAAATGTTGATTTTATGAAAAACACACAGAACTGAAGTGGATTTCTAATTAAAGTAATTCAAATCAAATCCTAATTATTTCTCTCTGCTTCTCTATTCGCATGTTACTGACATGTAGTGCAGTCATATGTTAAAGCAGATTGAGGTCACATATTTCATAGTGTCTCAACATCTTATTTCTTATCAAGTCCTATAGATAGTCCCTTTGTAGACAGCCATACTTAGTTCAAGGAAATTACAACACACAATAAGCCAGGAGTGCCACACACATTAAAATACATTTAAATCCTTCAATGAGGGACTAACACATTTCCACGCCCCAACCATTTCTCTTCCATTTCCAACCCAATCTCTTCAGACCTGACCTATAATCATCCTCACTTCTATTGATCTCGAAAGTCTAGAATACACAGAGATTTAGCATGAGCAATCAGCAAAAGCCATCTAGCTTACAGCAAGAGAATGCAAAAAGAAACATACTCCCAATGTCCTATGCCCCAGCCACATCCAGTCTTAGAGTAACCAACTCCCCTCCCCTCCATATTTTCAGCATATTTTATGAGCATTTGCAGAAAAAAATGAGGGGTGGATATCACAGGAAGCTTCCCCATTGTAAAGCCATTTCTAGCCTGTTGTCTGTAAAACCCACTGTGAGTTGTGACAGTGCAATGGCAGTATGTCAACATCCCGATGTTTTCCCACTGCCTGCAAACAGAGCTGCAGATGCTGAAATGCAGAAGAGAGAGGAGAAAGCAACAAGAGACATGAGGCGCAACGAAATTCTGTGAGTGGGGAGGAAAGGCTGCCTCCACTCCAGGAGCAAAAGGCAGCATAAGACAATTTCCAGTCAGGAAATGCAGTGCAACACTTTGCAGTGCTTACAAAGAGAGACACAGCACTGCAAATCAATAGAAACAAAGGAAAACATGTCTTCATCTGTTTTCAGCTGGTCATGCAGAAGCTGGAAAAATGGAACTCTGAACAAGTAAATGTGATATAAGCACACAAGTCCAGACCAGGGGTAGTCCTGAAGTTAAGCTAAGATATTATGATCTATTCCAATAGCACATCCTGCCTTATCAGTACCATAAAAGTCCCTCCAGAAGGGAAGCAGCTGGTTTGGAGTTGAAAGGAACTGAGAAAGCTACAAAACAAAGAATCAGAAAAAGATAGTGACTTAGTTGAAACATAGCTGGTATCCTTAGTCAGGCAGTTTCAGCATCCTTAGGACAACAGTCAAGTCAGCTGCAAACAATAAGAGCGGGCAGTGATCTTGCATAATTCTAGGCAGGCTGTCTCCACCCAGGTTAAACCATCAGCTGAACTAGACATGTTCTCAGCCACTTATGAACCTCTGTATTTACAGATGAATTGTTTCCACCCTCTAGGACCAGAAATGAATGGGAGTGGGTTCAGGCATCTCCTCATCTCCAGCTGGTTCTCCTCCATCCCTAGCTTGATAGGCAAATGTGATTCCTCTATTCCTGTGTGTCCTGATCTTGAAAAGGCAGCTCCTGCTTCTTATCAAAAGACTCTTTGGGGATAGCCTTGACATGTCTTATGATAGAATATAGTTGGGTTTTGCTCAAGAAACCTTTTAAAGTTCGTGAATCAACATTTACAAAGAGGTGAACCAATGTCCGATAAACATTCAGCCATAACTCTCTACAGTTCTCATGAAGTAATTTAGACATATTCAGTTTATCTGGAGATTAATTGATCTTCAGAAATCCATTTTTCTGAAAGTTTATACAGTTCCATATAAAATATTTTAAATGGATGGGAATTCATTCTAAAGAATGAAATGAATCAACCTCTGGAATCTCCAATTACCATCAAAGAATCTTTACTTTTTTTAAAATCTGTCATGCAGTAAAAGTATAGTTGGAGTAATTAATTTTTCCATTTTATTTAATTTGCATTTAACCCCAATTACAGAATCACGAAATTAGAAATGAAGGATCACATAGGGCATCTAGTTCATCCACCCACCGATTTGCTGCCAAGTAAATAGGATTCTCACATGATGCAAAAGGCTTTCAGTCCAGGTTTAACACATTCATCAAGAGAGTGGGCAATTTAACTCCATTTATACCAATGGAATTCTTCACTTTAATCAGCAGAGAGGGGTTTTAGAGAAGTGGATATAAAATCTGCTGAAGTTGCTCAACCAAAAATTTATAGTAATCAGAACTGAAAGTAGCATCAGCAGCTTCAGAAGGAATATATTATATTTTATATATTGGAACCAGAGCATGAGAGAGGAAAAACTGAGTTACGGTGTTAATTGAGTCATTGATAAAATAGTCACATTGCAACATGGAAGAGTTTTTCCACTGTGGGGTATTTTGGGTGTAAATTGGAGTAGCCATACTATTCTTCCAATCTTAATCTGCTTAAAGTATACACACAAGGAGAAAGTAGCTATATTCGTGTGTGTGTATGTTTCTTCCTGGCTTTTGAGACAGAAAGACAAGGTTTCTTTCCATATCACTTATATGGAGAATCTGTGACATCTCCTCCGCTCTACATCTCCAATTTGCAATGCCCAGTGAATGTGTAGGGAGGGTGAGACAAGAGCAAGATGGGTTTCCAGTTTCACTTCTTGCCTCAGAGACTTCAAGATGGGCTTCCTTTTTGACTTCTCACATCAGAGATTTCAAGACATGAAATGTCTACATAGCACTGTGGAAAAATTCATATGGCTAGAAATGGAGTCACCATGGCATTTTACACTGAACAAAGCCTAAGGATACCATATTTAGCCTACACAAAACCAGATGACTGCTAGATGGCACTTAAGAGACACAGAAAATTCAAGTGCCATATTGCCATCTAGTGGTGTCTGGATTTTTGCAGGCCTGATATGTCAGCCCTAATAATTGTAATTATTCTTTCCTTTTAAAGAGAAGAAGGATGCAGGATTTTATAGGTGTATTGTTCCCCTACACCCACTACGGATATGTAAATCCCAACATGTTATGTAAATTAATAAACTGTAATAGCTTGGTTCTCAATTTCTTTGGGCTGAAGTAAATATAAGACTGTATTGTCAAAGAGTCACACAGAGAGAACTGCCCCTGTCTGTGCTCCTGCCCTCTGAAGATGCCGGTCACAGATGCTGGCAAAACGTTAGGAAACAAAACTTCCAGAACACGGTCACACAGCCTGGAAGACCCACACCAGCCATAAATATAAGGCTATTTTGAAAAAAAAAATAAAATAAAACCAAAGAATCAAGATAGTCTACCAAATGAAGTACTAGTGTGTCCTGTTTAATAACTGGTTTGGGAAATTTATACAAATCTTCCACACAGTGCAACGACCGAGATCTAGAAATAGGAACAACACATCCTCAGTTGTTTGACATGGTTGTTTGGAGAATATGAAAAAGTGGGATATTGCAGGAATCACCATATATCCTGGCACTCTAGGGATGTATAATCTCCAAATACTGGAAAATAATAGTTCCACCTCATTTTACATTGGCCAAATCACTCATTGTTGCCCAAATCCATGGCAGATATACTCACTTTTGGTCCCTCCCCCCAAAAAAGCTTTAAATCATTTTCCCAGCACTTCTTAGTATCTCTACATCATTCCCTGATGTAGATTTCATGCAAGAGGTAGTCTAGAATTCCTTTCAATAACTAATTAATTTTAGAAATTTAAATTCACATACCCAAAAGGACGTATGAAATTTGCCAACGAATGTCCTATATGTAAGCCTTCTCCTTTTCTGTTGAGATGGCATTTTTTAATATAATTTTTATTAAAAGTTTCAAGAGCAATAATAAGAACTAATACAACTAAATTAGAACAGAGAAAAAGACAAAAGAAATAACAGAAAAAGCTAAAAGTGCCATAAGAAAAGAAAAAGAGAAGTAGGAAAAAAGAGAAAGATATAAAGAAAGATATAAAGGTATAAAGGAGTAGCTTCCAGTATTCTTCACAGCAGTTATAAGTACAATCATATTTCAACCTATCTCTCTAAAGTTATATCATGACTCTCTTCTTTCTATAATCTATCCTGTCTAATCATCAAAACCATAAATCACAAGTTTTTTTTTTTTTTTTTATTTTTACACAAAAAGTCCACAGGCAGTTTCCAGTTATCAATAAATGTAGATATTGTCCTTTCTCTAATCAAAGAAGTCAGTTTGTCCATCTTAGCAAATTCTATGGATTTCACCAACCATTCCTCCATTGTGGGTAATACTGAATCTTCCATCTTTGTGCATATAATAAGCTCGCCATGCTAATCATATATTGAAATAATCTTCCATGGCTTTTTTCTAACTATTTGTCCATCAATCCTAAAAGGAAAATCTGTTGAGATGCCAATTATAGGAAATTTATTACATCTTCTCCATTTCACCACATTGTCAACGTTACTTTGCTGAGATTCCATCATCCCTTGCCTGTCCTCATTAAGTTTTCTAATGTGTGAACTTTGGCTTCAGACTCACACCCCATCTTACCAGACAGTTCATTTTCAAACTCCATCAAGATTTTTTTTTTTTCAAATTAAAAATACATTATCATTTTCCATTATATCACCCATTTCAGATCAAATACAAATTAGAATGTCTTTCTTTTCATGCTGAGTTGAAATGTAAATTTAAGCACAAATGTTTTCCGATTTTCACCCTTGTTTATTTATCTTCGAGGGCATTCTCCTTTCTTGCTAAAAGAAAGAATAAGGCAGGTTTCAGTAACGGGATGATATCTTTCTGCTCCCTGACAACTTCAGTGAATGTATTTGGTTTTATATAGAAATGACTCAACATGAAGGAAACCTTTCCTTTTAATGAATAAAACTACTTAAATATTTTGTCCCATTTTTAATAAGCAGACTTCAAGCAACTAACATACAAAGACCTCTATATCTTCAAAATAAATTGCTTGAAAACAAAAATAATAATAAACAGCAGCCACAGTGTCAAGTCCACACTGTCCAACTCCCAGTTCTAAAGCATTCTCATGCAACCAGGCTTGGTTCAGAAAAATACTTCTTTATTACGTGGTACATGTAGCTTGTAAACAGAACATTGCTAAAAATAAAGCCTTGGGTAAACTTCCTTCTATTTATCCCCCCTCCCCTTATTGCCTGGCGTCTCAAGTCTTCTCCATCTGGTGGTGATCTCTTTCCTTCCTCCCCCCTCCACCCCAAGCTCCTTCCTGGCTCTTTGGGCCCCAGCTGCCCTGTGGGCAATCAAGCCAGTCTAAATTGCCCAAATATGGTTAAGCTGCTTCCCAGCTCCCATTACAACCATTAACAGCAACCCCCCCCCCCCTTAGTTACAAGTGGCAGAAACAAATCACTCTAACTCCCAACGACTGCAATATAATGGAGAACAACAACAGATGGGTGATGCAGGTTCTGACACACAGTGAAGCAATAAAGGAAGTCAAGCAGCCCTAATATTTTAAACTGATGTATAACACATCAAGTGTCAGGATCTTGCAAAACACCACAGGGAGGACAATCCATACACTGGGTGTCATTGGGGGAAAAAGCTTTGCTCCTAAGAGCTACCCTCTTTATAACCCATTTGGTTATGGCACTGGGGGGAAACTGTAGATGTTCAAAGGATATACTAAAGACAACCGTCATCATCACCTAAGCCTTTTAGAGCTTTGAAGCATGAAATATTGTTTGTAGAAGGATACAATGCAATGACGCCTACAATCCAAAGAGTTTTTGAAGACTTGCAGGAGGAGGAGGGGACACCCTTCATAAAAGCTGTTCTTTTCCTCTCTGTTCCTCTTTGCTTAAGAAAAACTGCCATGGCAAAGCAGCAATTGGACTCTGCCGTTTCTCTGGGGTCACATCTAGCAATGTTCAACTCAGTCTAAATGTGCCTATTTCAGTCTTGCAAGTTTGTGTGCATTACTCTGTTCCATCACCATTCTCCCTTTCCTTCCCTCTCTCCTGTTCCTCTCTCTTTCTCTCTCTGTTTCTCTTTTAAGAAATTACTTGAACATTCTTAGATGGTGTCCTATGGAATTTTCTTTAATAGATTTATTTATTATATTTATAATTTATTTATTTATTTTAAATACACACACACACACACATACACATTTGACTACACAACTGTTCCTGTGCTATGTCTTTTTAAACTTAACTACTTTTTTTCTTAATATGCAACTTTCTCTAATATATTATATTTTCTTTATATCTATGCCTTTGTGTGTGTGTGTGTGGGGGGGTGTCTCTTAAGAAGAAGTGGAAGTGATGGACAGGTACTATTGCTTCTGGAAAAGGATATGATGTCACAATATAGTATATTTACTCAAAGTTGTAACTTTTAATCAGTACATAATGCTGCTCTCACTATCCATCAGAACATCATCTCATTGTGCCATGAAAGCAAAACAGGGAAAGAAGATGATGGGGAGGAGACAAAAAGAGAAAATCCAGAAAAGATTGTTTGAACAACAGAGATTGGGCAACAAATATAGAGAGAACATAAGCAGGAAAAAAATCAAAAACATTCTTTTGTCGTGTATTTATGAAATGGGCATTCTGCATTGGGCAGAATGAGGTGTTCGAAGCACACTGGGATTTATTCTCCCTCTCCCTCTCCTTCTCTTCTTTCATTGGAGGAAGAGCCCCACCTTTTATTTCAGAAATTTGTGAGAATTTCAGCAGCCCCCTGAGCACCTTCACCAACCAGAGACTGGGGCTGTAAATCTGGTAGATTCACTTTTTTCTCTCTCTGATGTTCAAGCTTAAAACCAAATGATCTGTTGATGAAGCACATGGATGACATAGTCATCATTAAGCTCACATTCAGTCATAGCAAGTGGCAGCAAGCAGCTGATCTTTGCTGATCCCCAAAAGGCCAAGCAAGATCAGATCTGGCCATGGGTGGGAAAACACCAGGAAATCCTTGGAAGAAGGTAATGGCAAACCACTTCTACTTTTCACTAAGAAAATAACATGGGCTAATCATTGGCATCAACAGGCTTTCAGTTGATTTCAGAAAGAATAGTAATAATAAAAATACAGCCAAATAGACTTTTTGCCTGTTTGGTCTAAATGTATTCTTGCCTATGGATTGAGTGAAAAAGAGCCAGCATGACTTCCTAATGTTTGGGAAGACTGCCTAATTGGGGTATCCTTGTCAGAACAGATGCCTTATGTCATCTCAAATGTGGTTACGCATTAGTTTATGAAAGGATGGAACACCTGATCCTCAGGAACATTCTTTCTCAATCAGTATATTAAATAGCTGATTGTAGTAAAGTGTACAGGAAGCTTACCTTTGTGCACTATCTCTCCCATTTGCAATATTCGTTGTATTGTATTGTATTGTATTGTATTGTATTGTATTGTATTGTATTGTGTTGTGTTGTGTTGTGTTGTGTTGTACTGTACTGTACTGTATTGTATTGTATTGTATTGTATTGAGTCATTGAGAGTCAGGTGGCATACAAGTTTAATACCTCATTACTATTAGCAGTAGTATATTATTGTTGTTGCTGTTGGTCACACAGTCAGCCAGATGTTTAGACTGGATTTGGTATTTTTATCCACCTATCAAGTCCTTTCCAAGGACTTGGGATAGGCAGATGTTGTTTGATGGTGTTAAAGGTATCGTCATAGGATGTAAGCTGTTCCAAGTAAAGCTGCCTTTTGCAACTGACTGTTGTTGTTGTTGTTATATTGTTATTCAACTGCAATATATTGGAAAGGTCATAATGAGACAATTATGGAACTAAGAGGTATTCTAATCCACAGGATCACAGGGGTCAAGAGCATGCCACTCATGAGCCTTTGGGTATGCATGACACTTCTCTATGGCACAGATTGACTGCAAATTAAATATTAAAAATAAATAACCTAGTCAAAGGCTTACAAGATTACTAATAAACTGCTGGCATTTACACAAAAGATTGCTTGAGTTCCCTTGTGAGAATTCTGAATGCTCAATGAGGTTTCAGGGAAGAGATGCCTGAAATCCTGCAAGATTCAACAGTCTCGTGAATGTTCAGTCTGTTTCTCAGGTTTTGATGAGTTTTGGATGGTATCTGAGCCATTATGCAAAACTGAAACATGTCCTGTAAAATGCTCACTTCAGTTCCATAATTTCTCATCAAAGGTAAGGTTATCCACTTGTCCTGGGTTCCTGCTCTTGCTGATTCCTGCATCTCAACAGCGATGCTCTTGCAAAGACAAATCTGTGTTTTAAAGCTGTCTTTGTTGTGTTTTAGCTATTTTGAAAGGGAAAAAAAAATACTTTGCATCTAGAGACAGCTTGCACAGATCACACCTGAGCCAGCAAGCTGCTTGTTTGTGAATTGTATGGTTTAGTCAATAAAAGTGTATCTCCTGGGTATCTTGGAGAGCCTTGTTCTTATTTAATAGTGCTTTAACTAATATCTGAAGCTCTTGAGTTTTTAGTATTCTTCATTTCTCAGAATTTTGAATCTTGGCCTTCTGTATGAAACTCAACAGAGCCCCTTGGGAAATATCATAGGACAATGTTTTGAAAATCTTTTTTATAAAATGAGATAGAATGTTCTCCTTGAGAGTAGCAATAATCTATTTGAACTATACCCCAAACTTTATAAGCTAGGTTTTTGATGTTTCAGAAGGTGAGGAAAAAGGGAAAATGCTGTCTTGATGGCAAAGGGTCCAAGTTAAAGATATGAAGGTAACTTTAAGTACCTCAATGTCTGTCTGTCCATCTGGCCTGTTGTCTGTCCTTCCAACTGTCCTCTGTCCATCCCTCTGTCTGTCCATCAGTCTGTCTGTTCATTATTCCGGTGGGCAGACAGACATCGCCATAACACACAAACTAACTAAAGC
This sequence comes from Liasis olivaceus, assembly GCA_030867105.1. Classification (NCBI taxonomy): domain Eukaryota; kingdom Metazoa; phylum Chordata; class Lepidosauria; order Squamata; family Pythonidae; genus Liasis; species Liasis olivaceus. Next base: position 69,756,679 of record CM061354.1, read on the forward strand.
CCTCCAAAACATCTTAAGTAAACCAAAAGACCCAGTAGCCCAAGAAGAAAAGCAGGAGTCATCTACAACATACAGTGTAAGGATTGTAACAACGACTACATAAGACAGACAGTTTACAATCAACTTTTTTTTGAAGTTGCAGTGAATAAATGGACTATAGATCATTGCCTAGGTGCTTACATATGGAAATTTACTTCCAGAAGATAAAATAATTGTAAATAGAATAGAAATCTTTATTGTCATTGTACTACTTGTACAACGAAATTAAATGCCACCCCAGTGCAGCTTTAAAAATATAAAAACCATAGAACACATAACACACATAACACACATAAAACACAACCTTCACATTCCATATTGCACAACCCCTGATGCTGCATTCATACTGCACTATATTCAGTATAGTTACAGCTCTAAGACAGAAGCTATTCTTCAGCCTATTTGTCCTTGTTTTCATTATCCTGTACCGTCTGCCAGATGGTAATAGTTCAAAAAAAGAATGTCCCGGGTGGGATGGATCCTTAAGAATGTTTTGAGCTTTCTTAAGGCAGCAGGAGCTGTAAAGGTCTTCCAAAGAGGGGAGAGGGCAACCAGTGATCCTCTGGGTGGTGGTGGCAACCCTCTGGAGCGCTTTCCTACCTGCCACTGTGCAGTTAGCAAACCATACACAGGTGCAGTAGGTTAGAATGCTCTGTATAGTGCAGTGGTAGAAGGTCACCAGCAGTTTTTCATTCAGTTGTTGTTTCCTGAGAAGTCTCAGGTAGTATAATCTCTGCTGGGCCCTCTTAATCAAGGCTGCAATATGAGCACCCCAGGTCAGGTTCTCCTTTATAGTAACACCCAGAAACTTAAAACTGGCCACCAGCTCCACTCAGTCTCCATTGATAACCAGGGGCTGGACATCTAATCTATTCCTTCTATAGTCCACTATAAGCTCCTCAGTCTTATTGATATTAAGAGCCAAATTATTGCCTCCGTACAACAAAAGCAGCCGGTCCACCTCATCCCGGTAGGCAGACTCATCTCCTTTGGAGATAAGCCCCACCACTGTTGTATCATCTGCAAATTTAATGATAACATTGCTGAAGTGAGTGGGGGCACAGTCATATGTATAAAGAGTGTAAAGTAAGGGACTCAACACACAGCCCTGTGGTGAACCAGTATTGAGAGTAAGAGCTGAGGAGATATAACTGCCTACTCTAACCCCTGGGAGCGGCCAGACAGGAAGTCCAAAATCCAAGAACAGATTGAATATGGAAGCTCAAGATCCATAAGGTTAGACACCAGTCTGTGTGGAAGGATTGTATTGAATGCAGAACTAAAGTCTACCAAAAGCATCCTCACACAGGTCCCCCGCTGTTCCAGATGAGTCAGAGCAGTGTGGAGAGTGATGGCTATAGTGTCCTCTGTGGATCTATTAGTTTTATATGCAAACTGATGTTTATCAAATGTATGCGGAAGGCAGGAAATGATGTGCCTACAGACCAATTTTTCAAAGCACTTCATGATGATAGGCGTGTTGCTGATTGGAAGCTACTCAAAACAGTTTTAGATTTCTTTTCAATGGCTTGATTATTTACATTGCTGTAACTTACTTTCTTCAGATTATTACATAGGGGGATATGTTTAGCCACATCACATTGCCGTCCTGTTTCTTCTGCAGGACAGGATTTTAAAAGGTAAGATTTGTTTAATAGAAATACTGTTGGAAAAGTATTCTATTCCTGAGCACCTCGACACACTCTGGAAAATGGATGAGTCCAATTATCGATGTATAGCATGCTGTATCTCTGATCCCATGTACCTGAAGCAACCTGAGGTCATGCTCCTACATGCATGATATTTACTGGCTGCTTATCATGTCCAGTAAAGCTAACTAAGCGGTCTTAAAAAAAGATTTCCTTGGGAAGTTAGTGTATTAAAAGCACATATCATTTCTGTAATGCTGCAAACATGTATGTGGAATGTGCGAGAGCTCGCCAACAAACAAATAGACAGGATTAATCTATTAGGTAGCATCATTTTGCCAAAACACAAATAGAACATGCTTAAAATGCCTTCCCATTCCTCTCCAGCTGGCTGCTCCTCTACAATAGTCTTCAAATCAACTCCTGCCTTTTTTGGTGTCTACTTCTAAACTGCCCAACTGTTTATCTCCATTTGTTTCTCAGCCATGTGGGATGTGCCATAACAGCCAGCAATCAGCCATCTGATAAAGTGTTGTCTGGCAATTTGAATATACTTAAAGCTACCACTGTTTATTAGCTAAATAAAGGATTATTTTTCCACTCTAACAATAGGTAGCATTCCCACTGCAAATTTTCAGAGGTAGGATGAATGTTTATTGGTATCTTGGTTGGGCAAGATAATCAACATAAGATCTTAATCACTGCTATGAGAACTAGAGATCAGACAGTTGGATTTAATTGTATTGCCCAACTATACGTTGAATTTACTCAAGTGGGCTACAGGCAATTATTCTGAAAAAAAGTTAAAATAAATGATTATATCCAAACATTGCTTTTTTGTACTCTTACCTCTGATCCAACAGGCCTAAAGTTTTGAGAAACAGCCCCCAAATCTATTCAATTATTTATCAGAGCTAATTCCAATCCTTGGAATTTCCCAATCAATCTAGGTTATAAATGCTATCATCATTCAGCCATAAATTTGCAGAGAGACAATCCAGATTTTTTTTAAAAAATACAATTTCTCCCCATATATATATATATGTATGTATGTATGTATGTATGTATGTATGTATGTAGATATATATATATATATAAATTGCTAACCCCACCCCCCCCCCAAAATGTAATATGAATCAACATGGAAACAATGACTGGATAACGTTCCATTCATTAGTACCAAGAAAAAGATCACTTACAGCCTGTGCTTGATCTGACAAGAGCAGGCCAAAAGGGAGTGACAGCTGGGTTAAAATTTCATAGCATTTTATGGAAAGCCACATTTCATAGCTATTCACTTTTCAAATTATTCTTGACTGGAGAGTCATTTCACACTTTCTTTTTAAGTAGAAACACAATGCAATCTATGGGAAGTAATCTTTCCTTTTGCCTTCCCTTCCTCCTCAGTCAATAAATAAGATTTATCTCACAGTGTTTAATCTGAGCCAAGGTCTACCAACTCTCCTGTTTTAGTGTGGTGGTTGGGATTGGGCAAAAAGGAGAGACCTAATTTTGCCAACAATTTCAGTTATTTTGGATTTATTTATTTATTTATTCATTCATTCATTCATTTATTTACCTATGTTGAAACTTCATTTATAACTAGCTGCTGATGGAAGAAGAATAGTAACCTTTGCAAACAAAGGTTCTCCTCTCCTCTCCTCTCCTCTCCTCTCCTCTCCTCTCCTCTCCTCTCCTCTCCTCTCCTCTCCTCTCCTCTCTCCCACACTTACTCCTACTGCCACATCCATTCTCATTTCTTTTCTGTCCATCTTATGCTGTACATGACCTTCTGAAGGAAGTCTTCTGCATTTGATATTTGTCCAGGGCCAAACCAAACTCTCACAGAGGGGGCCAAGTCAAACTAAAGTTGATCAAATCAAACTACACTTGATTTGATTTACATTTATAATTATAAGGTTAGTTTTCCTGTTACTAAATTTCAGCTTTACAGTCAACTTTAGAGACATATCCATATAGTTTTTGTGGCTGCCATGAGTAGGTGGTTGAACACTGCCTTCTTCCAGAAGGTCGACCCCCCCCCCCCCCTTCCCAATCTAGCCTACAGTTCTGAGTTTTCCTGTAGTTGCCCATGCAAGTACTAGCTAACTAGGTCTGATTCTGCAGAGCTTCTGAACCTAGGGAAGTTTGGCTAGATATTGCCACCTGCTGATGGTCTGAAACTTGTGTTTAGGAGCTAACATACATAAAACTGTACAGTAAACACAGTACCATCTCCAAAGGAAGAAAAGGAATTGGAGAAAAGGTCAAGTTTCTTTCAAGTTGAGCTCAGTTCCTAATAATTTTATGGACACAGCCATCTAGTTTTCTTAGCAGCAAGATGGAAATGCTTTGCCACTGTTTTCTAAGGGTAAAAAAGAAAATATTTTCCAACATTGTGCAAGTGCAGCATCTTTCTGCTGATCATTAAATCTGCCTGAAAGTGCCAGACTGCTGTAATGAGTAGGTGAAAGGTGCTATAGGCATGCAAAATGCAAAGCTCTTCCTCCAAATCATTTTCCAAGCAAGCATGGTCATAATGCTTTTCTTCAGGGATTTGTTATTTTTTTTCCCCAATCTGGCCTAAAATCCTGGGATAGCCCAGTTGTCTTCATCCCAGTATTAACCACTTTCAGTCCTGCTTAACTGAGCCAGACAAAATCATCTAGATGCTTCCATCTAGCTAGGCACCCTTAAACATAGCTAAAAACTAAACAGCATGGCAACAGTTGTGCATATAATCAATTTCCCTTTATGTCACATTCAAAATTTGTATTAGATAACTAATGTTGGATTTTGGACATCTTATGAGAAGGCCTGGCTCTCTGGAGATGTTTATAATGGTGGGAAAGATGGAAGATGAGACAGGAAAGCAGCAACAAGGTAGTAGACTGCAGTACACTGGTGATGGTGTACCACTGGAAGACCGGAAGGGCTAAACTGGGGAGTTTCCATCCTGGAGGAGTTCACTCTATATGATCTTGATAGCACATAAAATCAATAAATCAAACATGTGCTGGAGGTCTCTGAGAGTCACACTCAGGGATTTCAGGGAAAATTTATATGGTTGCCCACCTTCAGTACATAGCCCTGGGTAGCTAACAACAAACCACCCAAAATGTATTAAAAGAACCCCTGAACAGATTGTTATAAAGGAAGATGAAGTATCTGTCGTGGGACTGTCAGTTTTTGTTCCCAGTCTTGTTTTTATTTATAGCATCTTCCTTACTGGCCTTGGAAATACCAAAACATAAGATTGTGGAGCACCCATTCCTCAAATGTTTTGTCATAAGGCCTGACAAAAACAATGTATTTACTTATTGCACAATCTGTCTTATATGCCTTTTAATTATCCATGATAGAATCTTACATTTTCAGCGCCTTTCCCCATGTGCCCCTAACCACAGCACAAACATACCCTGGCAACATTTTTTTTTTCATCCCACGTTTCAATAATATCATTATCTCACCCCCAACCCATGAGTGAAAAGCTTAATGCCATTCTTGTGTTAAAGTAGCATTTTTTCCACTTATTCCAACTCCATCCAAGAATAGCCTCAAGGTGAATGAAATTTGTTAAGCTCTGTCACCAGTTTCCTTGGAGGGAAATCAAGTGACTGTCAGTGACTGGCAACAGAAGCTATAGAGGCAGAAGAAGGATTAGCACTGAGGACAGCAAATGTCATTTGGTATAGTTTGATGCCAGCTCCAAGATGGGTGGAGAGCATTTCAACTCAGCAGTGGAGAAAAGCCCTCAAAAAGATACAGGTGGGCATGGAGGAAGGTAAGGCAAATACAAGAGTATGCAAATGCTCACCAATTTAAAAGCATTAGGCCTCCCTATTTCTGGCATGCTATCTTCCTACTGTAGTATCTGTGGAATTTGGGCAGCACTCAGTTTCTTTCTTTCTTTCTTTCTTTCTTTCTTTCTTTCTTTCTTTCTTTCTTTCTTTCTTTCTTTCTTTCTTTCTCTCTCTCTCTCTCTCTCTCTCTCTCTCTCTCTCTCTCTCTCTCTTTCTTTCTTTCTTTTCCCCCTCCTCTAACGCCCTGGGGAAGAAGATCTTTGGATGTAATCAGCTTAATCTGGTCACAATGGGAAGAGGCATAAAGCTAATTACTAAGTAGAAATGGTATTTCATTATACAACTTTATGTTAAATGTTGATTCCTAAATCTTGAGACAAAATATTATGGATTAATGTGTATGAAAATGCCATGGGGTTTTTTTTCTACATTTTTTAAAAAATGTCCAAATAATAATTTATGGTTTAGGACATGAGGCAGTGAAGTTAAATATTAAATATAGATGGATCTGTAAATTTTTATTGAACTATATAAAAATTGAATATGACTCATTCTATCCCCTTATTTGTATTCTGCTTTTTTTATTTATGATTCTCTTTGCAGAAGGAATATACGAAGATCTATGGAAGGAACACTGATGGTGAAAAGTTCAAATTGGAAATAGAAGGTGAGCCTTACTTCATTTTGAGTGATTAATGTGAATCAAAAAGTAAACTATTTCCAGTGGCTCCTTCAGCACAGGGGTGAGTTTATAATACCAGCAAGGTAATAGCAATTTCTCTATTGCTGAAATGCAAACACTGTGAACAAGCACATGAAATCTATGTTTCAGATCCTGGGTTATGTAGCTATGGACAAAGGTGCACAGATTTTCTAATCTGGCTGCAGTTCTGCCTGAGACTGACAGATTACCTAGCAGCTATTCAGGACGGAGAGACAAAAGCAGATGGAGAGACAAAATGCAGATTTAGAAGCTTCTTCCTCATTGTCTCCTGCACACCTCCTCTTTGCAATCTTCCAACTCATTTTTTCCTTCAAGTTAAAGCTTTGCAGATCACCTCCTAAAACTTTGACTGAAGTCAAGCTGGGAAGGAGAAGGAGAAGGGGAAGGGGAAGGGGAAGGGGAAGGAGAAGGAGAAGGAGAAGGAGAAGGAGAAGGGGAAGGGGAAGGGGAAGGGGAAGGGGAAGGGGAAGGGGAAGGGGAAGGGGAAGGGGAAAGGCAGGAGGATGAAGAGAAGGAAATCAGCAGCCAGAAAATATTACTTTTTTTCCCCCCACAACTGTATGGAACTTAATCCAATAACTAGCTCTATAATTGTTGATATAATGCAATCTCATTACTTATAGTGCTGCACATATTTTTATTTCACCAGTGCGTCTCTCCTGGTAATTAATTTTTGCCATTTTCTCCTTTTGGAATAGAAGTTTCCACTGCAGAGACAGGTAACAGACTTGATATTTCCCTTAAGACACAGCTAAAAAGGCTTTGCAGTATTGCTCTGACACAAGCCTCGAGCATTTAGTGTGGTTTGTTGTTTTCCGTTTTTAGAATCACTTCCTTCCAGACCTCTGAGTCAGAGCAGGTAGCAAGAAATAAAAACTCTAGTTAAAAAGAGAGAGAATCTAAACCCTTCTTTAATTAAAATTTCCCCACTTTGCTCAAGTTATTTTAACCCTCATTTAAAATTCTTTCAATAAAAAATGGGGAGGGGGAAAATCAGTCAAACCTTAGTCTCAATAACAAGAGTTCATGGTTCTCAAAATGTTAGAAATTATAACTTCTTCTGGGATGAAATAGTGGTTCCTAGGCCACCCAAGAAATAAAAAGGGATGTTCAGAGTCTCCAGAAGAACATAAGGAGAAGCTCCTAGATCAGGCCAATGGTCCATCTTGTCCAGCATTCCACAGCACGTAGGGTCAACCAGATCTAGTCCAAAGCCCATGGAAATGGAGAGAAGGGTGATGGCTACTAATGCTATCCAGCTGCTGATATTAGAAGCATTTTATCACTGATAGCCTAGTCATCCATGATTTTTTCCCACTTCTCTTTCAAAATCACCTGAATGGATGGACATTGCCACAATTCATGACAGCAAATTCCACATCTTGTGTGGATGTAATTATACATCTTTTCTTTTTGTCCATCCCAACATTTCCACCATCTAATTTAATAAGCAAGCCCAAGTTCTAACATGTCCAACATATCCTTTTTAAGTTATGGTAATCAGAACCATAGTGTTGCTAAAGTTATTTTCAGAAATATTTTGGATATTGTTCTCTTGGAAAGAATCTCCATGCCTTGGCCCCAAACTTATTCCCAATCCTAATCTCCAAATTTATTTTCAAAGAATCCTAGCTCTTTCACTTGATAAATACCAGCCTATATCTTGTCAATTTCACTTCAGCTCCTATGTTTAATAGGACACTCAAAAATAATGAGCCTAGCTTTTTTTTACAGATCCCACTTATTCATTTATGAAGCTCCCTTGAAAAATTGTGCTGCACTTTTTGAAACTTGTTCTAGCTTTCCTCAAACTTTCTTGGAATTTTCTTGTAAGAATTAAAATCCCTGCTTCACTATTTAGACTTCAGGGTGGGGGGCTTTTTTCTTTGGCCAATTGTTGTTGTTGTTGTTTAGTCGTTAAGTCGTGTCCGACTCTTCGTGACCCCATGAACCATATTGCGCCAGGCCTTCCTATCTTTCACTGCCTCCCTCAGTTTGCTCAATTTCATGCTCATTGCTTCAGTGATGCTATCTAGCCATCTCATCCTCTGCCGTCCTCTTCTCCTTTTGCCTTCCATCTTTCCCAGCATCAGGGTCTTTTCCAAAGAGTCCTCTCTTCGCATTAGGTGACCAAAGTATCTGAGCTTGAGCTTCATTATCAATCCTTCCAATGAGCAATCAGAGTTGATTTCCTTTAAGATTGACTGGTTTGACCTCCTAGCAGTCCAGGGGACTCTTAAGAGTCTTCTCCAGCACCACAGTTCAAAGGCATCAATTCTTCGGCGTTCAGCCTTCTTTGTGGTCCAGCTCTCACAGCCATACATTACTACTGGAAAAACCATAGCTTTGACTATGCGGATCTTTGTCGGCAAGGTGACGTCTCTGCTTTTTAATATGCTATCTAGGTTTGCCATAGCTTTCCTCCCAAGGAGCAAGCGTCTTTTAATTTCATGGCTGCAGTCTCCGTCTGCGGTGATCTTGGAGCCCAAATAAATGAAGTCTGTTACTGCTTCCATTTCTACCCCTTCTATTTGCCAGGGATTGATGGGTCCAGATGCCATGATCTTCGTTTTTTTAATGTTGAGTTTCAAGCCAGCTTTCGCACTCTTCTCTTTCACCCTCATCAAGAGGCTCTTTAGTTCTTCTTCACTTTCTGCCATTAGGGTGGTATCGTCTGCATATCTGAGGTTATTGATGTTTCTCCCTGCAATCTTAATTCCGGCTTGTGATTCTTCCAGCCTGGCATTTCTCATGATGTACTCTGCATATAGGTTAAATAGGCAGGGTGACAGTATACAGCCTTGTCGTACTCCTTTCCCTATTTTGAACCAATCGGTTGTTCCATGACCGGTTCTAACTCTTGCTTCTTGGCCCGCATACAGATTTCTCAGGAGACAGGTAAGGTGGTCTGGTATCCCCATCTCTTTAAGAATTTGCCACAGTTTGTTGTGATCCACACAATCAAAGGCTTTTGCATAGTCAATGAAGCAGAAGTAGATGCTTTTCTGGAACTCTCGTGCTTTCTCCATGATCCAGCGAATGTTGGCAATTTGATCTCTAGTTCCCCTGCCTCTTCGAAACCCAGCTTGTACATCCGGTAGTTCTCGGTTCACGTACTGCTGAAGCCTAGCTTGTAGGATTTTGAGCATAACCTTGCTAGCATGTGAAATGAGTGCAATTGTGCGATAGTTTGAGCATTCTTTGGCATTGCCCTTCTTTGGAATTGGAACGTAAACTGACCTTTTCCAATCCCGTGGCCACTGTTGCGTTTTCCAAACTTGCTGGCATATTGAGTGCAGCACTTTAACAGCATCGTCTTTTAGTATTTTAAATAACTCAGCTGGAATACTGTCATCTCCACTAGCTTTGTTGTTAGCAATGCTTCCTAAGGCCCACTTGACTTCACTCTCTAGGATGTCTGGCTCAGGGTCAGTGACCACACCAGCATGGACATCAGGGACATTAAGATCTTTCTTGTAGAGTTCTTCTGTGTATTCTTGCCACCTCTTCTTAATCTCTTCTGCTTCTGTTAGGTCCCTGCCTTTTTTGTCCTTTATCATGCCCATCTTTGCCCTAAACGTTCCTTTGATATCTCCAATTTTCTTGAAGAGATCTCTAGTCTTCCCCATTCTATTGTTTTCTTCAATTTCTTTGCATTGTTCATTTAAGAAGGCCTTCTTATCTCTCCTTGCTATTCTCTGGAAATCTGCATTCAGTTGCTTATATCTTTCCCTTTCACCCTTGCTTTTCGCATTCCTTCTTTCCACAGCTATTTGTAAAGCCTCATCAGACAGCCATTTTGCTTTCTTGCATTTCTTTTTCTTTGGGATGGTTTTAGATGCTGCCTCTTGTACAATGTTACAGACCTCCGTCCATAGTTCTTCAGGCACTCTGTCTGCCAAATCTAATCCTCTAAATCTATTCATCACCTTCACTGTGTACTCACATGGAATATGATCTAAGTCATACCTGAGTGGTCTAGTGGTTTTCCCTACATTCTTCAATTTAAGCCTAAATTTTGCAGTAAGAAGCTCATGATCTGAGCCACAGTCAGCTCCTGGTCTTGTTTTTGCCATCTGTATAGAGCTTCTCCATCTTTGGCTGCAAAGTATGTAATCTATCTGGTTTCGGTATTGACCATCTGGTGATGTCCATGTGTAGAGTCGTCTCTTGTGTTGTTGGAAAAGAGTGTTTGCTATGACTAGCTTGTTCTCTTGACAGAACTCTATTAGCCTTTGCCCTGCTTCATTTTGTACTCCAAGGCCAAACTTGCCTGTTATTCCGATTACTCCTTGACTTCCTACTTTAGCATTCCAATCCCCTATGATGAAAAGGACATCTTTTTTTGGTGCTAGTTCTAGAAGGTCTTGTAGGTCTTCATAGAACCGGTCAACTTCAGCTTCTTCGGCATCAGTGGTTGGGGCATAGACTTGGATTACCGTGATGTTGAATGGTTTTCCTTGGATACGCACTGAGATCATTCTGTCGTTTTTGAGGCTGTACCCCATTACTGCCTTTCCCACTCTCTTATTGACTATGAGTGCAACTCCATTTCTTCTAAGGGTTTCTTGCCCACAGTAGTAGATATAGTGGTCACCTGAATTAAATTCACCCATTCCCGTCCATTTCAATTCGCTGATTCCCAAGATGTCGACGTTCAATCTTGTCATCTCATGTTTGACCACATCCAGCTTGCCTTGGTTCATGGATCTTACATTCCACGTACCTATACAATATTGTTCTTTACAGCATCGGACCTTCTTTTCGCTTCCAGATACATCCACAGCTGAACGTCCTTTCGGCTTTGGCCCAGCCGCTTCACTCTTTCTGGAGCTACTTGGAATTGCCTTCCGCTCTTCCCCAGTAGCATATTGGACACCTTCCGACCTGAGGGGCTCATCTTCCGGCGTCATATCTTTTAGCCTTTTAACATTGTCCATGGGGTTTTCTTGGCAAGGATACTGGAGTGGGTTGCCATTTCCTTCTCCAGTGGACCACATTTTGTCAGAACTCTCTGTCATGACCTGTCCGTCTTGGGTGGCCCTGCACGGTATAGCTCATGGCTTCACTGAGTTACACAAGCCCCTTCGCCACGACAAGGCAGTGATCCATGAAGGGGTCTTTGGCCAATACAAGGTGACTATTCAGAAGATGGGTAGAAGTGATCTCTTTAACTTTCCCAGAAAGATGAAGGCAACATTTAGTAACTCTACTGCATGATTTCTGCTACAAAATAATTAAATTATACATGATGGAAGCCAATATCCAGAAAAACTGTGTGGCAAGACAGCCATTTTATCTGGCTACTGACATTACCAATACTGCTAACTTTTAATCAAATATATGGTGATATCTGCATACAGAAACTCAGACAATTTGGGGGGCCTGATATTGTAAGTTATTACAACAAAGCTCCCTTCTCACACTCATCCCATGAACTCAACTCAAACATGTAATTATTGTAATAATAACAATAATATAACAATTTATTTATTTATTTAAATAAATAAATAATATAACAACAATAATACATTCTAAATACATGCCAATATAGTCCATCTCTTTCCTAGTTCCTCTTTTGGTTTTTTGGACTTGGGATCTAATCCTGCACAGAAGAATGTGAACATACTTGGGGTCAAGCTGGGTTTTGGGTAGACTTCTGGCATATTGGACTAGCTGTTGCTGTCCATTGCAGACTTTGTTGCATGTGGCAAGGAAATGATTAAGACTGGTAATCTTTTCCACATCTTTTCCATATCCCTAAAAAACATATGAATGCCTTGATTGACCAAATGAGTGGTGGAACTCAATATCCATAGCCTGTCAGTTGATGACCACATGGAAAATTGAGACTTTGGATGTAAGAAGGGTAAATCATAAAGAGCTATCATTTAACAAATGAAACTTAAAAAAAAAAAGTGACTTGTGTGTCTGTGAACCTAAAAGAAAGTTGTAATAGATCTGAATGAAAGTGGATCAAACTTGTGGAATAAAGGTGATGAATACTTGCAAGAAGATGACACTGAACTTTTAATTATGAATCGAAAGGCTAAGATGTGTGTCATAAAATATGAATAGATGTAACCTAGGTTTCTGTGTATGTGTATGAAAGTAAGAATTTGGAGTTTGGTGATAGTTGCACGTTGTGTTCCAATGAATGGTGATAATGAAAGAAGCAAGGATGGGTTTGGAAGGAAATTATGCATTTGGTTTGATATTGTTTTGTTTTGTGCCAAGAACATCTATGAAGGAAGAATGAATGGGTTGGGAAGAAGAGGAAGACTGGGAAAGTCAGGGCTGGATAGAATTGAGGAGCTCCTAAAAACAATAGAGATGAAAATTTTAAAATGCATGTATGAAGCATCTCTGGACGTGATAGAAGGAAAGTTAGTCTGCAAAGGTGAAAAAGAATGGATAAACACAGTTAACGGTGTAAAGTGGACTTAGCTATAAATTCCCTTTTTATTTTTAATGTATGCCTTTCATTTCTTTGGCTTATTATTTTGTGCTCCATTTCTGTGCCTTGCACCATACTGCTTACCTCAAAAGGAAATAGTCTGATGTATATGTAAGTGTATGCAGAACAACAACAAATGCAACAATATTAATGATAAAAATGTAACAATGTTTAATAATCACATATTCCACTATAGTGCTGAATAATATTTTCTTTCTGAAATTATGGTACCACTTTCATGGGGACATTTCATCTATCATGCCTTTTAAAAACAAAAACAACAACCCAAAACTCTTTTTTTTTTTTTCATTTTTCCTTTGTTTTAGCATAACATCCAAGCTAAAAATTTGCTTTCTAATTTTTTAATTTTTCCATTCGCCTAATAAAGGAATGCAGGTTACCATTTATTATTTCTTAAAATATTGATTATTAAGTTTGCAATCATGTGAACCTTTGGTAAATAATAAGACTTGTGTAAAAAATTCAGGATTTTTTCCCCCTCAAAGTCAATGTTTATTTTCTGAGAGCAGCAACACTGTCATTGCATCTAGCAGTTTCTGTCCTAATCAGTTGTCATTGACTCAGCCTCTACAGTAAAGTAATTTTCCCTCTTGTGTTTGTTCATCTGTTTCCCTAGTTCCCTGCATTACCTGAGTCAGAATGCAGAACAACCTTGTCAGTTTTGGGAAGGAAAAAAAAAGGTCTCTTTGCTTTAAGACCTTTAGCTTCCTATCATTTGCCTTATTTTAGCCTCTATAACATTCTTATTACCTCACTTGTATTGGTAGAGGAATGTATCTGCCTAGTATATGCGCAGGTATGAGAGAGAAGTAAATTATTTTACTCCAGAAAATGTGCAACAAAATGGCTTGATAGCTCCACACTTACGGAGATAGTCTGGAGTGTTTCCAAAGCAGCAGGAAGAAGTTGGGAAAGTGTGGCAGTTTTAATGACCTGGAAATGACTTGTAATGATTCAAAAGTGATCCAAAGCATTTTCAAAGGAGTTGCAGTTATGACAATTCCAAAGAGATGTGGTTTCTATGGGCATCTGCAGTGGGAGCTGATGACGAAGCATGCAACACAAAGTCTGCCCCCTTTTTTAGTTGCATTGTGAGGGTACAAGTAAGGGTGTGGCTTGTGTTATCATTCATGATGCACATTTTGTCATTTCAATGAAGCTTCCAGTTGCTGCAGACACCCATGTCATATTCTGTGGCTAAAGATGAGGATTCTGGGACACATAATTCTTGGGAGATCACAGGAGATACAGCATGAACATTTTAGTCTTTTAAATTCCAAGTCCTAGGGTTATTCTTACACTAGTGATTTACAGCATCCAGTATTGTGTCAACCTGACAGTGATGAGGATAGGCTGCTTGTCATTCCTACAGTGGCTCAGTGATCCTATACATACATTATGCATCATTAGTGTACAAAGGATCCTCAGTTAATCAAGCACATTTTTTTCTTTCTAGAGAAAGATCTCAGGAAGCATGTCCCTCTACAGAATGTTCTTTGTGCTTTTGGGGATTTTAATGCCTGAGAGAGTAGCAATGAGTCCTTATGGCCAGACAGTGTTGTTCTGATTATGAATTCTTTGAAGGGGAATAAATAATGTCTCCCCCAAAGCACTTTAGATGTGTGCAGCTTTTAGAAGGTTAAAAGGACCCTGAGCATATCAACATCTTTACTCCAAGACATTATATTTGCAATAAGAGCAGAATAAGAAGATGACTCTGTGTATGGTTAGTGACATGTCCCATGGTAAACTGCTAATCTTGGAGATACCTCTTCTTCTCCCACCACAATCATCTCAAATGGTTCCCACTTCAGAGATGTTAAGCATTAGCTTAACATGATCCCCATTTTCAACTGAGAAACTGCAGAGTCTGAAGAGTGTTAGAAGGTGAATGGCCTTAAATGATTCCCCCCCCCCCCCTCCACCTTTCTAAATTTGATCACAGACTGGATACAACAAGCTATCTTGTATGACATGGGAAGTTTGCTATTTCTGGTTCGACTCAGACAGGCATTTTTATCTTTCAGGCACAGGTGTCCTTTTGACCTGCAAGACAGAATACATCCCACTGCCATGTTTTAGACTGCATGCAATTATTCTTAGAACTACTGTTACTCTTTTGGCAAATACCTCTTTTATATATAGCATATATAAGCCACAGTCCTAATACTTAAAACAACAACAACAACAAAATCGTAAATAAATTTTTTGATCTGTAACATTGCCATGGATCAAGTCATGACTACCATTAGGTTGGATTCAATCTACCGCAAATGTTATACACTCTGGTAAATAACCATGCCTGTTTTAAGGAGCAATATTTATTTCATTTCCATTTGTTAAAAATCAATGTGTTAAAACTTTATAGAAAGATGGAATATATATGAATGAAATAATGGATGCTATTCATACCCATATATGTTCATCTAATATATATATATATAAGTGATTTTTTTTTGGAAACATTACCAAATTCTGTTGTCATTCTTTCATAACACACCTCAGCTGACTTTCTGTAGATCTAGCTTATCACTAAGCAACAAAGAAACTCACTTTTGCAGACAAGCAGAACACCCTCGTTAGCATTTAGGGTTGAAATGAGAGCATCCACAGTGCCTCATTAGTGAGTAGCTTTACTGGAAGATTCACTTTAGGTCCACCTTGAAACGTGAGCAACTTCCACAAAGGTTGTGGCTTTCAAATGCTTTTGAGGTCCTTCATCTCAGGATCCACACAGGAAGAAGTCTGGGCCATCACCTGTGCCTCCATCACATCCTTTACCTTTTTGTCTCATCTCTGTTGAAATAATTTGACTATGCATTACTATTATAATATACTATAAATTCCTACTTTCTGACATTCATATTCTCCTGCCCTAGGGTTCATTTCCAATTAGTATAGCTAGAGTGAAAGGAAAGAAGCATTGTGATTTCCATGCTATTGCAATATTTTAGTGCAACAGAAGTTGGCATCTAATAAAGACCAAATCCAAATAATGTTTATTGTTTTTCATGCTGTGAGACATCTATTTTTTTGACTCTTCAAACTCATTTGGTGACTGCTTCTGAAGATTTGATTCAAAGGGGCGACTGAATCAAATCACCTTCAAATCAAAACTTCAAACTGAAGCTTTATACAGTGTTCTTGAACATGCATGGAGGCAGGCTTTTCTTTCCTGGTGGTCCAAGAGGGATTGGGTGGTCAGCTTTTTTACATTCACATGTATCCATGTGGTGATTTGAAAACAAGAAGTTTAGGAGGGCAAAGGAAACAGGTTATTAAGGGGTTTAATATTATTACAAATGAATATAGTTTATTACATTAATAGAGAACCAATTTGGTGAAGTGATTAAAGGCACTAGGCTAGAGACCAGGAGATTGTGAGTTCTAGTCCCACCTTAGGCATGAAGCCAGTGGGGTGACCTTGGGCCAGTGACTCTCTCTCAGCCCTAGGAAGAAGAAGGCAAGGGCAATCCACTTCCAAAAACCTTTCCAAGAAAACTGCAGGGACTCGTCCAGGCAGTCGCCAGGAGTCGAGACTGACTTGGAGGGAGGGAGGGAGGGAGGGAGGGAGGGAGGGAGGGAGGGAGGAAGGAAGGAAGGAAGGAAGGAAGGAAGGAAGGAAGGAAGGAAGGAAGGAAGGAAGGAAGGAAGGAGTTGTTATTGTTAGCTTCTTTATAGAACTGAACATAGCAAAAACAATAAAAGTAATGTAAAAACAAGGAGGTTAGTCCTTAAAAGTTTATCAGTCACATAAAATATCTTTTGCTGGTTGGGGAAAAATGGAATCTGAAGGGTTTTCCCCCCCTTTATTTCTTATTTCTAAAAAAGTAGATAAAAGGAAAATAAAAAGATACCCCCCCCCAAAAAAAACTACTACATTTAAGTTTTAAAAAACAACAACATAGAGACAAAAAAAAAGTGGATTGCATCCTTGCTTTCTCTTCCATTTCTATCTCCAACCACAGACTATCATTTAGGTATTTGACCTTTACATCAACCATTCATAATTGCTAGTTTCTGTTTAAATCCTAGAAAAACGTATTCCAGATATCTAAATCTGCCTTGCTCAGTGATATACTGAATGTAAGGGGGGCACTCTTACTTGAACTTAGTTAAACTTCTATTATGAATATAGACTCTCAATATTGGCATTGCAGCATATTCTCCAATTTTAGTCTTCCAATCTGATATTGTAGGCAAGATATCTCTTTCCCAATATTGTGCTAGGTTTATTCTTGCAGTCAACATGTATCTTAGTAAATTGTTATATTTTTCATTTATGTTTGCTGGGATTATTCCTATTATAAATATCTATGGTTTCAGTTCAAGGGTTTTTTTTTAATTTCTTTTCAATACTCTTGAGTTTTTTGCATGACCACCACTTGTGGCAAAATGTTACTTGTTTATTATGGCACTTCCAACATTTGTTATTACAGGTAAGAGTGACAAGGGCTAAAGACAGAAATGAATGTTGACTGGGAGAATATATAGAAGATGCAGCAGTAAAGTAGAATTTCTCAAATCTTTCTCAATTTTTTTGGCTTTAGCAAAGGCACTAAAGAAGTTTGACATGCTATAAAATGTTTTCTAATTCACCTTGTATAATATCAGACAGTAAATAGAAAAAGTGAGCTTAGCCTGAGTCTGCATATGATGAGCACATTTTGACCCTCTCCTAACCAGTCAAGGAGTGACCTGTAGCTTAATCAACAAATGAATCAGTAGACATTGCAAAGTGTAATTTGGAACATAAAGGATCTGTTTGCAGAGAGTGAATAAGTCAGATTTAAATAAAGAGATTATTTTGCCAAATCCAAATAAACGTTCTCTGACATTTTTCAGGGTTTGCAATTAGTGCTTCTGATTTTAAGAGCTGTTGTCTTGGTCCCCTTCTCTCCAGCTTTTCAGCAACAGAAGCAAATGTGATAAATGGCCTATAGACTTCAGCCCCATTGGCAACATAAATTATTCTACAAAATATTCCATCTGAGTTGCTCCCTGCCTTTGGGTCTTTTTATTAAAAGCCACTGTACAGCATATAAAGGTAGAGAAATTGCTAGAAATATAATACTGACTCTGCAACCTTTGAAGTAGAATTGTCTCTTCTCCATCTGGATTCCCCAGGTTCATATTCAACCAGCCAGACAACTATATTCATATCTCTGCTAATATTATCAGTCAGTCACACTTTCTTATCATAATGTACTTCACAGGGTTTTATGAGAATAGAAAGGGGAAATAAGTATGTGTATATCTCTCTAATGTCCTTAGTGGTGGGATGATGGTGGCATAGTGATAAAGAAGCTAGGAAGAAGTTGAAGAAGGGGTCTTTCAACTGAGGAAAAAAAAACACATTTTGCTTAGGACAGATAAACAAACTAGTTATCAGTCCTGCTGATGACAGTAGGTTAAATACTGGATCGTTTGTGACACCTTAATGTTTTTCCCCAAACTATTCTTTGAAGCAGATGCTTAAGAGTAGGGCGGGCTCTGTTTCTAATACAGAAGAGTGCTTCTTCCCCCCCGCCCCCGCCCCCCACTTAGGAGGAATTTGATCAATCTTAAAATTTCCCCTTGGATTCTTTTGAAATTCTTCAGACCTTTCGGCTGAGCTTCTAAATTTGGAATCTCACTTTAGATGAAGTTCAGTGGCACCTAGAATTTTACTAACTTATGAATCCTCCCCATTAGGAAGAAGCACCACATTGGCTTAGGAGAAATGTTGGAGACATCTCTTAGGATTTGAGGTTTGGTTACTTGTTTGTTTGCTCTGTACAAGGGTCTTTTAAAGTCCTGAACTGATTTGTGTCGAATGGAAATTCATTGGGAGGGAGGGAGGAAATCTGAGATAACCTCTATTTAGTACTGAATGGATCCAATATCCACATTATTGTTAAAAAGAAAGAAAAAAGGAGGAAATGAGGTCGGGGGGAGAGAAAAAGAAGAGTGGGGATGTCTACTTTTACTAGTTTTCTTGTAGGTATTGGACGTGTAACCCCCCCCCCCCCCACACACACACACAAATAAATACAGCCTTGAGCCTTGCCAAACTTTTGCAAATATGTGGTTAATTTATGATCATCTTTCCATAACAGTCAATAAAAAGTAAGGAAAATTAAGGAGGTGGATGAGATCTGTGGCTTGTCTTTGAAACCAGGATTTCACATGCATTTCTAAAAACAGTAACGCTAGGCATATTTGGTAATTAGCAGGTTAATTTTTCCACCCATACCATTCTCTGCATGTTGCGTATCTGGTCAGAAATACAGCCTAATGTTTGAAAGCATGTTGTTTGAGAGTCAAGGTGTTGTGCAGAGTGCAGCAAAAAGGTCCCAAAAAATCCTGCTCTCAGGTAACTTACACATCAGCATGAGAGCTTGCAAGTAGCAATGTCCATAGTTAGCTTTCCAAAGAAAATCCAGTCAGAAAATATAAACTAACTGGTCTTTATTGATAAAAATGCAAAACTTCATAAAATACAAGTTGCATATAAAATATAGGATATAACAAAGACTTCTTCTCATCTTAGCTTCCAAGACTTATCCACAACAAAGTCTCTAGCTAAAAAAAACACTCTCAGAGAAGAGGTACACTACTTGGTTACTAGTTAAGACTACATAACCCATAAAAATCTACATGATTAACTTTATACAAGACAAGCACACACTGAACAGACTGGGCATTTAACCCTCCCGTTATATTGCCAGCATGTACACCCCCACTGAATAACTAGCATACACAATACAGTAGGTGGCAGTAAAAATCATAACAGAATGACAAGATACTTTGTTTATAGAATAATCTCGACACCTGTTTTTGTATAGGGAACGGGATGACCTTCTTCCCATGAGAAAATCTTGATACAAGGAACTAAATACCCAATCAGTCCATACCAAACCTGAGCATTAGATTCAAAGCAAATTGGAGTTTGTATTTTAAGACTTTAAAATATGGGTCTGAGATGACAATCCCTTATATATGGCTAAGGCCTTTCCCCATTACTGAGGTAAAATGCTCTGCACCCATCCTGTCTGCAGAAAATTATACCTGCATGGAATTTATGACCCGCATTGCCAATCCCTATTGCCTCCGTTCTGATTCACTGCCTAATGTGACTGTCCTAATTATCACTTTGCCCTTTCCCTTCAGCATCAGCAGGAAAAACCTCCACCAACTGTTGCAGCAGGAATAGGGAGGGTCTTGCTGCAAGACTGTCACTCTTGGCTCCACCTATGTTCTTTCCCAATGTGCTGCTTTTGTAATATTTGGTGCTCTTTTCTTGGAAACGTGCTTCAACCTTCCTGAAGACACCCCAGGGGCCCAATACACGCAAAATGGCAGCCCAGCTCCTTTTGGGAGCTCAGCTGGGCTCTTGCAGGTCATTTCTTCCCTTTGAAAGAGTACAATCTTGTTTTTTTAAGATCCACCTTCCAAAATCTCTCCTATGTTCCTAATGTGTTGCTGCCCTATGAAGCTGGTTTATTTAAAACAGAAGCTTCTGCCTGGACCCACGTCTTTTCTTACTGGCTTAAGCTTCTTCTTTTCCTGACCAGCCAGGCTGATGTAACTCTGTCTGACAACTTCAAGTTCTCCTGGAGCCAGGTACTTCACAAGAAATTAAAATTGTATGACCTTCCATGGGCTGCCATCACACAAATGGGTTATGAATGTACATTAACCAATTTTAAACAGTGTGCCATTGACTTGGAGTTACAAACAGACCCATCAGTCTTGCCCAGAAATGTTTATGTGAGCCATCTACTTCACCCTGATAGGTACCTCAGTTGCATAACAGTTCTCAGAAGAGCTTTATCGTTGGCCAGGTTTAGCACCCTCCCCAACAGGAGTTACTGAGGGGAGATACAAGAACAACTCATTTGAGTGGAGATTGTGTCTCTGCAGTGGAGGAACAATCAAAATGTTAGATCACATAATATTGTATTGCTCATTTGATGCTAATGCTTGCCAGGAATAGCTCTTCCCACTGTTACTCAAGCACCCCGGTCGCTCTGACTCCCTTTACCTCCAGTTGCTATTCATCAGACCCATCTGACTCCACGTTGTTGAACGCTGCTAAATGTCACTCTACTGTTTCTAGAATAGAATCTACAATCTTTCTGCAAACAGTTTTTAGTCATCTCCCATTTGGCTCTGTTGATCAACTGTTTTAGCTGCAGCTGTCTATCTGGATAATGATCTATAGCTGTGCATTATGTTTGTAAGTACTTGTATTGATTATTGATTTTCATTTCAATTGCTAGGCCTATTTTTAATAATGCAGTTCTCCAGTTATTGCAATGGGTCTTTTAATTCTTTAGCTTTTAGGTCATCATCACACTTTCATCTATTATTTTACTTGATACTACACGGTTCTACTTCCTTTAGGCACAATATTAATACTAAACATAGTTTATCTATTCATTTTAGTGATGTAATTATTTTACATTTCATGTAAGCTATTTTTTATTATTCCAAGTCATCACTTTATAGTTTTACCTGAACTTTATTCATTTTTACTTTATTCACTCTTGTACTTAAAACCTCAACCTATAATTTTAGCTGTTTTGGTACCATGATTTCATAGTTTGTATGAGCAATTAAAAAAAAAAATCATTTAAAAAATTATATATAGGTAACACTATTATTTCAATGAGGTGGCTGCAATCCTATTTTTCAAAGCTTAGTTTTGCTGGTCAGTGACCGAAATAAAGAGACTTGACTTGACTATGACCTTCTTTCTACACCCCAATTTGTCATAACCAGAACTGAATAAAATGAAATAAAACAACAAAGGCAGAAACCCTGCAACTCTACAGAATTCTAAAGGGAGCTAAATTATAAGCAACACTTTTACTTAAGAGTTTTCACCCTCTCCTTCCCTTATATAGGTAACAAAGACAAACTTTTCAATGTCTCTATATTCTGTTGAGGATCAGGTTGATCCCAGAATGCACTACTACACTATCTTTAGCTTGCTCTTCCATTGCACAATTATGATCATTCAAGCTTGTGCACTGCTGTGTACAGATCTTTAGGGAGACAAGAACAGAATGAAGCAGATGAGGCTGACCAGGGTTCAAAGAGTAGACTACATGTCTGCATCAGCTTAAAACAACCAAAAACCAACTCTCTGACCCCTCCCATTACCATCACCCGGCAAAACGTAACAGATTTTATACACCTTATGGCTCACGCTGGATTCTGCCAGTTAGAGCAGAGAAACACTGACACTGGTACAACCAAGGAAGACCTAAGCCTTTGTGGGGCTGGGAAGATGATGATGGAAATGTCACAGAGATATGACAGAACAAGGAAGTTGCATAGTTAGGTATGACAGATGGAGGGAAGACCTTTATATAATTCAGAGGGTTTAAACTGTCTTTTGGAAACTTTGGGGTAATCCCACAGTGCAGTCTATGAGGTTCTGAGCTTACGGTGGCTCCTGGATATCCAGACTGAGGCTGATTCATGGATATTATGCTGTGCAATTTAAGAAGAGAGAGAGTACGCACAAAGAACCACAGTGGGGAGAGGTTTACAATTCTGCATCCAAGCAGGAATTACTCATTTCTTGGAGTGTGAATGTTCTGTTTGGTTCCCAGTTTATTTTATTGGTGATCTGAGGAATTAATTTGGTAATGGTGTTAGTAAGTTTAGCTTATTGCTGAGAGGGGACACATGGTCACTTGATTCTTGGCAAAGAAAAAATTGTATTTTATTCTAGCCCATATACAGTTCTCCCCCTCCCCCCACTCTTTCTCTCTCTCTCTCTCTCTCTCTCTCTCTCTCTTTCTCTTCACCATGGAACCAAACTGGACATAGCTTTTATCCTTAATAGTAGTAGTAGTAGTAGTAGTAGTAATAATAATAATAATAATAATATATTAGAATGCTGATTTCACTATTTTAATCATGACTTTCAGGTGGGATACATCACAGTTTCTGCCAGATTAATCTGATTTATAAACAAAGCAAGGTTAACTAAATATGTTTTCTTTAAATATTCCCAACAATTTTCTTTTCTTATTCTATTCATCTTTTAAAACACCCTCCTTTATGCATTATTACCTAGCCCAGATGAAAACATTTATGATTTGTACTGTCTTGGCAATAAAGACAGATTAGATAAGTTATGTCCACATTATAGAGATGTTTAGTTCTTAGCAAGAGATAAGTGGGGAATAACAACAACAGCAACAAGAACAAGAACAACATAGTTCTAATACCTAAACAATTACAATGAACATCATTGCATGCAAACATCACTTTTCCATAGCCCAAGCCCTGAAAAACATCCAAAGAATATGTCTAGCAAAGATAGGAAGTCTAGCAGGTGATTCCTTACTCCATTTGAATTTACCAGACCAATCTTCCCCAACACAGATTTCTTATCCAGTCTGATCATTGGATAGGCTGGTTAGGAATTAGGAGAGTTCAAGTCCTAGTAATGGGAAGAAAACCAAGGCATGGAATGCTGTTCTAGATGTATATGTATAATCCCAAACCCTATATGAGCAATCTGGAACATTGTCTGTTGTAGTGATGGCTTACCACTCGTTGTTACTATGTATTTTTCCAAAGGTGATGTCAGATGAAGGGGAAGGAGGGTGCAATCAGGTGGCATTCTTTGTAAGAAAGGAAGCTTCCTTTTAGTAGGAAGGTGGGATCTCAGCTATCTCCAACATACAATGATAAGTATCTTGAAACTAGGTTAATAAATTGAAATGACAGCTTAAGCAGTGAAGTATTCCTGATTCCTATAGCACAAAGGACTTTGCTGTCATAGTTAAACTCCCTGGCAGCTTCAGCCTTGATAACTTTATCTTTTGAAGTTCCCTATAGAAGCTATAACAAACTGGACATATTTCAGATCATCTTTGAGCTTTTCCATAATCTGGAAGTGAAGATCTAAGATATGAGACACACCATGTTTATCCTGCAAAATTCTGGGGAAATACTAGATGGCAGCAAATCTGGGGAAAAAGTGGCTGCTGTATGTACATGTTCTTGTCTTTGATATCAGATGACTATAACAAAAGATAAATTGGGCTGTGGTTGTTGTTTTTACAAATAATCTGCTTATATTTGTAACCTGAAGGTATTTCATTTTAGTCTTTTACTGGATTATTTTGAATATACATAAGGAGAACTACCTTTTTATCAATATTGTTATAATTTATGAGTGTTGCAAGGTCCTTTTCTTCTATTGTTTCCATTTTTATAGTGCTCAAGGATATATTTTCCAAAATGCATCAGCCCAAATAAAAACTTAGCCATATATGTATACATGTATTTATTTATTGTCCAATTTCTCGAGCTTTCTTTCATATGCTGTATTTATCTGCCGTTTGAGTATTCTGTTCATTTCAATTCTGAAGCAAGTCATCATATCCTCATCCTCATCATCAGAATAACAGGATAAGAAATATTCTTAATCAGCTGTTCTGTTGTAGTGGCCTGGCCGCATTTTTCAAGAAGATGCCAACCTAAGCTCCCTTCCCCCCGCTCCCCCACAATATCTATCTATGTGTGTGAGGACACACACACACACCCCATTCCCCAGCACTGCCAGAGGCCTTGTCATCATCACTGTCAAAATATCCTGTGGCAAATTATAATTAAGGTTTTCTGTATTAGGTAGAAACAAAACCCCTACCACTCCTGAGGAGTAACCCTCCACTGTGCTAAACTGGAGACTCTACAGATGAGCAATAAACTGTACTACAGTGATAAAGATGTGTTTCTAATTACAATACAGAGCCATGATAAGGATGTGCTTCTAATTACAATATGCAGCCATTTTCTACAACAGAAAATGTGTTCTTGTCAACTCTGAATGCCTCTGATGTGGCCCGTTCATCTTTTTCACTCTGGAGGGTAATCAAAGATGGTTGGCTTGCTGGATCCCCCCCCCCCCCCCCACACACACACACACTGGAGGCATGAATATCATGATTAGAGTGAAAATCTGGTGTGGAGGCTGCTTCTAAGTGGCTCCACACAGACGGCTGGAGAAATTGCTGACTCACCAAGCGTCCACCTTAGTGATTTTTGCCTCCAGGGCAAGCTGTAGGTCTTAATTATAAATTAAACACACAAAGAATAATTAAAGAGCAACCTGTAATTGTAAGAACTGAAGGAAGCCAAGCCATCATTAAACCTTGGGTTTAGGCTTCCTATTAGGGTATCTAGGACTAACAACCAATAATTCTGTTGAACCCAGTAAATCCTCCTTTACAAGAACATCTCTCCCCCACCCCTTTCCTTTCACAGCAGGATAAATGACTTAACTTTGAGGGTGATTCTGCTGATTTTCTTTTCTGCTGTCTCTGTTTTTTACTGTGATCTACCTGCTTGATTTGGTTGTAGAGTACAATCTATAGTTTTAGGTGCACTTCTGGATGGAATCAAGTGTCTGTCGATGGTTGGCTTAGCAGTTCTTATGTCACAGACAGGACAGAGTAGAGAAATCAGTTTCCAGTTAACCATAGGCATCCACAGACAGGCCAAAGGAGGGAATGATGAATTCTGTATTGCAACACTGTAATGAAAAGCCAACCCCTTTATACTAGCATCCTGATGTCACACCCAAGGACATAAGGGGTAGAAATGATGCTGTGATGTCACAATGCACATTTTGTTATTCTAATGACATCTCAGCTTGCTCTAGTCACCCTTGTGGTTAACAATGACACAGGTGTGGCAAGAGGAAGGTTCAGGAAGCAGACTGAGGGAAGGAAACTGAACTTAGGAAGCTGAAAAGAAAGAGAGAGAGAGAGTCCTCAACATTTTGCAGTTGAGCAAAGTCCATTGGCTGGGAGGGATGGGGGAAGGCAGGGCAATCTATCCTACTTTTCTACCTAAGAAGGGATAGAAAATAGCTCTTTACCACACACAGTTGAGTTGAAGAGTATCCAAAGGCATGAATGTGGCACCTGAAGTAAAATGACTACCCCCCAACCAACCCCCCCCCCCATACTACAAATTCTTCTCCTGGGATGAGGGGGGGTGGAGGAGATATGGCCATATTGTTTTGTCACCAATAACACCAGAGTGGTTTGCTATCACCTTTTTTTGGATTTTTTCCCCCAATTCCCTAATCTAGCCTACAAGCCTGAAATTTCATGTTGGTGTCCATCTAACTACTAACCAAATAATAATAATAATAATAATAATAATAATAATAATACTTCTTTCTGCATTTAGTTGCCAGAGCCACACTGCCTCACTCTTCCTAATGAAGGAAGTTGGAAAAGATGGTTGGAAAGAAAAATGACATAGGGTGTGTTATTTATTTATCTTTTCTTTATGAAAAAGATAACAATTGAGGATGTATTAGACTTTTTTCGGATGGTGGTATCTGATAATAATAAATAATCATTATTATTATTATCATTGTTGTTTGCATCTTCAGCCAGTTGTTTAGACTGGATTTGGCATTTTTATCCACCTATCGAGTTGTTATTGTTGTTGTTGTTGTTGTTGTTATTATTAGATTTACAACATTCTAGTAAGTATGCCTATCTCATCAAAGGGCATCTCTAGAAAACTGTGACGGCATCACCATGTGTGATGATGTCATGACACCGATGACATAATAATGCATTTGCATCACCACACACGCCATCATTTCCTCATGCAGTTTTATTACTGTTGTTGTTGCTGCTGTTGTTGAAATTTATCACTGAAATTGAGTTGAACAGATGAGAAAAAAAGCTGTTTTCCCCTTTGTAATATCAGATAAGTCTGGAATGAGCTGTGATATATTTTGCCTGCCGTGTGTCCACACCTAATCTCATCTGTTGAATCTTGATGCATATGTAGCATAATATATTATTACGTAGCACCAGCCAATGTACATTTGCTATAATAGAATTCTCAGAACTGTCAGATATCAAAACAGAAGTTTCAGTTGACCTTCATGAGATATTTTGGAGGGCTGCATAAACACACAGAGCACAGGGCTTAAAAATCTACAGTTCAAAGGTACAGCTTTATACCCCAGTTAAAATACTTCTGGTCATTTGAAACGTCTTTTAAATATTACTCTGCAGTATAGTACAGTTCTGCTGGATTTGTGTAATACTAAACAACAGTCATATAAAGAGGCCTACAAGATTCACCTATTTCCCCTGCTCCCTAATATATGCAAAGAACAAACAGAAGGAAATTTGTTTTCCCTTTTGGTAGACCTTTATATACAGGTGAAACTCGAAAAATTAGAATATCGTGCAAATGTTCATTTATGTCAGTATGGCAACTCAAAAGGTGAAACCAATATATGAGATAGACGCATTACATGCAAAGCAAGATATGTCAAGCCTTACTTTGGTATAATTGTGATGATTATGGCGTACAGCTTATGAAAACCCCAAATTCACAATCTCAGAAAATTAGAATAGTGTGAAAAGGTTCAATATTCTAGGCTCAAAGTGTCCCACTCTAAGCAGCTAATGAATCCATAACACCTGCAAAGGGTTCCTGAGCCTTTCAATGGTCTCTCAGGCTGGAATGCTATCATTCTTGAAGAGAAAAGTCTTTAATTCATGGGTGATAATGCTCCTAATGTGAAATGGTTCATAGAAAATACTAGGAAAGGAAAATACTCTCAAACCCATCCACTGTCTTTTTCCATCAC
Organism: Liasis olivaceus; assembly: GCA_030867105.1. Taxonomy (NCBI): domain Eukaryota; kingdom Metazoa; phylum Chordata; class Lepidosauria; order Squamata; family Pythonidae; genus Liasis; species Liasis olivaceus. The sequence goes on from CM061354.1 coordinate 69,784,013, forward strand.
CCTTCAAAATCTTTGGCCTTAAAGCTAAGGGGCAGCTGTCTTTCAAGAAGTTAAGATCTTCCTGTTTGGCAGAAGTAAAGAGAAGAAGGGAAAATAATACAGCTTCTTTGATAGTTGGGACATTTCACATATGAAGGAGAGGGTTATCTAAAGAAAGGGCGGGCAGGAGCGAGTGGAACTAAGTGATTTCTCACATATATGGGTTGATTTGCATGGCACACTGATCCTCATCTCAAGAGGACTAACATGTTGTGAAAACCCAATGTGGATTTTTAATGTTTCTGGATCATTGGGTTCAGTTATACCATGGTTAAAATAATGTAGATTAAGCACAGCATGTGAAGACAGCCATATTGTGCTAGGATAGTTATATGTTCTACCAAGATTTTGTTGTTTGTTTCTTTGCCTGAATGCAATTAAGTTTAGTAACTGTTGTTTTCCATCTGTAGACTTTATTCTGTTGAATAATGCATTCTTGAAGCCTACTTAAAGAAAGTAAGCCTAATGAGAATTTAGTAACTCCAGCCCTACTCCTCCCATGACATGCCTCTCAACTGGCGATTCCCTTTCTAAGTTCTCCTCTCTCAGAGTACCTTTAACTAGGCCTGTTAAAATGAAATGTACAATGTTTAGCAAAAAGCAATGATTAATCACTGAACAGTGTAATTTATGCAACGTAATAGAATGAGTACTAAAATGAAAATCTAAAAACAAAGAAATTGAATTCATTTCTTCTTTAGCTGCTCTAGATTTCTGCTTTATTGATATATGAGTGTGTGTGTGTGTGTGTGTGTGTATGCGTGTGTGATATGTGTGCATAAGGAAAAAGAATGGTGAAAGAGAAAGAAGAAAAATAGATGCAAGAACGTGTGTGGTGCATAGTCACGTATTATTTCATTCTGTCCAGTTTCTGTATCTGAAATATATATAATTGTCTGGGCAGCTTATATAATTACCTCCAGATCTGAACCCTTTCAATGCTATTACCACGTATAACCTATGCAATTTTCCCTCTTGTATGCTTTTTAAATGCAACTTCCTTAATTATAGGCAGAACTTTATGTCACATTTCCCTAACTTACTTCTCAGTAGACATGCTTAGGGCAAACCTTTTAATAGATAGGATAAAGAAGTAATGACTTGCAGCATCTGTCTGGTACTATCAAAAGAATGTATATTTAAATAAGATATGTAGAAAAGAATGTGTGGTTTTGCCATTGTGGATCCATTCTGGTCTATTTCTTGAAAGTACCTTGCATGCATTTGTCTATAGGATAGGATAGGTCAGTGTTTTTCATCTTCATTTTCATAAAATATATCGCAAATGCAGGTTACTGTGCTACACAAAAACATATTTTTGTTGGGAAGGGGCACGTAAACACTATAATATATCTTGATTTGCCAGTTGTCAAAAGCAAATGCTAATAAAGCAGTTAACAGTAGGCATAAAATAAAGCATATGGGAGTTTCCTTGTTTAAAACTGACATTTTTATATATGGATGCTAGGAGATATTTTAATTTGGACTTCATATTTTTTTCTGAGCATTAGAATGGAGACAGGCTTGATTTTAGCAGTTCTATTAATTGAACACATTTTAAAAACATGTTTTGTCCTTGACAGCATGTTTGGGTTTATTCTGAGAGTCTTGGTGCTTAAGAGAGACAGAAAGAAAAAAGAAGAAGCTATGACAAAGAAGTTAGTTTAGTTCACAAGTCCTAATCTACTGTTTAAAGCAGAGAGGAAGGTAATAAAGATATCTGGCAGTCTTGACAGCTGGATCTGACAAGCTGTCTTTGAGATAGAGGATTGCTCTCTTAAGATTATTAAAGATGGAAGATGACATGGAAAGATGTAGCATCTGCAATTGTCAGTCGGTGGGGTTGGGGGTTATAAACGTAGAGCAAGTTGACCTTCTTTTCTGGTGAAAGGCACTGAAATGAAGAAGAACCTGAATATTTCCTATGTTGTGACATCACAACCTTTGTATCCATCTCCCCCACAACACAATGTTCTGAGGAGAACTCTTTAGGGCAGTTCCCTGCAAGGAGAGGCCACAAAATGGTAGTGAACAGAGATACAAAACTTTATACAGGTGAAACTCGAAAAATTAGAATATCGTGCAAATGTTCATTTATGTCAGTATGGCAATTCAAAAGGTGAAACCAATATATGAGATAGACGGATTACATGCAAAGCGAGATATGTCAAGCCTTACTTTGGTATAATTGCGATGATTATGGCATACAGCTTATGAAAACCCCAAATTCACAATCTCAGAAAATTAGAATAGTGTGAAAAGGTTCAATATTCTAGGCTCAAAGTGTCCCACTCTAATCAGCTAATGAATCCATAACACCTGCAAAGGGTTCCTGAGCCTTTCAATGGTCTCTCAGGCTGGTTCAGTAGGAATCACAAGCATGGGAAAGACGCTGACCTGACAGTTGTGCAGAAAACCATCATTGACACCCTCCATAAGGAGGGAAAGCCCCAAAAGGGAATTGCAAAAGAAGTTGGATGTTCCCAAAGGGCTGTATCAAAGCACATCAATAGAAGGTTATGTGGAAGGGAAAAGTGTGGTAGAAAAAGGTACAGAAGCAGCAGGGATGACCGCAGCCTGGAGAGGATTGTCAGGAAAAGGCCATTCAAAAGTGTTGGGGACTTTCACAAGGAGTGGACTGAGGCTGGAGTTAGTGCATTAAGAGCCACCACACACAGACGGATCCTGGACATGGGCTTCAAATGTCGTATTCCTCTTGTCAAGCCACTCCTGAACAAGAAACAGCGTCAGAAGCGTCTTACCTGGGCTACAGAAAAAAAGAACTGGTCTGTTGCCTAGTGGTCCAAAGTCCTCTTTTCTGATGAGAGCAACTTTAGCATCTCATTTGGGAACCAAGGACCCAGAGTCTGGAGGAAGAATGGAAAGGCACAAAATGCACGATACTTGAAGTCCGGTGTGAAGTTTCCACAGTCTGTGTTGATTTGGGGAGCCATGTCATCTGCTGGTGTTGGTCCACTGTGCTTCATTAAGTCCAGGGTCAACGCAGCCGTCTACCAGGAGATTTTGGAGCACTTCATGCTTCCTTCAGCAGACGAGCTTTATGGGGATGCTGACTTCATTTTCCAGCAGGACTTGGCACCTGCCCACACTGCCAAAAGTACCAAAACCTGGTTCAATGACCATGGGATTACTGTGCTTGATTGGCCAGCAAACTCGCCTGACCTGAACCCCATAGAGAATCTATGGGGCATTGCCAAGAGAAAGATGAGGGACATGAGACCCAACAATGCAGCGGAGCTGAAGGCTGCTATTGAAGCATCCTGGTCTTCCATAACACCTCAGCAGTGCCACAGGTTGATAGCATCCATGCCATGCTGCATTGCGGCTGTCATTGCTGCAAAAGGGGCCCAAACCAAGTACTGAGGACATATGCATGCTTATACTTTGCAGAGGTCCGATATTGTTCTATTTCCAATCCTTGTGTTATTGATGTCATGTAATATTCTAATTTTCTGAGATTGTGAATTTGGGGTTTTCATAAGCTGTACACCATAATCATCACAATTATACCAAAGTAAGGCTTGACATATCTCGCTTTGCATGTAATGTATCTATCTCATATATTGGTTTCACCTTTTGAGTTGCCATACTGACATAAATGAACATTTGCACGATATTCTAATTTTTCGAGTTTCACCTGTAGGCCACCAAAGGAAAATGAAACAACATCATCAGCTTGAGGGCCACACTAGGATCCACAGATCATACCAAAGGCCAGATCCTTTTAATGGGCAGAGCAAGGGCACATTTAGGGAGGAAGGGTTCAAAATTTGTGATGAGGATCTCTAGCTAGTCACCTAACAGGAAATATCACATGAAATATTTGGGGAAAAAAATTAAACTAGGGCCAAAAATTAGAAAAGATGTGCCAAATCTTTCAAGGAAGATTCATATATCTTTGTCACAATCTAGACATTGCCTGCATGACAAACTGCCAAGCTACTCTGCACTAAATTGGCAAATGGGAGAACTTGGAACAAATTATTAACTAACAATGTTCTGATCCCAAATTGCCTTAGAAATCCTTATCTGAACTCTGTAGTTTAGGCAGGATAAACTTGTATATGATCTAGGGAATCACTCTAATATTAACTAACACTTGAGACTCTGCTTAGTCCATGCAATTATCTGTAGCCGGGAAGTCTTCACACATGCACGCGGAAGCTTCCACATGAACTGTTCACCATTACTTACAATAGCAATGTAACTATTTATATTATCTCTCTATGCTTGTTACATCTAGAAAATGCCACAGGTACTCTTTCCCTATCTTTTAGCTCTGGCATGCAATGTATTCACTGGGTTTGCTAAAAACCCCTATGCAATAATTGATAAAGCACCAATGAACATTACCCAGGACTACTGACAATAGGAAGGACGTTCAGGAAAATGAAAATGCTGAAAATGGCCTTTTAAAATTAATTCCCTTTATTTTATAACCTTTTGGCTTTAAATATATATACTGTATGTATGTATGTATGTATGTGTGTATAAATATATATATATAATCAATACATTATATTCATTTCCTGAAAATGCATGGACCTTTCTGCATATGGTACCAATCTGTACATATTTTTTTTTAAAAAAACCTTTAATTGTTTTTTAAAATTTTTAGTATATCGATGATATAATTACTGATTTATCAGTGCTAAGGAACTTCAGAGCAGGCTTTGTTTCCAAATGCAGTCAGTTCTCATATCGATTAGAAATATTTAAACTTTAATCAACCTCCTCAATCAGACTTTATTAGACAACTTTCTGAAATCATGCAGCTTTGAGACAGCTGCATGTTATAATCCAAAACTCTGGATAAAAGCTTAATTATTTATAGCATTAAGATTTAATAAAATTAGCATCAATCATATACTAATACTAATCCACATTTTTCCCTATCTGTTAGTGTCTAAGGATGGATAATCAAATCCAATATCTTTATTATGGTCTTTGACGAGCCTTTACAGTAGGCAAAGAGAAATATTTAGTACAACAATTCATTATCAGGGAAATCAAAAACAAAAAGACAATAAAATGACATATCTAATTAAAAGTTTTGCACAACTGTATAACGTGATGGAGATATCTGGCCACCTGGTATGTTAGTGTAGAGTTAGCATCCCTTAAAAAGTAATAAACATAAAAATGTATCAGTATGATCCTCAAATTTAAAGATGATTGGAGAGATCAAAGCATGTCTTGGGGCATCATAAAAAGGACACTGTATGAGGACATGAGGAAGAATTTCTACTTCCCTGGATCCACAAGGGCAAAGTCTCTGTAAATAAGAAATCTTCCCACCAGCAATGCTGAAGGGAAGGCACCAAAGCAAGCTCTGGAAAAGGCCCATCTATATTTGCTTAGGACTAGATTGTGTAGCTACCCCGTGGTAGAGGACTTGTGACTATCTAACATTTGGCAATAGAATTCAGGAGCACTGGTGAAATGTTGGCGATCAATGTCCCTAATTCTTTCTTTTACTATTGATTTGGCCTTCTCAAGGGTTACTTGGCCTAAACATTCAGCAGAGAGGCCAAGACTGCAAAATTCTTCTGTACAGGTACGGTGCCAACGAGATTGGTAGCTGTCTGACAACAGCAGAGGCATCAGGCCTGTAGAGTCAAACATGATTCTGAGTCCAGAGATTAGAATCCTGGTCCAGGCCTGGGCCTTAATGCTTGGCATGTTAGCTTCAAGCCTCAAGACTGCATGAGGGGTGCATAAACAAAGGAATATCAAACGAAGTCCTAAGGACATTTTATTGGATGGCTTCATAAGCCCTTAGGTTTGTATATGGGCCAAGTTGTATCCCATATAATAGTTGGGCAACTGTTTTAGCCATAAACAGTTTGATTGTTCCTGGAATGTAATTTCCCCCCTGTTGCCTATTAAATCTAATTATTGCAAGTATGCTCTTTTGGGCAGTAGAAGTGGCATAATTTACCTGGGCTGTTAATTTCCTAGAGGCTTGAAATGCTATGCCCAAGTATTTAAAATGTTTGACCTGCTCTAATTCATGGGAATCAATTGTCCACTTTTGTTGGAAAAAACTAAAACTTTAGAACTATGATTACTAATTGTTCCTCATTACAGTAGAATGCCAGGGTTCTTAGTGCCTGCTTCATGCCTACAGAAGACAATGAAAGAAGAATTATATCATCAGTGTAGACTAGAATTGGGAGATATCTGTCAGCTAATTTAGGCCCATGGATATCAACTCTCGGAAGGGGTTTAATCAGAGAGTTGATATATATGTTAAAAAGCAATGGTGCTAAAATGCATCCTTGTTTCACCCCCTTGACAGTCTGGATAAAGTCAGAAAGGTCCCCTCCCCACTTTCATCTTACTCTAAGGCCAGTTTTATTGTACAGCTTATACATTAGGAGCAAGAGTCTTTTGACTATAGAGGATCAGCCCAGAAGTCCTCAGAATCTTACCTTTAAAATATTATCAACAGCTGCCTTGAAATCAATGAAGGCTTCATATAGATTCAGGTCAGAGTGGTTTGTATATTTGTCTGCCAGATGGTGAAGCACTAAGCAATGATCTATAGTGGATTGTCCCGGTTGAAACCCTGCTTGCTCAGGGTCAATTATTCCCTCATCTATTACCCAGGTTTGGAGTTTGGTGAATAGGTACCTGGCATATAGTTTGCTAATGATGTTCAATAAACTAATTGGCCTATAATTAGCCAGGTTATTTCTATCACCCTTTTTATATAATGGAACAATTATAGCTTTCCCCCAGTCCTCTGGAATCGTAGCTGTGTGATCAATGTATGAAAAGAAGGAAGCAATGCAAGGGCCCACCAATTTGAATTGGATTTAATTAGCTCAGGGGGGATACGGTCACTCCTGGGGGCTTTACCACACTTAAGCTCGTTAATGAGATTTTTAACATCCATGCATGTAACCGGGAGCCACTGCAGTAGTGAGGATAAAGGTAACATTAAAGATGGATAATAAGATCCATTTCGCTACTTTAATTTCTTTTTTCTGTTAGGTTTGCCTCTCCTAATTCCATATCTATTTGCCACCTTATTTAATTTTTATCATGGTGCATATTTCCCCTGGTAAACACATTTTGCGTGCACTTTTTCTGATGCACAGTTTTGTTTATGTTCTGTTTTTTGGTTAAAGAATTCATCCTGCTATTATGTTTCAATCGTGTTTTCACCATAATATACATTTTGGTGGGGCGTATCTGCCCAATCAACACCTCTCTTTCCTCCCCCACCTCTTCCACTTGTTCATTTGTGTGTATAGAAAATCTGATCAGGAAAATATTACTATAAAGCAATGATTCTGTATTGCTTTGGAAGTAGAGATTAACTTTACATTGAAAAGCAACTCCAATGTTTGTTTGTTAGTTTTCCTTCAGCAGCAGTGCCTTCAGCAAATTTGAACACTGCCCAGAGTCACTTCCTCGTGAGATGGGCAGTGTCCAAATTTGAAATATAAATAAAATACATAAAAATAAATCACAATGACACCAGGAGGAAGATATGAGATGATAACATCATGGCACAAATGCCTCCATTATGCACTTGCATTGCAATGTCTCACCCAAGAACATAAGTGATGGCAATTTTTCATTTGCCCTTTCCTTTTCCTTTGGATGTCCATGTCCTTCCATCCTTGTAACAATTATCTTTCTCCTTCCTCATTTGCTCCTTGTTAAATGAAAAAAACAGAAATCATAGCAAAGATAGAGAAATCCACAATTCCAGTAAGATCCATACCAGTTTAGCACAAGAACTATGTCTTTTAAAATTATAGACATTATTTACTGTCTAAAACACCCTCCATCCAAGAATATTACATAGCACGTTCACTGTTCTTCATTGTTTTTTTATTAGCTTTTTAGCCGCCAGAACAAGTCTTAAGTCCTACCAAACCTCATTGCCTAATGACATTTATTTTAAAATGTACATTGAAAAGAGAATATTTCAGAGCTGATTGGCCATCCAATGTCTGGCTTAAGAGGGAGTGGCTCATTGCTGTATGATTGCCAGTACTGATATTATATTTCTTACTAGCAACCTGTCCATGACTGATAGCACTGAATGCTGCTGAGACATCCAGTAGACCCACATTCCTTCCATCCAGGCCCAGGGATAGCACATCCACCAGAGCAAACAATGTCATTTCAGCTACATGCCCATGTCAAAACCCCAGCAACAAGGGGTCCAGATAATCTATCCTACTTTAGAATGTAAATGCCTAGCCTATTTAAAATGTTGAGCAAATTATCCTCTCCCAAGGCATAAATCTATTTTTAGATCAATGTGATTGACACTGGCTACATACCATACAAGTGTGGGAAGCTGGTGAAGTGATTAAATAAACTTTTGTTGTTGAGGTTATTCTAGAATTGAAATGGTCCAGCAGAACAGTGGCAGCACTGGAATATCCCAACCTAAGATTTAGTATATGAGCATATTTTCTTGGCATAGCAACTGCTGTCATGGGAGATAGGCATGACTGACTAAGAAGTTGCAGCCATGTAAGTACATAGTTATCACTATGACCAATGAGTCACATATAGTAACCTCAGTACTTAAAGCCTGAAGTTAACTCAGGAGCAGCTAGGTCTTTCAATCATGTCTACATCTCATACTCTGGTGGCTTTAAGTTAAAGCATAGTCTTCTCAACTGGCCCAAGTTCTTCCTGTGACCTACAAGAGAATGACCTCTGGTGGCTTGCCAGCAGAGTTCCAGGATATTAGTTAAAACTTCCACTGATCTTCAGGATAAAAAGAGACTAAACTTATGCCAAACAAATTCCTGCTATAACTGTGCATCTTCAGATAATGCATAAGTGACCCATGAACATCCATCTGCTGTGATCACATCACCAATTGACTCACAGACTAAGGTGTGAACAAGTGTTTCTCAAACTTCTATCACTAACTCACTCTTCTTCCTGATGTAGAATTCAAAGCACAAATCAGTCTTGAGGCCTAAAACCTTTAAGAGTGTAAGAGAACAGAGGTTTCCACATATCATTTCATGATACATGATTCTCGATCATCAAGAGGTGCAATAGAATAGATCAGTCCCATCTAAGGACAAGTAATTCTACTGAATATCTGCTGCAGGAGAAATTGAACAATCCGATTTTATTAGATGCAGAAAGACAGGAGCATTATCTCCCCGAGGCTGATTCCTTGTTTCACGGGAATGCTCTATCAGTGGGGTCTAACAGGTGGAGATGGTAGGCAGCAACAGGAAACAGCAGTAATACAAACAGTGCCTGTTGTTTAGGCTTAGATGCCATTTTAATTTCATACAAAGTCAATAATATAGTTCCTTTCCAAGATTTTGTGAGGTATTAGCTAGTCTGAATACCATGCTAGGTTTAAAAAACACACAAACCCAAGCTGATATAAATAAGCACCAATGTGCTCTCACCTCTGCAAATGTGGCTATTAACTGAGAACATCTCCTGGCTTTAAGAAGAGGACCGATGCTGTTGAGATATTTCAGGCTTTGAATTTAATATACTTAGCATCTGATTAACCAGGCTGTGTTAGGGCAGAACCTGACAAGGCAAGTCTCAGTAATTCTCAGGCTGAACAGATTTGTGATGTAAACATTGAGAAGATGTTTCCCAGTTTCAGATTTGGAAAGAGAATGGCCAAATTTCTTGTGACATGAAAAAGCAGGAGAAAAAGGTCAACAATTTAAATCCTTGAGCTGATAAAAAAAAAAATCCCTTCTCACCCTTATGGGTGGTCTGTGTCTTCCTTAGTCTCGGGTTGTCTACCAGAGGCCTGGGATTTTGAGGGCTCTGTGCAGTATCTTAGCTGTTCCTAGCACTGAACTCTTCTGGACAGAGAGCTCCGATGTTGTTCCTGGGATCTGTTGGAGCCCCTCTCCCAGCTTAGGAGTCACAGCCCTGAGTGCTCCTACCACCACTGGGACCATTTTGGCCTTGAATTTCCACATCCTCTCTATTTCCTCCTTCAGACCTTGGTACTTCTCCAGCTTCTCATACTCCTTCTTCCTGGTGTTGCTGTCACTTGGCACTGCTACATCTATTTCTACCACTGTCTTCTGGTCTTTTTCTACTACCATGGTGTCTGGGTGGTTGGCCAGTACCTGCCTGTCTATCTGGATCTTGTTATTCTACATGACCTTCTGTACAATCTCCCATATGAACTTGGGAGGGACTAGCCCATACACTGTGCAGATAATCCTGTATACAATGCCAGATACTTGGTTGTGCTGTTTAGTGTATGCTCTTTTTGCCTGCATCTTACATCCTGCCACTATATACTGGACTGTCTCTAAGGCCTCTCTGCACAGTCTGCACCTTGGGTCCTGTCTAGTGTGGTAGACCCCTGCTTCTATGGATCTGGTGCTTAGTGCCTGTTCTTGTGCTGCTATGATCAGTGCCTTAGTGCTGTCTTTTAGTCCAGCCCTTTCCAGCCACTGGTAGGATTTCCCAATGTAAGCCACCTCAGCTCTCTGTCAATGGTACATCCCATGCAGGGGCTTGTCTTGCCATGGCACTTCCTTTGGCATTCTTTCTTTGGGTGCCATCTTACTGATGTACTTCTGGATGCTCTGGGTTTCATCCAGGACAGTGGCTTTGACACTTACCAGACACTGCCCACCCTCTTTGCAGCTCTGGTGTACAATCTCTGGGTGTTGGACTTGGGGTGGAAGCCTCTGTACATTGTGAGGAGCTTCCAGGTCTTTATATAGGCAGCCTCCATGTCCTCCTTTGGCAAGCTTACTATACCAGCAGGGTATCTGATGACTGGCAGAGTGTACATGTTGATGGCATGGAACTTGTTCTTCCCATTGAGCTGGCTTGTCTTATCCTTTGGTGGTATTTGGATGTTGCTGTCTTCCTTGTCTCCTCATCATGGTTCCCATGTGACTGTGGGATACCGAGGTACTTGTAGCTGGTCTGTATGTCTGCTATGTGGCCCATTGGTAGTTCCACCCCATCGGTCTTAACTACCTTACCTCTCTTTGCTATCATCCGGCCACAATTTTCCAGTCCTAATGACATCCCAATGTCCTCACTGTAGATCCATGTCAGGTGGATCAGTGAGTGTCTCGTTCACTCTCAGCATACAGCTTGATGTCATCCATGTAAAGGAGGTGGCTGATGGTGATTCCACTCTTGAACTTGTATCTGTAGCCAGCCCTTGTGATTATCTGGCTGAGGGGGTTTAAGCCTTTGCAGAACAGCAACGGGGACAGTGCATCACCTTGGTAGATGCCACACTTGATGGCCACTTGTGCGAGCTGTCTTGAGTCGACTTCCAGCGTTGTCTTCCACAGTGCCTTTGAGTTCTTGAGGAAGGTCCTTAGTGTCCTATTGACTTTGAATAGCACCAAGCATTCACAGGTACACACACACACATACTTGTATACATACACAATATACTGTATATACACACACATATACATATACATACATTCAATACTTGATTTTAGCCAAATGGCTGAGAAGCCATTCTAGCTGTATTGTCTCTGGGAGCTTCTGCTGTAAACCAGGCTCTGAGTGCAGGGCTAAATGTCAGGGCAGTTGGGACTGCTATGAAATCTGGCAGGATGGGAAAGAAGCAGCACTGAAGAGCCAGCCATCATCAAATGAACCCTTACAAGTGTTAAAGCAGTTTAACTGTCTATAGGACATTCCTGCTTAAATATAAAGTTCGAATCCAATTTAAGTTTCAACATTTTGCTCTGCCCAAATCTTTGCAGTGGAAGGATTTGATGAAGGGAATGATCCCCTTATTTGGAACTTAGTAGAGGGATTTCAACTACACATGTTTGAACAATCAGTGCATCAAATTCTGGAAAATCTTCTGGCTACACAGTTCATATCAGGATTTCTAGTTTTGAGAACTCATACTAAAGAAGTCTGAAGGTGTTGTGTCTTTGCTTCTCTTTGTAAGGATAAGGTAGGAGGTATCAATGACAGAGAAAATAACAATAACCCTGCTTTGAAGGATGCCTCTGAGGCTGGGAATAAATGGAGGAATGGTCCTTCAAAACAGACAGAGAAGATCACCTGGGCTCATAGACTTTAACTTACATAAATGATGCTTTGGGTTAGACATAGTAGAATTAAAAAAAAAAAGAAAGGAAGATTTCTCTGAAGGGAATTTTATCCCCATTAAGTCAGCTCTCATGGTGTCAGAAGTGCTGGATTGGCTCCCAAGTGTCGAAGAATGTTGTTAATGTTTGAACTTTCAAGGATCCTGTTGATGAGAATTTTTCTAGCAGCTTTTCAGATATTCCCCAAATGTCTGTTCCATGATGAAAAATACTGACTCATGACTAGTGCCAAATGACTTGCTAAAGGCTGGTGTAGTAATTACCAAGACACCCTCACCTTAGATAACTGACCAGAGCTCATGACTTGACAAATAATTAAGTGAACAGTCTCCAGAAGATTATATCTTGTCTAGACCTCAGAACATTCAAGGATGGCTCTTCAAAAGGTGATTTAACAAACTCCTTCAGCTGCTTACCACAAAAAGAGAAGGTTGAAATTCTATATAAATAGGATGAGTCAAAGAATCCCCCATATCCACAAAAAGACATATGAGACCCCTTAAATATCTACCAGCACTGGATGACTTAGACAGCTATGGAAGGAGGTGTGGATATTTACTGAGATGAAATGAAGACTGTTGTACAATCTGTTCTTAGACAACTCTAAGCTAAAATAGAACCGTCACCAGTACAGGTATCTAAATCCTAAAACTGTTTTAAAAAGTGTAACGAATGGGCCACAAAGATCTTTCAGAGCAAATCAATGTGCTATTTTGTTTAGAAATAAGAAACTCAACAAAATAAAGATTGTCCCACTAGCTAGATGGATGAAGAATCTTCAAAAAGTAACTGATATAACCCTTTCCCTGTTTAAGGGAATTTATTGATACTGCCCACATATGTGGAACATCTGACTTGTCCTGAGCATAGATTGCCAACTCCTGTGCAGCTAGCATAGAACAGTAAGTGAACTGCTCTAGACCTACGGTTGATTCCATGGTATTGGTTCTAGTGAGGAATTCTTCTGCCAACCAACCAAATGAGTGCACAGAGCATAACAGCATCGTGGGACATTTCTCAGGTTAAATCTTTAGACATCCTGATGGTAAAATTCAGTATTCATTTTTTTTTCTTCCAAGAAGCAGGAAATCAAGTACAAGTTTTCCTGTTTGACACTTTCCTCTCTTAAGTGATAAGTGCTGAGTGGAGGAACATGGTCAGAACACACCAATAAATACTGGACACTTTTCTGGGCAGACAAGACTGTTTAAACTTCTGGCAATTAAGAAAAAAAAAAGTCAAAATTATCATGCAAGGAATGTATTAAAAGCTGGATTTCCCCCCTTTTTTTTAAATACAGCCCATCCACCATAAAATATATTCAACAATGAGCTTCGTGAACTTTCGAGATTTGCTGCCCTGAGCATCAAAATATGGATGAAGTAGTGGTGAATTAACACTTGAGTGGCCTTAATAAATGGCTAGTGTGGACAGTGCTTAATTTAGTGTGCTATATTTGTACAAACTTGATGCATACGTATATGAACAATAGTCAAACTTTAAAGAATGTATCTATAAATCTGAAGAACTGTTTCTAGAAAACACATCAATTAACGAAGTCAGTACTGTGCATATATAAATGATGAATTTTGAAATTCTGCAATGGGGGATACTGACTGATTCCAGTATGGTCTATTTGTAGATTCCACTTGTTGAAGTGCACTGGAAAAGCCATAATAGGTCTTTGGAACGATCTTACAAAATGACCCTTTCTGCCTGTGGTTTTTAATTATTTGCTTTGCAAGGATGTCCATTAACTATTTATATTTCCTTCTCGCAAAAATAAGATGATCCAGCCATTTTACCTATCACCGGGACCAAAAACTGGGAACATAATGAAATTCTCTTTGGCAATGGATAAATCAATTTTGTTTTTCTCTGCATCCCATTGCACTTGATACCTACAAAAATTAAATTTTGCTCTTTGCTGTGTGTGCAAATTACACTTTATTAATTTAATATCCTGAAAAAGCAAACTCAAATCCTGGAAATAACCTTAAAAGAAAAGGACAATCTTTAAATTTAATATTTAGGAGAAGTTGTCAAGGCACACGCACACACATACACAAAACTTACACACACACACACACTTCTTCCTCCCCTTTCAGACTAGATGATCAGCAGGATTTTAGCTCTATGCGTATACTGTAACTGTGTCTCTTCGAAATTCTTTCTTTTGGTGCAGGCACTCTGAAGTTATGACAAAAGTATGGGTTGAAGAAAGAAATACAGTTGCAGATCTTGTGCTTTCTGAAGCAATAGATCAACTGAATTATAGATTCTTCCACTTCTTGGGTTTTTGCAATGCTGTTGTTCTTGTTAAAATATCTATATGCTCAAATGGATGTGCATACTGAGGAAATGCACAAAATGCACCAATGCACAAAAAAAAAGAAAAATCCATTAGTGAAAACAATGTTAATTTAATTGATGGATTACGTGCCATCAAGTCAGTGTCAACCCTTAGTGACCACACACATAGTTTGTAACGATCTGCCACTCTCAGTAAAACCAATATGGGTTCAAAGAAAAGTTCATTTATTGAGAAGTAGTGTACAGGTTCAAAACATTGCTAAGACTAAGCCTGAGTGCACCAAAAAGTTACTTTTACCTGCTTCTATTGCATCCCCCATTTGCCTCCCAGCCCAGCTTTCACAGAGTCCTCTTCTCCGTCGCCCGTTGGTACAACCTTGAGCTTTCTTGAGAATCCGATAACAGCCCATCTGCTTCTAATGGCTCCTTCCCGGCATGCCCCCCCCTTTCTATCTACAATGGCAGAAACGAAGCAAGCAAGCCAGCAAGTTGGCTAATTAATTGCGAGGACTCTGACATAGATTTTCTCCATGACAATCTCTTCCTACCCTGCTTTTTCAGATCTTCCAGCAGTGCACTCAATTGCCATTGTAACTGAGTCCATCCACCTTGCTGCTGGTTTTCCTCTTCTCTTTCCTTCCACCTTTCCCACCATTACAGCCTTCTCCAGAGAGCTTTGCATAATGTCTCTAAGGTAGGATAATTTGATCCTGAACTTTTGTGGCTTGAGTCAGAACTTTTGGTTGATTTGTTTGATTTTTCATTTCTTTGTTTTCTTGGCTGTCCAGGGTATTTTCTTGAGTCTGCACATCACATATGCATATGCTATCCATTTTATATACTTTATGAATGACTATAAAAACAGGACAAAATGAATTTGAGATTGGAAAAAATAGTATAGACTATAACCAAATTCCTGTGATTCTTCATCCCTAGGAAAGATAAATGTTTGGCATTCCTCCTTTGACAACTTATTTTATTCTTTTCTGTCTTTTTCCACTGCTAAATACTACATTATTAGTACATTAGGTTGACTATTCCATCCAAGATATTGTCCATTCAGCTATGATGGCAGTGGTAATACAATTCATCAGAAGGGACCCAAAGAAATAAGAAATAAATTCAGGATAAATATTTGTCTGTAGCTCTTTCAATATACTAGATATAAGCATAAAAATAGAAGATTGTGATGTTATTTATTACAGAATATTTTATACACTACTTACTCTTTGTGTTCCATATACATCATATCATGACAATTCAACTTTATGCTACTATCAGTCATCAAAATAAAATGTATTCCAGTTGCTAGGATCAATGACTGTGGTAAGTATTGTATCTCTGCCGAAATTTAAAAAAAAAAAAAAATGAAGCTGAATGATCAATATTTAGATTTGTCTTTGCCTAAAGCTGAATTTGTTAATTCAAAGAGTACCTAAAATACTGCTTCCATATATGTGGACTCAGTTTCCCAGAATTCCCAGCAAAAGCATACTAGGTGGGGAATTCTGGGAGTCCACATGTAAGAAAAGCACCAACACTGACCTGGAAGGATAACCAAGTAAGGGGCACTTCTGGAATTCTGGAATGAAGCATTATTCCATGTCACACTGAAATGGAAGGTCTGAAGGAAGAGTAGAATTATTTTCTTTTAGGATGATGATGATTACTACTACTACTACTTAACAAAGCATTTATTTCTTTGTGTTAATTAATATTTGTGGGTGATTTGATATCAATTCCTTACCTGCATATGAAATAAAAGAGCACTATATACACATGGAATTGTACTGCTTTTTGATCATCTTGAATTTATGAGTTTTTGATTTTGTCTGTTTTTAGATGAAGCAATTGTCCAGCTATCCAGTTCTGAAGGAAGGATTTGCTTTGATTTACTTTGTAAGATGATTTTTTTTTTTCCCAGCAAGGAACCTGATGATAGGGCGTGGCTGCTGAATTTATTGAGCCCCATGAATGCTTTAATATCTACACAGAACATTCAGATAAAAGTAAACTTGGCTCCCGTTGACTTCATGAACACATCCATGTACATTTTGACATCTGTGTAGAAGCTCTTTGCCATTGCCTTACTAATCCAACTTATAGCTCATAGATTGCCTGGTGATCTCCAATCCAAGTAATAAACAGGCCTTCCCCTCCTTAAAAGTTTTATTTTTGTTTTTCTGGGGATCACCAAGGTTGGCCTGGGGCTGTCAGCTGCTGAATGTGACTGCTCTAACAGGGTCAACTAATGAAGTAATTACTTATCTTGTTAAAAAGTTAAAAAGTGGAGGTGGGTGGGTTCTGCAACATTTCATATGGCTTACATTGGGGCTAGCCCACTTTTTAAAGGGGCCAAATAAGAATGATAAAATACCACATTCCCTTCACTACGCCAAAAAGTCTTGATTTTCTCCTAAATTTAGAAGAAACCTGTTCCTTGAAGGAGTTCTTCTAAATGTCTCCAACTGAATGACAGACCCTTTATGCTTTATTGATAGTAGATTGCTACTATTGTATCAAGATTCTTTATTTTATATATTCTAGATTTTTAAAAAGAAGCATTAATGATGCCAAGATTGTTTAAAAGTAAAAGTAAAAGTAAAATGAAACAACTTCTGGTACTTGTAATATTCTCACCCTTCAGCCATACAATTCTTGTAAGGTGGGCTAACTAAAACATCTCCATATCACAAATGTGTGCCTGTCTAAAAGTGGTTCATTAAACCTTTGGTTATAAGGATGCTCTGTGTCTGGATAGCATCCCTCCACAATTTAATCTTTTGGGGGCACTCAAGTTAATTTTATCTGGATGGAGTGCCTGGTTTGGTTTGGTTTGGTTTGGAGAGAAATAATACATTTCTCGTCTGTCTTCGTGAGTGGCATATCATTGGATATTCTGTATACCATGGTGGTCAATGTGTTCCAGGCTTGCAGTTGCAGCTTTGTCTCTGAAAAAAAGAAACACAAGAGGATGGGATTATTTGTCAACCGGATCATATAGAAATGTAGTTGTGGTAACATAAATATGGAATGGCCCAGTGTTAAATGAACCATAAAGAGAAAACAAGATTTCAAAATGCTGAGGCAGGAACAGACACATTTCTTTTCAATCTCGAAATTCTCTAGGATGTGTACATTAAAAGGTATGACAGATGTAAGAGAAAAAGCTAATATAAAACATTCTCTAGACTGCATAGACTTGTAAGATGTGTTAGGGACTTTGACTGCCTCCTGAGATTTCGTTTCCTTGGTTAATCTGTTTTTATACTGATGAACGATTAATTTGGAGTTTACCAATATCAACAATAAAGGATAGCAAAACCATGAGGCTGCAGTTCCAGTATTTACACAAATGGGAGTAGGCTATAAATACTTGCAGACCTATGACAACTTTGTCTTTCCAAAACTCTATGAATCACATGTTTGAAGCCAACTATTTAATTTGTTCAAAATTTAGCTTGTAACGAACTTAGAAAGGTTTAAAGCTGAAACTATTTCCAATACAAATCTCAGATCCCAAAGCATGTAATATTATACCAGAGACCCAGTTATTGCTTAGATCCAAGTCTATGGGATATAGTCATAGTTGTAGCTGATAATTCACATGTCTTTTATGTGGGTGACTGGGAAGCATGTAGGAGCAATGGTTGGTTTGTAGTTGGTCAGGGGTCCCTTGGAGACTTCCTTCATGGGAATGTATGTCTATAGATATGGCTGCCATGACATATTTGATTATAAGGGTACTGAGAAGTTTTGTATGAACATGGTCATGAGCTACATGGGAACTAATATGCATAAGCTAAAGGCATTTCTTGCAGATTGTTGAATGTATGAAACTACTAAAGCTGCAAAGCTTCCACAGTGTAAGCAAATTTTTATGGTGACTGGCCCTGAAGTACAGGGGAAAGTTTTGCAAAATGGATCCACTTTGTCAGAACCTGCATCACCCATCTGTTGTTGCTTGCCATTGTATTGCAGTCGTTGGGAGGTAGAGTGAATTGGTTCTGCCACTAGTAACTAAAGGGGGGGGGGGGTTTCTGTTAATGGTTGTAATGGGAGCTGGGAAGCAGCTTAACCATATATGGACATTTTCGCCTGGCTTGATTGCTGGCAAGGCAGCTGGGGCCCCAAAGAGCCAGGAAGAGGCTCGGGGAGGAGGGGGGAGGAAGGAAAAAGGTCACCACCCGGTGGAGAAGACTCAAGACGCCAGGCAATCAAGGGAGGGGGGATAAATAGAGGGAAGTTTAACCAAGGCTTTAGTTTTAGCAATGTTCTGTTTACAAGCTACCTGTACTACTCAATAAAGAGTATTTTTCTGAACCAAGCCTGGTTGCATGAGAATACTTCGGAATTGGGAGTCAGACAGGAAGGACTTGACACCCTTATTAACTTCATTTAAATAAACCATGCCAGTCCTGGAGTCCTTCATGAAGAACTGATTCACAAAGAAGCCAGCTGCATCTTCATTTGCACTTAAACATGACCCAGATATGTCCTGACATATTTTTCCCTACTATCTCCTAACAATATTGCTTTCATTTCACCCCCAGCCCATGAGTGAGGCAGCCTTAAGTCATATTGAGCTGTACCAATGTTAAAGTGGCATTTTCCTCCTTATTCTAACATTGTCCAATGGCAGTCTTCAGGTTTATGATATCTGCTAGGCCTTGTCATCCATTACCTTGGAAGGAAGTTAGATGACTGGTGATCAGGGAACAGAGGCAATGAAGGCAGAGATGAGCAATGGGAACATGCAAGTACAGCTTTTTTACTGACTCAAGGCCGGTTGGATGGGAACATATTTTGGGAGAAGTCCCTTGACCTTTGGTGCTCAGTCCCTGGGGTTTTAGTTAGTGGTTAAGTGAATCCAGAAAATTCTGAACCATAGTTAAATTGATAAGCATATTACTTCAGCACGGCTTTTTTTCTTCAACTTGTTTACTTGGGAGTAAGTCACACTAGACTCAGAGGGGCTTACTTTTTATTGGATAGACACAGCATTGCATCTCCAACATTTCCTCCCTTGTTTCCCTTAATGAAAGCATGAAATAGCCTTTTAACAGGGTTAAGGAATACAGCATGTAGTTGTTGGTGAACAATAATTTGCACAGTGCCTTGGCTCTGGTGCAGATTTATTTATTTATTTTATTTTATTTTTATTTTTTGGTCTGTTTGTTTACTTATTTATTTATTTGGGAACAGCAGGGAATTGTTGGAAGACTGGAGGGTCTTCAGTTCTTGCTTTAAATCTTTTGATCTGCTTTCAAATCAAGCACTTTTTTGACTTATGCAAGATGTTTCATATTTGCATTCCTTTCCACTGAACAATGCCCAGATCAAAATGCAAATAAAATAGCTGAAAAACAAAACAATCATTGACATTTGGTGTCCGTCCAAGTATCCAGTGCACTGGAACTTTGCTCATACATTTTAATGGTGAAAAGATTATCCTAATTCTATAATCCATTATCATCTGGGTCATGCTGGAATGAACAAGGAAACAAATCATACCTGTTGTTTTGCATAATAGGTCAATGCTGTTCCAGATCTCAATCTTTGAGGAACAGAAAGCTGTCTGAATTGGCATCCCTATTAATAGAAAAGGAACAAGTCCATTTAATCTGTTTATTATACCTTATCAGGACTGGAAACAGAAGCATGAGCAATGAATTGGTCCCAAGTGTTTCAGAGTTGGTCTGCTTCAATGGCTGGCTCCTGTTTAAGTCTATTTTCTCCAAGGATGGACATGACACATCTAGGCTACAACAACAATGGATGACCACTATATCTCAGCAAAGGGATACTGAATACTCTTTGTTACCCTCTTGTGGTGGCCAGATGTTTGCAGCTGAGATATTTCTCAAGTCCTGTTGAGGGCTTAACCTTTTCCTGTTTAATTAAATCTTTTTCTGGAAGTCTGGAAATTCTTTCTGAAAAGTTTCCAGAAGGCACAAGAACTATGTAAAATACAAGAATTAGGAATGAAGACCTGAACCAGAGTTTTTTTTTTTTTTTTAAGTTTTTTAACTAGGCTTTTCAAAGTGTCAACAATCTTCATGTTACCAGGATAATTTTCTTCAGCTGAACTGAGATAATTTTTCAAACAAAAAGGATCACAACACTTTTTATTATGGGAATTCCTTTAGTGTAGCCAACTTCAACTACAGTAGGACTCAGCAAACAAGCAGAGATGGAAGGACGATGGCTGAAAAGCCCATTTATCTTGATTTGGTAAATATTGGTGTTAGATGAGCTTTCAAAAGAACACTTTGAAAGGCATCAAAGCTAACAGAATCTCTGTGGGCGTTTCTGGTACGATTTATTTTCCTTGATCCATCTTGCACTGTTATGACCCCCTCAAAATTGACCTACTTTGGTTTAAAGCAGTCTGATCCATTAGGCCAAACCTGATCAACACATATTGGGGCATCTAAGGCAGGAAAGGTACAAATAATTGTTTCACAGGAAAAACAAAAAGGAATATTTCCTACCTCAGTTATTGATTTAAATTGGTCTCTCTGTGTGTGTATGTATGTATGTAAGTATGTATATATGTATGTATGTGTGTGTGTGTGTGGGTGTATGTGTGTAGCGACTGGATAGCATAGTGATTAGAGGAGGAGAAACATCTGGATGCCACTTAAGAGAGCTACATTTGATGGTATTTTATAGAATCATGAACATTTGAAAGATATATGAATAACATCTCTATTCAGGTTGGAAACTCAGGTGATGCCATGGCCAAGTCATTATCTCATAGCTTACTTACTTCTTAGACTTTTTGTAGAGATAAAGTAATTTATCCAGTAGTTAATATCTTTACACACATAATGCCTTTACATACATACATATTCATCACCTGTTTGGGATAAGGAACGTAATACAAAGCATGGAGAAAGCATAAGAACTTGTGAAAGAAGAAAAGAGAAAAAAAAATCTAATTATTCAATGTACCTCTCCATATCTTTCTGTCTTGGTAAAGCACCTGTTACATTTGATTTTTGCCCAATGGCCTAACACCAGCCACACACCTCCCACAGTCCTCAGCTGAGCTCATTGCAATGTCCTTCCATCAGATCTCTTAGATGGAGAATTTTATATAAGAATTTTAACTTTAAAGAGAAAAGCATAAACCCTATAACTTTTTAAAGGCTAGATTTTATAGCTGTCTTATCACTTTTATCTCTCCATCTTTTAACTCACACTTGGTGTCCTTGCAGTCTTTAGACACAGACTTTTCATTTTATATTATTAATTTCATAGTCCCTGTGTTTTTCCTTAATGCTGTTTAAAGACTGAAATAAATGTGTTGCCCTTTGTTCTTTAAACTCTCACCTCTCTCTGTCCACCCATGATCTTCTTACTTTCCTTCAACCCATTCATTCTTCTTTCATACATTGGTTTTGTTATAGGATCTTCATTCATTCTCTCTATTTGACCAAACTACTTCAGTGTTCTTAACTAAAACATGCCACTCACTTTGTATTCAATACAGATTCCTTCATCATTCTTGACCCCATTTTTTTCTTGTTTTACCATACAAGCTTCTTAATTATCCTGTTCCCATTTCATTCAGTTTATTTTGATGTTTCTCCCAAGAGACCCAATTCTCATTTCCATTTAGCTAAGTGGATGAAAAATATGTCCTTTTCAGCTCCTTGGGGGAAAAAAGGGATAAGGAAAAAAATATATATATATATATTGTTTGTTTGTTTGTTTTCATTAGTGAAATTTCCATTAGATTCAGGATTAATGGTAGCATGAATGGGACTTTACAAACAAAGCAATCTGGCTATTATCAAGATTTGTGTCTGTGCTTATGATTCCATCCTATATATCTTCAGAAAATGGAGGCCAGAAAGTTTCAGAATAAACTGATGGCATAGAGTCATTTCATTTAGCCTTTCTGCCCATTTTTTGGATGGAAACTACCTTGAAATGGTTATTCTGGATGGACTTTGATGATCTTCCTGGACTTCTAATAGTTTTTGGTTCCACTGACTTTGATAGCCTTCAAGATTGGTTGACAATCTTGTCCATTAACGTCATAAGGTCAGAACCTCTCAAAAATCAATAGCGGTAACTTTGAAGAGATAGTGGAATTCTTTCCTACAGGTCATACTGTAAACCCTATGGATTATTGGTTCCCTTTGACTCCGATAGGTGACTTTCTTTTTAATTTCTTGATCCAGAATATACTCAAAATATTATCCCTGAGGATTCCTTTTCCTCACAACTTCATCTCCCCAAAGGAACCAGACTATGAAACCACAAATGTATTTGTGCAACACATTAACTCCTGATTACATCAACCGTGGCTTGCTGAATGAATTCAGTGGCCTATTTCTGCAGCACACTACACTACAAACTAGCCAACTTTAATTTAGCCTTATGTGTTGCACATAACTAATCTATGTATCTCGGGAAATTCTGATCTTTTTTATGTACAGTTGTTGTTATCAGATCCATATGATTCAGTCTCCTTGAACATAGCTAAATTTTGTTATACTGCCTGTAAAAGTAGGCAGACTTTTATGATCCACTGACGAAGCCACCACCAACTGTAATATTTTATCTTGTTTTGTTTTTACTTTATTTTTTTATTTTTAAAGTGTTTTTGTTTGCATTTCTGGTCGGTGACCATAATGAAAAAAAAATCATATTCATCTAATGTATCATAGCTCCCGGTTAGTGTTAGCTATTAATATTGAGCAAAAAAAGACACATCCATATATTGATTGCAAAATTATTTTCCTTGCTCTAAGCCCTTGGTGAATCATTCTAAGAGCTCTTCATGCTCCTCAACTGTTGTATCCAACTTTTTCTCATTTCAGCTGTTTGACTTGGCTTTATTTTCTGTTTTCACCTGAGTTGTTACTGACTTGAATTATGGGAGTCCAAGTGTAGCAGGACATAAGAGAAGGGGAAAGGAAAAGATAGATAGATAGATAGATAGATAGATAGATAGATAGATAGATAGAGATAGAGATAGAGATAGAGATAGAGATAGAGATAGAGATAACATGTACCAACCAAGCATCCAGCTTGGCCCAGTAAAGCTCTTGTAGGAGGTTGTATTATCTCAACAGAAACTTGATGTAAATATCAAATGTGTTAGTGCCAATCCCTGAAGTTTAGATAGTGTTTAAAAAGTAGTTGGGACACAGGAAGAAAAGCCAGTGTAAGGAGCAGGGAGATCCAGCGTTTAATCCATCATCAGCTATAGCAGTTCACTGGGTGACTTTGGGCCATTCACTCTTTGTTTCCCACCCAGGAGCCAGGGTGTTGGTGGTTAAAGTGTTGAATTTGGAGTGGAGAGACCCAGTTTTAGTTCACCCTCAGCTATGTAACCTCACTGGATGACTTTGGGGCAGTCACTCTCTTTCAGCCGAACCAACCTCACAGTTGTTCCTTATTGTGAGGAAAAATAGGAAGAGAGAGCATTATCTATGCAACCTCGAGGTCTTGTAACAAAAGGAGGGATATAAATGAAACAAATAAGAATTTCTTGCAACTGAGAACTCTTGAGAACTAGATGAAGGATTGCTGTAATTTTCTACTGTTTCTCTCTGCTCAGATAGCTATGCTATGGATTATGGATTCCACTATATTTTCAGCCAAAAAGAAAAGTGAGAACTATAAAAAAAAAAATGATGCAGGAGGCTTTGTTCTATAAGCAGTATATCATAGAAAGCAACCAGTCATCATGATAGTGTTTGAAGGGAGAAGAAGCATTACTTTGCTCTACAAAGTAACCCATGATCAGTGGTGTGCTGGAGCTAACTCTTACTAGCTCATGAGAAATTATTGTTACTGTTCTGGAATTTTGTGAATCCGTTGAGAGCAGAGTGGAGCCACTATGCCTAGAGTGCCAATCACCTGTTCCATGGTTAGCAGCATGGTGTGGCATTGGCAAGGGAGCCAACAGATCCAGTTCTTAAACATTTCTTTCCTTTTATAACAAAAAAGGTAGAGAAGCTACAGTCTTGCTTTAATTCCCCCAAATTACCTTAAGTCTAATTTTGGCATCTGGAATGGTCTCAGACATTCTTGGTGACCATTTTTGTTTTAAAATATATTGGATTAATTAGGTCCAGGGATGAACTCTTTCTGGTGAATGCCAAAATACAGTAGGTTTTACCATCAGTTTGCCTGTAACCTTGCCTTCGTTTTACAGCCACAAAGGAGCCCACCTATTCATCTAAATAAACTGAAATGTAATATGAAATCACCATTCACAAGTATCGGTACTTATTTATATTTTCATTCCTAGCCAACAGTAATGTTTCTGCAGGGATGAAATAATTTTAAGTGAATAAATGAAGTATCTTTTCATGCTACAATTTTTTGCTGAAATATTTTGATAATTAGAGTTCTAAGGAGTGATTTCCCAAAATTATGGGCTCCATTACCATTTTATGTACATTTTAATTTACTTCTTGAATTAGTAGTCTACATTATTGTCATCAGTAAAAAAAATCATTGAGACAGAATACATAGAATTACAAACAGTAAAAGAGTTTGGATAAGGAAAACTATTGAAGCAAACCCAATAGTTTTATTGTCTTAATCAACTTAGTCAACTCATTTTATTACTCTATTGAGGTGGGTGTTGTGAACACACGCTGGGGTGTTAGTTCACTGCTGCCAAATTAAAAATGATAATTCTCATGCGTGAAATAGCTGCATGGACTAATGACCAAATTGGTGCATATTTTTGACCACTGTCACAGCAGGTGGTGGGACAATTAGACACTATGGTGTAATATTTTCTCAGAACCAGTTACATTTGTTATGAAATCAATTTCTAAAAGATGGGACTACGTAATAAATATGCACTGGAGCAGTGGTTTTTAACACCTGCATAACATACTGAAGCAAAGGAACATTTTCTTTCCCATCCAAACATATTTTTGGAAATATTATCCCAGTAACTGCATATATATACTGGGAATACATACATATGTACATACACACACACACATACACACATACACTTACACATATATGCATACACACACACATACACACACACACTGTGGAGAGAGACAGAGAGAGATGTCTTAAATTGAGGATTATGAAAACCAAATTCTATACATTCTTTTAGGCTGGTGCCACTCATACGAAATCCAGTTGACTTGATTCAGAAATTTTGTTTTAGGAAATTGACATGATCTGATTCAGACATTCAGATAAATTGGGGGGAAATTATTAGTTTTCAGATTTTAAATGAATTGCCTTGAATCCAAAGATTAAGTCAAAAAAATTGCACATCCCTACTTCATTCAGCAAGATGGCATAAAGTGATCTGGTCTATGTATGCTGTACTTAGTGATATTTTAGCTTTCAGTTGATCAGTTGAATATCCAATCCCAACATGTCATTGAATATAGATAAGACTGAGGTCTTGATCTTTCAGCCTCATATCCATGTGATTCATCCCTTGGGGTCACAAGTGGTTCCCATCCTGACAATTCTGCTTAGCTTCACCTCAGACTCAGGCTTTTTAGCAACATTGTGACCAGGGCATGTCACCATCTGAAGAAGATCTGACAGATCTGTTGATTTCTGATGGCCAGGAAAGCCAAGCTGTTCATGCCCTCGTGGTGTCATGCCTGGAGTATTGTAATAGCCTCTTGATGAGGTTCCTTTCTCCTCTCTTTCTCCTTTCTTCAGGTCCAGAACATTGCAGTTCTTATAAGTACCAGGTTTCCTCCAGGTTGCCCTTATCACCATCTAACACAGAGACCTTCCATGGTTTCCTTTTAATATAGGAGTGCAAACAAAGTTGCTGTTCATAGTATGGAGCACTTTGCAGTGCACTGTGTTGTACGTGGATTTCTTGCTGATCCTTTTATCCATACCCTGGTATCATATTTCTGGGCTTTTTGACCTATAGTACTGTTTCTTTGGAATAAATTTCTTCTCCTCTTACACTTGACAGAAGATGAGGGTATATTTCAGAAGGGCCTCACAACATTTATTTGTGATTTCATAGACTGAACCCCTTCTTGTGATCTTCTCCTACGAACCTGTTCTGCTCATGTTAGACTGAATTAGTTGGTTACGTTGTCTTTTTTTTTTTTTACTTTTACTTTAGGAAGTGCAGTTGAATTTCATTTCAGATACTGATTGTGGCAGGCACCTTATAAGTAAACAAGTATGTGTGTGTGGGTTGGTATGTATGTGTTGGTGAAATGAAGATTATCTTAACAAGCAAGGTGTAGATTGTCCTATACAATCTCAGAATCCATCCTAATTCATTCTGATCAATTTAATGCTGCTCTTGAGCCAAGCTTGACCTTAGACCAATTCAGTACATCTATTCTCCTTTTTGGCGAACTTATTATTGATATATAATATTTAAGTGTAAAGTGTAAAGAAGAGTCTAATGTTAATGTGGAACACAGAGTACTAAAAATGTTAGATGGTTAAGAATCTCTGAGTTGTGTTCTGCCCCTGGTGACTGTATAGACAAATGGCCACCACCTCAGCTATCTCTGGATAGTGTAATACCTTCAAAATGCTGTAACAATCATAACCCAGTATCATGTGGTTCACATAAGGAGGTGACTGGGGGGACATTCACCATAATATAACAGAAAAGGAAGCAATTAGAATCCATCTATAATGTTTCTGGAAATACTTGACGAGAATGCTTGGGTTTTCATACATTACACTGTAACCAATCTAATGTCATAAAAACAGTAAAATGTGTTTCATATCTTTTTTCCAGGTTCACTTGCATGACTTCTTGTTCAAAACACATACAAAACTCTGCTATTCTCATCGACATTCTTGTTACTCCCCTCAACAAAAAACAAAACAAACCCCAAAATATCTCAGTTCTTTCTCATCTGATGAAGTCTCTTTAATTCCCTTTGAACTTTACTTTGGATGAAGTGTTAGTTAGCTACAGAACTAGTTTGACATCTGCACTGAGTTTTTTTCAGAACTTATATTAGCTGTTTTGAAGACATTGCAGTTTTATTTTTAGTTATCAATACAGTACAGATGTTGATCTACCAGGGTAGTCAGTTTTCCTACATAAAATTGTTGGGAAAACAACCTTTTGCCTTTGCTCATAAACTTCTTTGCATATTGCTAATGTCTTTATGCTACTTGTACTCCGGGCTCTCTTCATAGATATACTATTTTAATACCCCTAATTTGGATGAAAACCTGATGTAATGGAATGCAATACCTAAACTTAGGAAATTTGTTTGCATGGATTCCCTTAACATCTTTATTACATCTAGTGTTACACCTGTTTAAAAACTATAACATGAAGTCCAGTCCTCAGGAATAGCTTTATCTGCTCTTGACAAGATATTTTCCCATAAATGTGCTATTGTAGACATGCAGCAGAAGTGTTCAGCAATGTACCATTTCTTTTCCTTCCATACAAATGCAAGGATGGATGCCTGAGGCAATGTCAATGCAGGTTCTTCGAACTTCAAAGACTCTGTGAACACGATTTGCTCCATTTTTTCCCCCTATCTGGAATTGGCCTATGCTTGGGGAGCAATTAAAATTAAATAGCTGCTGAACTGCTAAAAGTATAGATTGGCCGTTTTGGGCATAAGCTGACTCAAAAGTCCCCTGTCTAATCCTTACCTTCTTGTTGGTGAAGAAAGAAATCCAATAAAAACAGAATCAATTTTGAAATATTAAGTAGGAGAAAGTGCATAAGCTTTAAGTACTAGAGGTTAGGCACTAAATGCCTTATGAAAGACAGTGGCAGCGTATCTGAGGAAGGCTTTAGATTCTATTGTACAGCCTTCATCCCTAGGTGAATCTGGAATTGGCCTAAACTTCTCATTGATCAGACTAGTTCCTGGTGTTTCTTTTCTCATTTAAAGTCTCCTGCCTTTCATAGGAAGGAGACCACCAGCCTGTTCCTATTAATTTAGCATCAGAAGGAATTCCATGAATATCTCTTACTGAATGTTGACACCATTGTCTGATTATTGGGCATTGAATGGGTACAGCTGGCAAAAGCATGGGATTTATTCTGGAATTTTTGCTGACATTGTTGTGAAAAGATAAAGCCTCTCTTCAGTTAAACTTGACTTCTGGTAACTTCGTGGAATATTAATAAAGGAGTTCTGGCAACAGTATGGAAGTTGTTTGCCATTGTCTTCTTCTGGGATCCCCCTCCCCACCCCAAACTTCTAGACTACATCCATGGGATTTTCTAGTGTACTCCATTTCAAGTACCAATCAGGTCTGGTGTGTGTGTGTGTGTGTGTGTAAATTGAAGTAGGTCCTGCCACTGGCTTCAATTCTAGAGGCAAATTAGGGAGAAAAAAGAAACATCTCTGTGAAAAGGAGAATCCAGCAAGTAAACCACAACATAAATAAGCTTTCACCAGTTCTTTCCACTGCTCAAGGTCTTCAGATCTCTACTTAATGGTAGGGTAAAAATCTAAGCTATAATTCTGAACCACCCTCCCTTGGGGAGCTCATGTGGTTATTGATATTCAGGGAAAATCTTTTTTCATTGGCAAACAAACCCTGTGTCAGAACCTGCATCACCCAACTATTGTTGTTTTACATTGTATTGCATTCGATGGGAGTTGGATTGATTGGTTTCTGCCAATTGTAACTAAGGGGGGGGGGGTTGCTGTTAAAGGTTGTAATAGGAGTAGTAAAGGGAGGTGGGAAGGAGCTTAACCATATAGGGGCAATTTAGACTGGCCTGATTGCAGGCAAGGCAGCTGGGGGCAAAAGAGCCAGGAAGGAGCTCGGGTAGGAGGGGGAGGAAGGAAAGAGGTCACCACCAGGTGGAGAGGAATTGAGATGCCAGGAAATAAGGGGAGGAGGGATAAATAGAGGGAAGTTTACCCAAGGCTTTAGTTTTAGCAATGTTCTGTTTGCAAGCTACATGTACCAAATAATAAAGAAGTATTTTTCTGAACCAAGCCTGGTTGCGTGAGAATGCTTCTGAATTGGTTTTTGGACATTGTGGACTTGACACCCTGCCAGTCCATTGGAAGGAAACTTATTTTGTCAGGTTGTGTTGGGGTAGCAACAAAAGTGCCTTGTTTCTCTTTCACCTTCCTTTGGAGCCAGATAGTAAAGCTACAGGTAAAGCAAGCTCTTAGAGAAGAGATTATGGTAGTAGCTTGGCAGTAAAGTCTAACATTATCAAATAGTATAGTCTCACATCCTTGATAGCAAAGTTCATAATTACACAGCTTTTCTTAAGAACCCAGTTTTTCTTACACATTACAAATATGGGTTTCTTAAACATGTGGAGACATTTTAGAACTGAGCATTGTTCTGACAGGCACTGAGAGGTTCCTGCCACTGGGCCCAACTCAGGGACTTACTGTAACTTCTTTGCTTTTGACAAACAAAAAAGAATATTTTCTCCTCTCTCTCTCTCTCTCTCTCCCTCTCTCTCTCTCTCTCTCTTTGTAGGACCGTGGTAGCTCCTGAGTAGCACCTCACTGTGTTACTATTATTGCTTGTTATCACTGTTAT
The DNA here is from genome assembly GCA_030867105.1 of Liasis olivaceus. Taxonomy (NCBI): domain Eukaryota; kingdom Metazoa; phylum Chordata; class Lepidosauria; order Squamata; family Pythonidae; genus Liasis; species Liasis olivaceus. Next base: position 69,813,958 of record CM061354.1, read on the forward strand.
GCTTTTAAGTACAGAGAGAAAGAGTTTTAATTTGATTGGCTTATTCAAGCTGTTGCATGTACTTGGCTACTTATGGTCTTCAAGGACCTTTTTAGAAAATAGGTCAAACAGGATAGTAAACTTCAACCCTTGGACAGAGACTCTTTTTTAATGTATGTTATGTTTCAGAAGAGCCATTTAGTGGACTCATCTCATCACAACCAATATTTCACAAAACAGGCACGGCACAATCTTTTGTCCTACTTCAGGATCCTACTATAGGATCAGATTTTCCAGCCTGCTACTCCAGTCATTTCTGAAACATCTAACATCTATATGGTTGATGAAGCCTTAAACTTTTTTAGTTTTGCCAAAGGACAATGCTCCAGTCTCTGTCCCACTCATGGAGTTGTTGGTTGTAAATAATGAATCTTGAGACCAATCTTCAGCATCATTAGTCTCTTCTCATCAAGACAAAAGGGAATGAGTGAAGGCAACATTTCCATAAATTTCTGAAGGGGAGATAAAAGATAATTCTACTGGATCCAGATCTCCCTGGAAGTTATCCTTCATTTAATCAAGGCAGAAGAACCCCTGACCAGCATTCCTTGATATATCCTCACTTTTACTTGTCATTATATTGTTCATTGAACTCTGTCCATTCTGACCATTGGATGATCCATACCATCTTGACAGTGATCCATCATCTCATTCTCTACCATATTGCAGTGACTGGCTCAAATATAATCAGTATTATCATCAGTTTTTTGGCCAGCTAATAATATTCAGAGTGATCCCAAAATCATACGCCCCTTAACTTCTTCTCCTGAATGGAACATCTCAGTGAAGATGCTGTATATGCCAACCTGAATGCTGGGGGCTGAATGTAAGATAAATATTCAATGAGTAAGATTTTTTTTTTTTTTTGTCAAACTGTTAAACAAACCATATTAATCTGAAACCCTGATACTCTTTCTTAAATTCTGAGAGTGTATTAAAAAGCCACTTAGGCAGAAGTTATTCATATTATATATAAATTATATTTAAAATAATATTATATTAAAATGATTTCCAAGCATTTTTTTAAAAAAAATTTAACCTGCAGATCTTCACTGTAGTAAACAAAATGGGCACCAAACATTTATTTTCAGATTAATTTGCTTTTGGATTTAATCTCAAAGTATCCCTTCCAAATGCTTTTAAAGTTAAATGTAATTTAGATTCTGTAACTGTTAGTGCAGCCAACCTGCATTATAGATCCATTATTTACTAATTTGAGTAATAAGCAGAGGAAGGAAAGAAGGAAGGAAACCCAGTGCTCTAAAACCAACTTTTAAAGCAGTGTTTCTCAACCTCAGCAACTTTAAAATGCTGGCTGGAGAATTCTGGGAGTTGAAGTCCACACATCTTTAAGTTGCTGAGGCTGAGAAACACCGTTTTAAAGGCTGAAAGTTCAGAGAAAACAAAATATGGTGGTAGAACTTCAGATTCAGGCATTTAGCATTTATGGCTGATTTAGGAGCTAAGTGATGATGAAGTGAGGCTTCCATCTGTGACCAAGACACTACATGCCTTTTCAGCTGGAATTAGGGACAAATAGATCTGTCCACTTCAATTACTGTTTTTGATTCTTTGTTTGCTTACCTTAAGCCCATTTCATCAGATTTCCAGCCCAGTTTGTAAAATTCTTCTAGAAAGTTGGTGCGAAAATGAATGCCCATTTTCATTCATGCCTCTCTTAGGACATTGTATCTATAATTTGTAGGTTTAAAAAATAAGGTAAAAATTCCCTTGAGTTGAGGTAGACTTGATTGGAACAATAATACCATTTTCTTGGTAACAGTATGGAAATAACTTGCTACTGATTTCTGGAATTCTACACCCCCTTCAACCCCCCCCCCCCCTTTACAGTCTAGCCTGCAGCTTTTGAATTCCCAACCAACAAGTAATCAGGGCTGAGCCTGCTCAGCTTCTAAGCTCAGACAAAGCAGATGCACAGATTTGTCTGGTTTTCTTATTTTTTTAAAAACCCTTAAGGTATGTATTTTATACGCATTCATTTGTATCACAAAATTAGATGTGCAAATGTTTGTATTTCAGTTGATAGAGTTATATATTGGTTTGGAAGTGCAAACTGGGTAAAGTGCAAATTAAGCAATCTTATATGAAATACCATACCAAGCCATTTTCTCTTTAGAATCCCCTCTAAATTATATAATTCCATCAACTTGTGGAGCCTCAATTAGCTCCAGAGATCAGCCCAGTTGTGGTAGAGGTAATCATACTTCATTCCTACTATGCATCATCTGATTCAGATCAGATAGATAGATAGATAGATAGATAGACAGACAGACAGACAGACAGACAGACAGACACTCTCTTCAAATCAGCTCTTCATATATCAAGTGCTAGCATTTTCTCTCTTCTTCATATGAAAGATTTATTTAAGAAAAAAAAAGTAAAGCGGAGTTGCTGAAAATAACTTTCCAGAGCATCAGAAATAATGTGTGATTGTTGGCATCAACTGTATTCCCCATTAGAAGCAGAAAAGGCATTTCTTCCATGCTACATCCATCCTATTTGTCTCTTTTTGGAGCACATTCAGTTTCTAATCTACTTCCAGAGATGAGTGAGTTTGAAAATAACCTAATGGTGCCATCAGAAAAAGTGCTGTTAATGGTAGTACAGTTGACATGCCATCTTCTTTGTAAATGACCAATTAATTCCTAGTTGGTACTTCACTGAGTAGGAAGAAGCTGCTTTTCTTTGGCATCCCTTCTTTTCTACCATCAGCCTGGGTTCCATGTATATTGAATGATTCACTTGCATAAATTGGTGTGTTCTGTAATTTTATTAATGTGTCAATTACTTGTGGGCTTGTACAATCCAGGGTGCTGTATAATCAACTGTGCTGTACTAACCCCCCTGTATATTGCCTGTACATCATCCTGTTGGGCTATTGGTCTTTGTTCTTTGCTTCTTGAGTGTGCTGACAAATATCATATATTCACATCTCTGTGTGCAGAGACTACAACTAACCTTGTTATTTGCAAGACAATGATATCCCTCAAGAGAGGCTGGAGGAAGTTACTTAGCTAATGTTCATCCCTTATCTGTCTCAATGCCAGACTTGTGGATGTGAACATGCTTGATTCTGCTGCCTTGTCAGTTATGTCAAATTGTTTTCTGGCTAGGCTGTAATTCCCATGATGATGCTTTCATCATTTTCTGCTGATTATACTGCCTATGGAAACATTTCCTTACAGTGCAGCTTCTGTTTCACAACAATCTTGATACTGCATCTATGTTTCATTGCTTGTAAGGAGTGAGTTTTCCTTTTATTCTATTCATTATTGAATGGGATTCATACTAATAGAAAAATAGCCTTAATGAGACTCTGATACACATGCCTTTTTATTTTTGATGAGTAATGTACTTTAAGACTAGGATGAGCAGCAAAAAAATGTTCTCTGTGACATCATACTGATTATGGAATTGCGAACAGAACCTCATGTGCCTAACATCACAGACTCAGATGCCAATATTCCAGGTTTGTTGTTGGCTGACAATCATAGGGAGCAGGTAGAAACTGAATTAGATGGACAAAGCCATTTGGTCAGAAGAGAAATTCATTTTCCTACCATTCCAGCCTAGTGTTTTCCAGAATCCCAGAGTTTAATCATCTGCAAGATGAGAATTAGAATTAGTCATCTAGGGTAAATAATATGTCAGGTTGATGCTCAAATCTTCACACGGGAATCATTGACTCTCCCACTGCCTCCCCTCATTATCAAAGACTTACATCTAGTGAACAAATGCATGTTCAACCCTTGATTTCTCTACACTCTCTATCCTTGACTAGCAACTGACAGCTCAAGTCTTTCAATAACAAACAGCCCATCACACCACTCAACCCCACCACAGCATTTTCCAGGTAAAGAAATGAAATTGCCATGTTGTATATTACACACTGTCTGTTAAAAAAAAAAAAAAACAGAAGCAGCAGGAAAAAAAAAATGGAATCTGAAAAATACACTTCGCAGCCATCCGATTTGATTCACTGCACTGAAACAGCCTTTCTCCTGTTTGTGCATCTGCAACAGTGGTGTGATTTGATTGAAGCTCTGTCAAATCAAAGCACCATCAGAAATTTTGCACAGTTCTAAACATCGCCTCTTATTCATGCACCCATTATTTTGCAAGTTGCCCCTGCTACATTTTATAAAAAGACACCCCCCTCCAAAAAAACCCCTCACTTTGCTTTACAATAATTCAATGCGCAACTGACTTTTTTTCTCTCTTCATTAGGAGTCTTTTAAAGGCATAAGTTTAAATTCATTCTGTTATATATTTATGGCAGGCCACCTGGGATCATATATGGAATGCAAATCTGGAAAAAACAAAAATAGCATGCTGAGTTTTTAAATTAACCTTGTAGGATGTGTTTTAGCTTGGGCTCATATCCTAAAATTTGCTATAGCTCAAATTAAAGCTTTTTGCAGATAAGTGTGAACTGCAAACATATGTGGCAATTATTTCAGAAGATAAAAGTCAGATACTTAAGATTCTTACCACACTTTAGGATTAGTTATATATCTAATTTCATAGCTGGAAGTATGTAAACAACATGGGACCTGCTTTGCTTTTATAAATAAAATACTGTAATCACTACAAGCATTATTGGGAAAGAACCATTACAGAGAGAAATAAATTGTGTGATTGACAGGATTGTAAATGATGTGTCTGCCTCGTTTTCACCAATGAGCTGATACAGCAAATCTGGACCTCATAACCACCCTTAACACTATTTCCAACATGGGAAAGACAATCCAAAACATTGTATTTCCCTTGGGAATTGAACCAACTAAAATAAGAGTTTCTGCCTGTTTATTCTCAGTGTCCTGGGTCATGCTGATGCTCAGAGATAATGCAATATGAGTAACACTATTACCAGAGCACATTTCAGACAGCAGCTGAACATGGTTAAACTATGGGCTTTGTATTTTCAAAGGTGGTTTACTAATTCATTTGGATTTTATTAATTGAAATAGCCATAATGGTTTGTCCCAAAGGTAGTAGCTTCTCCACAGCTAGTTATATCTTGCTGAAAGGGTATACTATTTGAATTTTTACCATCAGAAGAATGTTGTATTAATGATGCACTAGGCTTTACTTAATAGATATATACATTTTTGATTTGACCCTATGCTGTTGTAACAGCGAATAAATTTAGGAACTACTTGGACAATATCAATGAATGGGCCCTTTCCATTTTAAGTATATCTTATATTAGCTTGTGTAGGATTATACTGGAAGTTCCTTCACTACTATACTTCTCAAAATATGTATGCATGTATGTATTGAATTTGCATGCTGCTAGATCCATTCAGATTCACAGTAGCTTCTACCAATGGAAAATAACAGTTAAAACATCTATGGTAAAAGAACACAAAATTAGCAATTAAAATGTCCATAGTAAACATAAAAATAATAGGATTATTATTTATTTATCAATTCATCAATCATCAATGCAAATTTCCAAATTTACCAAATTTCACAATTCACATACAAGGTGACATTAAACTAGCCAATCTTCACCATTTTCTTGAAGCTAAGATATCTTCTTAGCAATGAGATTAAAAGCTTTTAAGGACATGTTTATATAACCTTCCTTTCTTATTTTATGCATGTTTCAGAATGCCATCCTGAACTATTCTCAGATCCTTGTGTATTATGGAAATTGCTACTTTAGCTGGCTTCATGTTCAGGGCATATCTGTTGTGAAGTGTTTATTTTTTTTTTAAAAAAAAAATCCCATGAATTTTGTATGTTTAATGCAAATGAATAGTCAGACTCTGTTTAGTAAGATTCCAGCTCTTTTACACCATTGGATCAGGCCAAAGCATCTTGATAACCATGATCTTTTCAGAGTTTTCTGAAAATATTTATGAAAGGGATGAATAATATGGTCCCATTTTGCTGTCTTGGCCTGGCTACCTAGAAGATCACATATCTCCACTGGGGTCAGCTTGACCACTTTCATTATCCTGGGATAAGCAGCTGGTTGCCTCCCATTTTTGGGAGGTCAGAAATTCAAAGCTTTTCTGAAATTGGTCTAACCCTCTGAAATGGCTTCCCTGGGAAGTTTGATTGGACACAATGTCAGTCAACATCTGGAAGCAGCTACATTTTTCCAGAGGGCATGTAGGGGTTGATACCCGATACTGTTTTGGGCTGTAAGTTTTGTTATATAATATATAATACCTTGTTTTGTTATATGCTGTAAGTTGCCAAGAGTCTATTTATACTTGCAGAGGGATATAAATTTGATACATAAATTAATAAATGCAGCTCTTCATAGACAAACTTATATAGCTTGATCTAATGTTTGATGTTGGCCTAATGGGTAAACCAGGTAGGAATCACAACCAGATGAACTAATTTTACTTTATTGTAAAGAATCTTCCAAGTACAAAAGTACAGTTCTCTCCCCTCCCATCTCCTTTACAGCCTGAGAAACTAAGAAGGGTCTCTTCTGAGCTTCTTGCCCAGTCTACTTTCCAGCTGAGGGCTATGCTGCCTCTTATCTGTCTGCTCCCCTGGCAGCATCTCTTTGCCCAGCCTCCCAAGGTCTTTCCCACCTACCGTTACAGGTATCTACCATCAAAGGTTTATCCTGTTATAGTGAATCCACATGGTAAATTATAGAGTGTGACAGTCTACTTTTATTTTCTGCCCTTAGTATCCTACTAATCAGTTGCCGACTGCTTCTCTTGATACAATGAGCAAAAATGAAACTTCTGCCTCTATATAATCTTTTAATCACCATTTGATAAATCTTCATGTCATGTAGCAGTTATAATCATCCTTCTTATAAAACTAAAAAAAAAAAAGTGGGTGCCTTTATATCACACAGCCTGGGGCCCCATACTATTCAGACTGACATATCTGGCATCTCTCTCTCTCCCTCTCTCAGACACACATACACACACATGCACACACACACATTTGATAGATAGTCATACTGGAATCCTATGGGCTCATCAATGTACAATATATAGAGTGGGGAATGCATCGTTGAGCAGAAGTGGAAGATACTACATTAATGTACTGTGGATATCTACTAGGTTCTGTGGAAAATATGACACACGTATTCCCCCCCCCCCCCCCCAAATTCTCCACTCCTTTGTACAGGGCTACATAAAGTAGTTCTCTAATAGCATTCCTTCCCCTCCCGCCTTATTTTTTGTTAAGATTGCCACAGATTTCTGAGTAACTCAGAATCTTGGCAGACTATCTATGTGAACAGAAAGTTGAGAGTCAGAGAAAAGTTATGAAGAATGCACAGATGCCAATCATTTCTTTTATAAGCATAGATAAATACCAATCTCTCTTTCACCTTTCCTTCTCAAAGCTTGTTAAATGGGACGATTAGATAATGATCACTGGAAGATGCAGGGGAATAAGGTTACACCTCTAGCATTCTATGATTTCATTTACTGAATACATATATATAGCATGCATTCATGTTCTGTCACTTCTCAGTTTCATTACCATCATTGTTTCAGAACTATAAAATCCAGGATTTCAATAATCTAGGGGATAAAGAATATCTGTTGCAAATGGCATTGTCTTCCCTTCCTCCCTTCCTTCCTCCCTTCCTTCCTTCCTTCCTTCCTTCCTTCCTTCCTTCCTTCCTTCCTTCCTTCCTTCCTTCCTTCCTTCCTTCCTTCCTTCCTTCCTTCCTTCCTTCCTTTTCTCTTTTGCCCTTTCTTGTTTTTAAGCCATTATTTGTCATACTAGAATACATTGTTGTTCTTTCAGCAGTCATCTGTCACTTCAAAATCACTAAGAAGCAGCATCCCAGAGATTTGGTGCAGGACACAAATCTTTTGCTTCCTCCCTTCTGTTACAAATGATAAGAAAATTGTGACAGTGAGTTTAGAGAAAAGTGATATAGAGCTCATCAGGATGAATAAAATATGTAGCAGTGCTGCATATTTTGACCTATATGAAGCTTGATAAGGACATTTGCAGGGATCTAAAACTGAAGTTGCAATAAAAATACAATATCACTGGAAGGAGAAAAAGAGAAAACAAACTTTTGAACACTTATATATATATATATATATATATATTTAAGTTGGCATGTAAAAACCAGTAAAAATTAGTTGCAACAAGCCTCCAAATAGAGTATTTGTGTACCTGAAATTGTGCAGAGACATCCCAGTCTATTTTAAGGTCTGGATCTGGAATTTTAGAAATGGCTTAATTAATTCTGAGTTCAGTATGACTCAATCCCAAATACAGAACATGATTTGGGGCGGGGGGGGGGGGGGAATCAGAACTTGCATTTTCCTTGGAAAGATTACTGAGAAACTTACCAAAATACAGACTTAATGCAGAAAGGGCTTCACATTCCAATATCAACCTACTTTTGCTCATATTTCCCATGAAGACACCTGACACTACATAATTTCTCTGGATTAGCTTTATACAGAGGCCCAACCTTGACTACAAGATTTAAGACCGCCACAAAATGGTAACCATTCCGAGAAAGCAATGCTATAGGGAAGTCATGTTTGATGAGACCATGAGACTGAAGCAACCCTAAGAAACCAAAAGGGGGAATTCCTCCCTCCCACTTGCCTTTCATCATCAATTTGACAGTCTCCATAACCATCAAGTTAGAAAGAAACAAAAAAGTAGGTAAAAGTTAAGTCTCCTTCAAGTTGACCCCAATCCATGCAATATGAATGGTTTGCCATTGCATCTTCTATGACAGCTTTCCCCTCTTTCAGTCTAGCTTAAAGACCTGTGATTCCCTAGAGATCTCCTGTCTGCTACTAATCAGATCTAACCCTGCTTATCTTCCAGTCCAGGCAAGTTTGGCCAGGTGAGTCAAATTAAAGACAGAAGATAGCAATTTCCCCCTTTCCTGTTGGGTTGTTCCTTCAAGAATTTTCCAGGCAGATTGGGGGGGGGGGGGGGGGGGAATCAATGTGGAGAAAGAAATCATACTCCCTCTTTTGTTCAAGCTACTGTGGGGGGGTTTCATCTGTGTTGGGAAAAAGGGAGAGGAAGAAGCATTGAACCTCAGTGTAACACTGTTTCAAATTATTTCAGTCTTTACTTAATCATCCATACAATAGGCATTCTCCTTTCCAATCTTCAAGAGCTTGGTTAACCTCCATGATGATGATGGTGATGATATCTGTCCAATTGTGTCCAGTTCTCAGCAATTCTATGGACCAGCTCACTCACATTTTCTGATCTTGTATAGCTTCTTTCAATTGTTTTATGCTCTGGTTGGTGTCAGCTTTGATGGTGTCTAGCCACCATGTTGTTTGGTGGCCTTGTTTCCTTTTACCACTGACCTTTCTGAGCTTAACTGCCTTTTCCAGTGAGTTTGATCACATGACATGGCCGAAATAATTTTGTGTTTTTCCCTTCCAGTAATATGCCTGGTTTTATATGCTCTAGAACTTGCTTGTTTGTCATCTTTTCTGTCCAAGGAATGTGCAGGAGACTTCTCCAACACCACAGCTCAAACGAGTCAAGTTTCCTCTTGTCTAGTTTTTTCACAGTCCAACTTTCACAACCATAGGTTAGGAAGCACGATAGTGAGAACTATTTTGCATTTAGTTGCCAGGCTGATGTCCTTGCTTTTCCATATTGGATTCATGCTCATTGCTGTGACCTACAATGATTCAATGCTTTGTTTCTGGACTGCATTCACTGCTTAGATCAATCTGCGATCCTAAAAGTGAATTCTTGCTCACATTCAATTTCTTCACCATCCATTGCCATTCTGACATTTCCATTCCTCGCAGTGGTCACAAGCTTGGTCTTTCTGATGTACAAGAAGAGGACAAATTTCTCGCTTTCTTCTTTAATCCTTTTGATCAGATGTTTCAGGCCTTCTTTGGTTTCTGAAAGGAGAGTTGGGTTCATCAGCATATCAAAGACTGTTGAAGTTCCTTCCTCCAATCTTTACTCCAATTGTTGATTCTTCAAGTTCCAGCTTCCTCATGATCACTTTGGTATACAGGTTAAAGAAGAAATGTGAAAGACTGTAACCTCGCTGCAGTCCTTTCTCTATCTTGAACCAATCAGTGTCTCCATATGGTGTTCGCACAGTGGCTTCCTGATTTGTGTACAGTGACTGCAGCAACTTGACCAGATGAGTTGGCATCCCCAGGTCTTCTAGGACTCTCCATAGCTTGTCATGATCAACACAATCAAAAGCTTCCTTGTAGTCAATAAAGCAGATGTAGACGTTCTTTTGATATTCTTGAGTTTTTTCCATGATCCAGCATATATTTGCAATCTATTCACTCTCATTCATGAGTGCCACGACCCGTTCTGAAGCCTGCTTGAACATCTGGTAATTCCGTTCTGATGGTCGGTGCCAAATGTTGTTGTATGATCTTAAGGAGCATCTTGCTAGCATGAGGGATGGGGACAATTGTGTGGTAATTGGAGCAGTCCTTGGAGTTGCCCTTTTTTGGCAATGGAGTGAACACTGATTGTTTCCAATCCTTTGCCCATGTATTTGTTTCCCAAACTTTCTGGCATAAGGCTGTAATGGTTGTGGGTGGTACAGCTTCAGCAATTCTGCGGGGATGGAATCAATACCTGGGGCCTTGTTGTTTGGCAGTTGGCTCATTGCCTATATGGCTTCTTCCTGAAGGATGGCTGGTTCTATTTCTGCTTCCCTTTCCTCATCATCCTGAGGAAGCTGGACCTCTTTGCTGCTGGCATAGCTCTTCTGCATATTCTCTGGTTTTCTCCGCTCGGCTATTCTGATGGTTTCATCTGAGAGTCACTTGTGCCTCTTCTCTGGCTTCTTGTATGGTATGTGTTCAACTGCTACTTCAATGATGGTTGATTTAATTTCCTGCCGCAGTTCATCGGGCATCTCCTCAGCAGTGTCCAGCAGCTCAAACCTATTTTTCACCTAAATTGCATATGTAGAAGGGAATTTGGTGATGTAAAATGTCTTTGGTGGTGCTATCTTTTTCATAGTGTGTAATTTGACTCTGATCTTAGCCACCAACAGTTCATGACCTGAACTGCAATTGGCACCTGGATATGTCTTGACATCGAGGACTGAACTGGTCCATCGATGGCTGCTTAGGACATAGTCAACCTGATTTCAATGCAGTTTATTTGGTGAAGCCCAAGTGTATAAGCAATGCTTCTGCTGTTTGAACCAGGTATTTGAAATCAATTTTTGTGGCAAAATTGTACCGAATGATCTCCTGCATCATTCCTCTCCCCAAGTCCAATGCTGTCAGTGATGCCTGTTTCTGCTTGACTGTCAACTTTTGCATTAAACTCACCCAGTATGTAAACAATGTCTTTTTTGGGCCCTGGCTTCAACGTTTTTTCGATGTTAGCATAGAAGATGCTGGCATAACCTCCCTACCTGCCCCCCCCAAAATGATGATGATGAAGATGATGATGATGATGATGATGTTGAACAGTAGATATCCAGAAACCTTTGATTTTTTTTATATATGACCCCATAGAATGCCTTCTGACTGTAGATTTCATATTGCAGGATTAAAACAGTTTTTAGACTGTCCCCCAGATGAACAAAGTTATGTCTAGTCACGATGTGCAATGAATCCCTACCACTTTGCATCACAGCTATTCTTACTATGGCCTTTAGCCCCTGCTGCCCAAGATTGTCCATTAGAGGTGGGTAAAAGATCACTCTGTAAATCTAATATGAGAGTAATTCATAACTATTTCCAAATGAAATTGAGTTTCTGAATCAGATCCTAAATCTCTTTGGCCTGATTCAGATGATTTGTTCACCTATGAAAAGAGGTTTTATATTCCAGACTGTGTCAGATCAAATTCACAACTGAATCTAAACTGATTTGACAATTAGAGTTGATGGTCTGCATCTGCCCAATGATCCAAACTGAGGATTTGAATTAGAATGAGATCCAGATGCACATCCGTAATTTAACCCTAATTGTAACAGATCCTCCTGTGGGATGAAACTGATCTGACATGACCTTGACAATAGAAGCAGGCAACATGCTGCAGTAGTTTCCTCCTTGCTGTGTAACATCCAAAATGATGCTTATTTGGCCTGAGGATGCAGAGGAAGTCCATTGACTCAGAATTGTGTTGCAGTGTAATATGACACTGATTCAATGCTGTGTTCCTTTCCTTATGTTCTCTGCCTCTTGAGTTTCCTCTCTTCTCTCAAGTTATGATAACTTAGAGCTCATGTGATTCACACACAGATAATACACACACACACATGCACACACACGCACAGAGACACATCTCTGGTTGGGATAATTTCCTACAGTGCTTTATAAAAGAGATATTATTCAACTGTTATGGCTATATATTTAAGTTTTTAAATATATAGGTGGTGTGTGAAGTCCAAGAAAGCCAAATACAGAGAAATGCTCAGTGAATCAAATATACTATGCACAGATACACATGGAATTTTTTTCTTTAAAAAAGTATCTTAGTTTTGTATAGAGGTTGTAATGGGCTAGGGTTAAATAAATAGTACCTTAGCAAGAACTAAATTCTCCGGCCATATGTTTTGACTCCATTGGGGTCATAAGGAAACATCTATTTTCACCAGACTTCACAAGCAAAACAAAAAGAAGGTCAAGTTAACAGAACCATCAAAGTCAAAAATATAATGTAAAACCCAGTCAGATTTTCATCAGTCCTTTGTTTGTTTTCTAATAGATCATGTTTATGTTTGCAAAACATGTGCAGGGCAACTATAAACATTGCCTCATTACATAAAAGCCACTGTCTCCTTTTTCTCCAGTTAACATTAAATAATATTTGAATTTCACTTTTGATATCTGTTGCTAAAACAAAACAAAACAAAACATTCCCTAACAAAAATAATGGGATATTGACAACTGCTCTATTGCCCACAGCACCATATTTTATTTTCCTTTCTTTCAAAGTTAAATATAATTTCCAAAAGCTGAATTGGCAGGTTTGAATGCTATATCTTGAAAATTTATTTTAAGTTAGCCTCATTTCTTGATAGTTTTGATAGGCATGAACCTAAACAGTATTTTATGAACATCAACAGATATTACAAGTCATGAAATGCTGGCCCATGTCAGAAAATATTTAAATCAACTAACATATGCTGATGGATATCAATTATAAAATATTAAATGCTGAACTGCATCTAAAGACTCTTGAGTGGAATAAAATAGATACTATTATTGAAAAGTCCTTGAGCAAGAGTTATCACATGTCTATATCACAACTGGGCAAAGGATTCAAAAAGGGAACTTCTCACAGCACTTTAATGAAATCCAACCACTCCTTCTCAAAACATTAAAACAGATTAATCTTCTGGAAGTTTGGGGATACATGCTTTGAAGGTGGTTCCTGGATACAGAAGCAACCCTTCCATTAGGACTCCAAGTGAAAAGAAACAACTTGGCATGTACACACATGAACAGAAAGCCATGGAAAGATTTGAAGCAGCTGTGCTGATCCTTCTGAAAGGTACATCCACTTTAATGTTCCACAGGGCTGGGTAGAACTTTACTCATGCCAATGTGGAGTGCAAAATCTTTCATTCTTTTGTACACCCCTGTTCTTTACCTTCTGTAGAAATCCCACACCTTCACATACATGCCTTGATTAAGCTTCAGTTCCTCATCAAGATGTAAATATGCACTCCTGTAAGCAGAAGATCATTTTCACCTCTGACTGGATACTTCTGTGTCCAACCCATCAACATCCAAGTCCATGGCTTGTATGCTACAGGTTTCCATTGGACAAACAATCCTGTTTGACAACACAGGAAGAAAGACCAGTACACACATTTGCAGAGGATAATTGTAAGTAGATTTTAGAAAAGAGAACTAATTTTGTGTTTTCATTGCTGTTGCTTTTATTTACTTACTTTACCTTGTATGCCGCATCAGTTGTAAATGACTCTAAGAGAATGATACAGTTGACAGTAAAAAGGATTAAAACATTAAATACAATAATATGCTCTTGCATCGTACTGTGCTAAGGAACATCAGTATAACACCCCCAGCCCAATCCTTTATAGTTTTCCTAAACCCCATTTAGGTTGCTACCAGTCCAACTGAATGCATTTCAGAAGGAAAATGGAATTATAAGTAAATAATTTGGATACAAAAGTGATTGGAGCAGCTTAAATTTACAAAATCTGTAAATTTACACAGACAAAACTATTTTGTTCATCAAAATGAGCCATAATTCAATAGCATAATGGAACTACTGCTGTTCTGAATTGCTTTATGTCAAGCAAACTTCATACACTTTTAATTCATTTTTACTATAATTTTCATTTACATAAATGTAAACAAATGTAACTTTATTACATTTTAAAACAGAAACAGTAAAAACGACCAATAACTAATATTAAAGAAAGAAAGTAAAAAGAAGAAAGAAAGATTAGGGAAAAAAAGAGTAGTCAAGGTCAAAAGTGCAGAAAATGAGAAAAGAAAAAGCAAAGGAAAAAAAAATTGACTTTCCTCTTCCTCACAACAGATATAAGTAGTTACATCAAACACTCGCTCTAAGTTTACAACATAACTTTCATTATTTCTACTTATGCATATTATTTCTAATCATCAAATCCATACCACACAATTCCTTTTTTTTCTGTTTCCTGCAAAAAGTCCAAAATATTCTGATATCAAATCCCCTCTTGTCCTTAATTTAAAGTCCCTTTGAGAAAATTCCAATTCATTACCATATGTTAACCATGTATATTTAGTTATCACTTCTCTTCTATAAAAAGCTTCTCATGGTGACAGCCATAAAGGAACCTTCAGAGGCAACCTAGATTTATATCTATTCCATATTCTCGATATGGCACATTTAATAACATTATTTTTAAATCTACATCAACTTTTTAATATAATTTTCATTGAAGAAATTTTGACCAAAGTAAAAACCATAAAAGAAAAGAAAGATAATAAAGAAAAATAATAAATAGTGAAAAAAGAAAAATAAAAGAAAGATTATAAAGAAGCAGCTTCTGATCTTCTGGACAGTGGTTATAAATAGATTTATATTTTGCCCACTCTCTGAAGTTACATCATAATTTCCTTCTTTCTATAAGCTACCCTTTCTGATCTTCAAACCCATAAACCACAAGTTCATTTTTCTTTTTTCAGCAAAAAAGTCCATAAGGAGTTTCCAGTTACTGATAAATGTAGTTGTTGATCTTTCTCTAATCATCCACTTTTAATTCATAATTAGAACCAGGAAGCTCAGCTAATGCAAACAAATGCAGAACTCCCTTGGCATCTTCTCTTCTTCTGCTGGATGGCTACATACACATGTTTCTATAGGTTTGTGCAAAATGTTCCTTATCAGTTGCAATGTGAACCATGTCTGGAATATCACAAGGCATTTCCTGTTCCATAAAATTTACTTCTGCAACACTGCCAGACCTGGAATGGCCATATCAGTGTTGTCCAGAGAAAGGAAGAAAGAAGAAAATGTTCTGGTGTTCCCTGGAACATCCATTTCCAGAGAGGGAACATTTTGCAAATAGCTAGGTTTTGAGATTACACACTTGCAATCTTATATTTGCAATCAGCATAGAAAGTGTACATATTTGTGAAGTCTGTAATTATATTTAATAATCTTCTAGTAAAATGTCTACTGATATTATGGAATTAGATAATTCCTTGTAGTTCAAGAAAGCTATGGAAAAATACAACATACCTTTATAGTATTAAAGGAGATAAAACCCTCCAGCGTTCCTCTAAAAGGAGAAGTCAACCGTTTCTGGGACAAGAGGAGGCTACTCCTAAGTGCCATTGGAATGAATGGTAACTGTTCACTTCTATTATAGTAAGTATAGCTATATACAAAGGGACATCTATTGATTGGTCACAGCAGTTCAACGAGACCACATATTTTGTTCTTCCCCATCCACTTTAGCTTAGCGAATTGCATCCTTTTCATTGTTCACATAATAAAGAATGGAAGCCGGTAATTTCTGCTTTTATCTTAAAACTCTCCACTCTTGGTTAGATATAAAAGGACAAGAACTGGTTTCGCAACAGTTGTAATTTCCAGAGTTGTTTCCAAATGAACATCAGATCTAGCCTGAACGTTAGTTGACAATGCTGTAGACAATCCTGTAAAGAGGCTGACCTGACTTCCAGGTGCAATAATGGGTTGGAAATATTCCAAGGGATTTAGATTGTGGATTTTTGAAATGTAGATCATAATATTTCAAGAGATCTTGGTACTTTATATTTACCAATCAGATGGCTGACCTTAGCTTTAAAAATATTCATCAAGGCTGGGATGTAGTTTCCCTCTCTACTACTAGTAAAGCACAGAATAGTATTAGTGATCTGAGAACAGCCCTTATGTGTTCTCTCCAAACAATAGAACATTGAAAATTCCCAAATTTTCAAATGTGTTATTTTGTTCTATGTAGGTGTCATTAATCTTATAAAAGGTTATGACTTACAAAAGTAAGAACCATCATCTTTGTTTTAGAATATTTGATGACAAGTCTTCCCTTCCTGGAATATTAGGCAAGGGTTCAAAGTCCCCACTTTAAACCTTACTTGTATTGTGAATTGGAAGGCTGCATTATCAGTATAAAGAAGGGATGGAACACGTTTATTTGGGTATTGGCTTTGAACATTGACATTCTATTTGTGTGTGTGTGTGTGTGTGTGTGTGTGTGAAGGGAGGCCAGCATGAAACTTGCTTAACCCCTTTTTGAATACAAATGGTGGCAGTACCACGTCTCATTGGCATTGAAATATTATTGTGTAGCCTCATAAGTAGTAGTTTATGGTCAGTAGAAAATGCCAAGAATTTTGCCCTAATCTCTAGGGATCATGAGATGCCATCTTTAGATCAATAAAAGTGGATGAAGAGTACTATGGGGGCAATTAGAGCACTTTTCAGTTGGGTGGTATAAAATAATGGTCTGATCTAGTGTTGCCCATCCCACCTCAGACTCAGTCTGCTCATCAGCTAATGCATTTTTTTTCTCACCAGACATTTCCAGTATAGATGTCTAGTGTACAATTTATTGAGTTTACTTAGAAAACTAATTGGCAGAAATTTGTTGGATCAGTTCTGTCTCCTTTTTTATAAATTGGCACTCTAATTGACTGACTTCAATCCTTGGGGATATGTAGGGAGTGATCAGTATGAGTAAATAAAGATGCCAGTATTAGAAACCATAAATCAGAATTTACGTTTAATAATTCAGCCAGAATCAAGTCTACCTCAGTTGTTTTACTGTTTTCCAATTTTGTAAGTTTGGAGAAATCAGAAGGGAGTAATAGAGGCCAATCTGGAATATATTTTTGACTTAACTCAAGAGAGGTCAAATGACAAGAGTCATCATTTAATAAAAAGTATGAAAGTGTCCACCTCATACTTAAAGAGATTTTTTTTCTGTGTCCAACCCAAATGTAACTCTTTGAAAGCAGTGGGCTACAAAACACCAAAAATGCAACAGTTTTTCTCCTTTGTTTTTTGACCAAATAGTTACTTGGGCAGAATTGGGTGTCCTGCTTCCCCTCCCCCCACTTTTCAGCAAGACTTTTCACATTTCAAATAACTGTTCTAACAGGGAGAGACAATGAACTTCATAGGCCTTATATATTTTAACTCCATTGGTATTGGCATCGATTTTCTTAGATTTCAGCTTCTTTCTAGAATTTCTGATTATTATTATGTGATGGAAAGCCTCTATAGCATGGAGAGAGAGAGAGAGAGAGAGAGAGAAAAGAGAGACAGAGAGACAGAGAGTCCTAGCAGTAAAGACTAATGTCACAATGAGATGGAAGTAATTGCTACCAGAGTGCTTGTCAGTCTTAAAGAAGACAACTTTATTAAAGTGGAAAAGTTCATGATGAAATCAGTAGTAGAAGGATCAGGTCCACTCAAATATGTATATTCTATTTTGCAATCCTCTTCTAGAGATGGTTAAATCAAATCTGGAGATCGTTAAAGCCACCCATCACCCTTTCCTATAATTAATTCCTCATCGTTGATGAAATCAGACCTTTATTACAGCCATAAAGCTAGCAGTAAAAAAAAAACAAAAAACAGATAAGAACAGAACAGAACAGATAAGAATGAGAATGAGAATATAGAAAGAAAAGAAATTAGCACAAAATTTTTCAGATCCATGCAGAGGAGGATAGTCCACACAGTGGTGTAGAATTGGACAACCCAGAAAGATGTATCTGAGCATTCAGCAAATAGGAGAAGTGAGAGGTAGAAATCATGCTATTTACTAGGAAATTTCTTCAGGATAGGATAAATGAAAGTTGTCCAGGATTCTTTGTAGAGAGTGAAGTGAAATGACATGTAGCTCAAAGACTCTACTAAGCTCTTTCCACATTATATATACAGTATATATTTATTCATCCATCCATTCATTATATTTATTTAGCCATCTATCTCACAAAATGTGACTGGGTGGTACACAATAAAAAGAATAATAAAAAAAAACAATAGTATAAAAAAAGAATCAAACAATATCACAATTTTATAAAAAAAAACAAAAACAAGGAGAGAGCAAAAGATATTAACAACAGTAGAGCCACCTCAACAACTCACAATTCCCTTGGGCCCCATGCCTGATGACATTGCCAAGTCTTGAGGAACTTGCAAAAAGTTAACAGGGATGAAGCCAACCTGATCTCAGGGTGGATGATGTTCCATAAGGTGGGCACCATGGCAGAAAAGGCCTATCTCTGGAGTTCCACCAGATGTATCAAATCAAATCTTTATTATGGTCATAGACCAGCATACCCACCAGATATAGCTCCTTAGCAGATGGGACCCACAGATGGATCTAATGTGATGGGCAGATGTAATTGGGAAGAGGCAGCCCCTCAAATAACCCAGCCCCATGCCATGAAAGGCTGTAAAGGGCAAAACCAGCACCTTGAATTTGACCCAGAAGTAAACTGGTAAACAAAGCAGCTCACATAGCAGAGGTGTAATGCATGCCATTCTAGGGGTGCACACAACTGCCCACTCTGCCACATTGTGCACCAGCTGAAGCTTATGGTTACTCTTCAAGGCCATTCCCATGTACAGCATGTTACAATAGTCAATCTGGGAAGTGACCAGGGTATGAGTGACCATGAGTATTGCTTCCTCATCTAGGAAGAGGTGCAACTGGCACACAACACACAGCTGTGCAAAGGCCCTCCTGGCCACAACTGCCATCTGCTCTTTGAGTCTAGAAGCACACCAGGTCTGTTTGGGGGCCATGCAACCCCATCAAGAACCAAAGATGGCATAGTCCCAGAAATGGAAGTCCCCAAACTCCAGAGCCACTCAGTCTTGCCAGGTTCAGTTGAAGCCTATTGTTTCCCATCCAGTTCCCTATAGCCTCCAGGCACTGGGTTAAGATATCAACAACATTGCTTAATTTGTCAGGGGCAGAGATGGATAATTGGGTATCATCACCCCATGGCGGCAGATGAGCTCACCCAGTGGCTTCATGTAGAGATTGAATAGGAGAGGAGAAAGCACTGAATCCTGCAGCATTCCACACAGGGGGCCAAGGATGGGATCTCTCCCACCCCCGGTCACCACCAACTGGTATTGACCCTGGAGAAAGGAGGCAAACCAGAACAATACAGTGCCACCCACCCCCAATCCCCAGAGCCAATCCAGAAGGATACTATGGTCGATGGTATCAAAGACTGCTGAGAGGTCAAGTAGGGCAAGGATGGATGCACAACCCTCATCCTTCTCTGGCCAGAGATCATCTAAAAGTGCAACCAATGCTGTTTCTGCCCCATACCAGGCCTGAATCCTGACTGAAAGGGATCCAGATAATCTGCTTCATCCAGAGTCCTCTGAAGCTGCTGCACGACCACCTTCTCAACCACTTTCCCCCAAAATGGGAGCTTAGATACTTCTCAAAAATAGTCCAAGATGGTGGGGTCCAGCAATGGCTCCTTGATGAGGGGTGAACCAAGGCCGCCTTAAGAAGTGAAGGATCAACCCCCTCCCTCAGGGAAGAATTCACCACCACTAGAACCCACTCATATGACAACCGCTGGGCTGCTTTAACCAGCCAAGAGAAGCATGGATCTAGAGAACAGGTGGCTGAGGTCTCAGTCCTAAGGATCCTGTCCACTTCTTCAGGCCCAACAGGTCCAAACTGTCCCCAGATAACAGGGCAAGGCTCCTCCCCAGGCATCTCCCTTGGACCTGCAACAGAACTGATGTCCAGCTATGAGTGAATTTGAGCAACTCTGTTCAACAGGTGCTCAGCAAATTCTTTTGCACAACCCTGCAAAAGGGCGGCTCCAGGCCCCCTATATCCAAGGGGGCACATGTCACCAGAAACAAGGCTGCAGGACAGCTATCTGCAGATGCAATAAGGGCACAGAAGTTATTGCCACAAGGCAGGCCCTGATAACAGCTTTAACTCATGTCCTGTCGAGTTCATCCCCAGTTGAATGCCAGAGATGCTCTTGACATCTCTTCTCCCATTTCATCTCTCTAAATTCCTCCATAAACCATGGGGAGTGATGGGATCCACAAGCAGGGAGAGGTTGCACAGGCACGAACCCATCCAAAGCCTTCTTATTCCAAGTGACAACCAAGGCTTCAGATGAACCATGCTAATGCATGGATGTAGGAGAAACTCAACTACTGAAATTGAAGATGGATGATGATGATGATGATGATGAATGAATACATACTATTAAAGCAACTATGAAAGATTTAAACTTTTGGGTTAAGTCTAACATTTTGAATCAAGTCTAGCAGTAAAATCAGAATGTATCCTTATCAAATCCAATATATAATCCCAGTTATTTTCTTTTTTTTGGTGGGAGGCACTCAGTAATTGTTGAGGAGGGAGGTAAGTAATATTTTTTTTTTTAAAAAAAAGCCCTAATGTTATCTATTTTCAGATTTGTAACTCATTTGAGACAGGTGGTACTGATGCCACTACCAACTCAGTCTTCCTTTTGGCTAGAAGTATATCAGAGTGAATATGACCTAAAACCATTTTCTGACAGAAGAGACTATTTCAGATTTCTCAGATTTCTTTTAGGTGGGTAATGCTAAAGCTGCCTATTAAACTCAAACGATCATTCCACATACTTGTCTTCCAGGAAATTATTGAGATTACCTTTTTTTCCCCCTCCTATCATTTGTCCCACCTGGTTGCAGGTTGACTAGAGCTCAGAGGGAATGATGGACTCAAGATCATCCAGTTCACCTGGCTTCTGTACCTAAGGGACGTCTAGAAATTTGGGTCTCCCTGCTCTTAGCCCAGCACCACACTATCTCTGCTTGCCCAAACAGGCATTGCTTTGATAAAGATGAGGTATGGATGAAAATTAAGTAATCAGATGGAACACCAACACCTTCAGGGTTTGTGTGTGTGTGTGCACACACACAAATGTGTATATGTATTTTTGGTCTACTATTCAAATGGTAACCATTTTTGTTGATGTTATTGTTTAAAACTAAGATCGATGTCATATTTATAAAGCATGTGTGGTTTTATAAGTCCTGTGCTGTTACTACAGGAAGGACTGGAATAGGGAAGCAAAGAGGAGGAGAATTTTATAGAAGTAAACAGTGGTGATGCAAACCTCATAGACATCTATGGGGTCAGGTTAGTCTCCCTTTGGTGTGGTAGAAGGCAGTCTGTTGAACAAAGTGAGCTTCAAGTCATGCATAGGATAGGATAGACATGCATAGGATAACTATTAGTTACAAATACAGTATTTTGATCATCTCTAAAAACTTGGAGACTAGATCATACTCCTCTCTGTACTAAAACAAAATCACCTCCTAAGCAAATTTTGGAATACAAATTCCCAGTCCCTCTTTCCTCCTTTATTTTTCCCCCTTCTTCTCTGCTCTGCACTTAAGTGGATCTATTTTGATTAAACAGTCCTCTTGAGAGTTGAAAGTAGACTGCAACTGTAAGTTTATTCTGGAGTGCTTACCATTCTCATGCGTGTAGAAAGAGAGAAGGGAAAAAATAGATTTCATAAATATGTGTTGCACTAAGATGGAGATGACAACCACTTTCATTGTTCCTATCACTTTATGAATAATAAAGAGAAATCTGAATTGCCTTTTTGGCATAGACCATCTGTGTGAAAATTTTGTCTGACTGTTACAGTCATTTCTGAATAGTAAGAGCTACTTACAATTATATTGTATTCTACTTGATGTGGAATTCCGTTAAATTAGACTATGTTTCAATATGGGATACTTGAGGAATTCAGTCTTTGAGGATTATTATACAAATTAACCTAATATGTACCTTATAGAATAAAATGTAGATTAGAATTAAGTGATACACCACTCTTCACACAGCACTGAATACTGTGAAAACTAAAGAATCTGGAGTTTAATGAAACATTTAGAAATATGTATTTCAAAGCTACATTCAACTAAACATATCAATACTGAGAAAAATCTAATTTAACATTTGAATGAAGTTTTAAGGAGGATTTTTTTTAAAAAAAAATCAAATTAGTCTGGAAAGTCAATGGGACAAACAAAATTTAAAAATATTAAAAGGAGACCTCTTTGAGTCATTCTTACACCAGAATAAATTAACTGAATTTACTAATAAAGATAACCATAATTAGATAATTATAATTTGCTGGTCAGCTGAAATCTTTTCTTCATGGCAACAGGGAGGTTGGGACGTCAGTAGCCAACTCGCTGGCACCGTATTTAGTTAGTTAATTAGTCCAGAATATATTTCAACATGGGAAACATGGAAATGGGAAAATGTTTTTGTCCAAGGAATTGAGGAAATGGCAGGTGCCAGGAGATGACTTTTTAGAGAGTATGCTAGGAACAAACTAAGACAAAAAGAGAGCAAAGGAAAGCTAATAGGAGTTCAGCCTTAAAAATATGGGAGGAGCTGAATTATTCAACACATAGTGTGGACATTTTGCTTACAGCTACAAAAACTAAAGACTCTATGGGGAAAATCACTTAAAATAAGTCCTGTATGATAAAAACTATAACAGAGATCAGATACATAGATCATAGATAGGTAAGTAGGTCAGTAGATAGATTTTTGATTATTGATTGATTATGTGCCATCTACTCATTTTTGACTCCTAGCAACTGCATAGATGGATATTCTCCGGAAGGAAGGAAGGAAGGAAGGAAGGAAGGAAGGAAGGAAGGAAGGAAGGAAGGAAGGAAGGAAGGAAGGAAGGAGGATACTATAGAGTTAGAATTAGGGTTAACATATAAGCTCCTGGTGGAAGCTCTCATTATTCCATATGCTCATAGATCATTGTCTAAATTCATCATGAGTTATTCATACTAAAGATGCAGCACATAATAATGCCCAGTATACCATAATGTTATTTGATAAATATGTCATCATGTTGCATACCATTTTGCTATTTAAAAAGTTATTTAAGACAATTCTGATCACCTACCTATCTGTAGAAATTGATACACCCTTAAAATACATCCATCAAAGTACTAAATAAACAAAAATACCTGTGATTTACAAAGTCCTTCATCTAACCCTGGGGTAGATAAAAACTATATTTTCCCTAAGGTGGGCAGTCTGATGTATGTCTAAGATTAAAAAGCATACCCAAAATGTAAGGTTGTATGTGGCCCTCCAAGGACATTAATCCAATCCTAATTATGAGATGGATGAAGGCCTTCATTAGAAGGCCTCTTGTCCATATCTTCTCAACCTTAGATTTGACTAAAGAAGACTACAAAAAGAAAAAGTATCAGCATGTTTCCTAAATGTCCTTCAAGCACATCTTTTATAGTCTTTCGAATGCAACATTGATGTAGTTCCCAGAATCGGGTCACACATTTGAAACAATTTCTAAATAGGATGGATCGTACTTCATATTGTTCAACACAGAGCAAGGCCAGGCAGCAAATAGACCCTTTGAAAATCTCTCTCTTACCACAATAAAAACAATTCTGTAATTTAGCAGAGTTGTACTACTTTTTAATTTTTCATTGTCTGCTGCCTGACTGTTCTGATTGTAACTCTCTGGGGAATTCAGGGAGACAGAGAGTTACTTATTGAAGTCTGCATGACAAAAGTTTATAACATGTGTATCACCAAAACAGCTGTTCGCTGCTTCTTTTCTTTAATATTTACTTTGGAAAGAAAAGTTCTTGTCTCATTACAGTTCGTTTCCAATGACATAATGTAACATGGGAAAGAAGAAATAAAGTTCCCAGATTGTATTTCATGTAATAGTATCTGCATACATAGACTGTAAAATATAAATCTGCTAAATACTTTCTGATAACTGTACAGAGCCATACAAAAGAGGAGTTGAGGGACTATGAAAATATGTCCATTATCATTATCACTTAATTTTACATATTATTTGTATGTGTGTGTATTAGGGAGGGAGGTGACCCACAAACATTGGAAAAAAATCACATTCATTATCTTTTGTAATTTTTCCTTATTTTCTAAATTTTTGTAGTTTCCCCCAATGAATGTCCTTTTAATGCAGCCACTTTTTGTGCACAAAACTATACCTAGATTCAACTTTGATTTACTCAGTGTTCCATGAATGATGGATGCTAATAAACTCTACACATTGCTGTCAACTCATGCAATAGCAAATTATATTTTAGCATGCAGCTTTCATTTTACCTCACTGAACTTTATGGCCTTCATGCACCTATTTCTTCAAGTAGGGAGAAATTTAGGGAAGCTTTGTTGCAGAATTCTGACCCTCTGCACAACCTCTGCTTATTTCCAAATATACAAGTTGAACAAAAGGAAGGTAACCCCCACATCAAAAAGACGCACCATCTAGAAATGCTTCAAAAACTGTCTGATCATCAGGGAAGGTGTAACTATAATTTCCCGAGAAAATAGATGTAATTATATGTCTCCTTAGACTTGTCCAATCCATTCAGTTTAATATAACAGTATACTTATACATCACATTCAGTATCTTGAGTTAAAAGATCTAAATAGAACTATATAAAGCATTTGAAAGGAGCCTTTTGCCAAATGCATTAGCATGAGTGAAGTGCCCCTTGTAGAAGCATTGAAGTAGCTACATGCTCTGGAAATCTCAGAATAATTGTTTTGAAAGCAACCCCCCCCCCCCTCCATTATTTGCAGGTTTGGTTGCATGCACAGAGAACACATTATCTGGGGCAGCCAATGAAGCATGCCACTGGGCTTACACTTATGGGTAGACAGACAGACAGACAGACAGACAGGGGCAGTTTTCAATGAAACCAGGCAAATCTTCAAAAGGATCCTGCTATTTTAATGTTTCAAGAAAATGTTGTTCACTCAGACTACCATGCTTTGCAAACTGCCTCTTTTAAATGCTTTGCATAAGTAATAGAAGTTTGAGTCAATATTTGCTGTCTGGTTGACTTGGAAAAGTTATTGGATAATCTAGAGCTGACCTTGTCTGGCTCAGAAGTTAAGTAGGGTCACATTGTGTTAATACTTGGATGGGAGATTTGTATGGAATGCCAATGCTATAGGCTAGACCAGGAGGCAAAAGTAAAACAAAATCCAAGAGGTGACAATAGAGAAACACCTCTGTATTGTTTCCAAGATATTGACATGGATATCTCCAGGAAATCACCAGGAGTCAAACCTGAATTGAAGGAAACTTGACCTTGATGATTACATACAACGTGTCTCTCTCTGCATCTGTTCAATTGCATTTCACTTAGGATTCATTAAAACCAGTTGTTTAGCATGCAGTGAACAAAACGAAAGTTATACACTTATTGGAAAAGGTCTATACAGAACTCCTGTTGAATGTTGTAAAACACAGACATTCAGAATTAATTTTCTATGGACAGTAAATGAACATTAAAATAACAATCCGAATATTCCTAACATTGCATGAAAACACCATAAACTTTCCTAAATGTAGTTGTTTTCATTTTACTCTACAAGATCTTCGTTTAAAAAAACCCACAAAATAAAACTATCCATTGGAAACCATAAAGGGACTACACTTGTGCATTATTTCCTCTCCTCTCTGAATCTCAGGCCATACTTTCACATTATCACATTCTAATTTGCACCACTATACAATATTGAACAACTGCTTGTTATATTATTACACAATGGTGCTTACTTAATCTCAACTAAATAGTGTAGCAGTAACTGTTAGGTGAGGATCTATGCCAAGAGATCCATCTTCTGTGATGCGTAAGTGTTAGCTCAGCCAAGCATCATTGGTGATTACCTCCCAGTAGACCTTTAGATGCAACATTTTATACAAAACAACCTTACCACATAGCCTTAGGACTCAAATTATAAATCTTCATAGCTATGCTAATATAATCAGGTCCAGTACCCATACTTGGTCAGTTCCTTTCGTAATTTCTCTTTTCTCTCAGTCATGATAGTATGCTGACTATGTCTCTGTGTACATGATATCAATGATAAGATACTCCAGTCAGTCTGGGGCTTTACCAACTCTGTCTCTTAAAAAAAAAAAAAAATGTTGTTCTACCTGGACAAGGAAAAGAAAACCAGATGGTTTAACCAGGATTTTTTTTTGGCTTTATTAGGAGAATAGAAGGACAGCAATAAAACATTACAGCAATAAAAAATCTACAGTAGAAGATTTTATGCATTCATGGCAAAGGTGATGACGAACTGATGAGTAATGGGTGACCAGGTTTGAAGGTTGTAAGCAGGTATTCTAGGCAACGCAACCTCCTCTCTTCAACTCAGAACCCTTCTTAGATAGAGTGCCTTTCTTATTGCCAGCATCCTTTGGAAGTAATGAGAAAAATATAAGGTAGGAACTGTGATGACTTTGTCTTGATTCAGATCATTTATTAACGATGCATGCGAACAAACATCTGTTTCTTTCCCATTCTTTTCTGCTCTCTGATTTGTAACTTTTCTGTTCTATACTTTATCTTACCTACATGCCTGATTTTCAAGTACAACAAAAAGACACTGCCAGATTTCTAAATTAACAGAACATTAGGGGGGAGACTTCAAGCTTCCATTGTCTACTATGGCCTCAATCCAGATTAATTTCAACAGATCAGGTTCAGAACCAGGAAGTGGACATGGGGGGCATGGGTTAAAGTCTCTGTATTCACATGCTAGAGTCTTGGTTCAGATCTGGCAAATGTATGGCACTTAAAAATCCTCTTCACTCTAGGACTTAGTTGTTATTCTATTGGTGGACCTTCAATGCTATGGAAATGAATGGAAGCAGCCAATCAAACGATCTGGTCATGACTAATTAATCCCAAAGATTGCAGAGGGATGAAGTATGACCAAATTATCTTGCACCCAATCCCAAAATTATTACCTAAACCAAATTTGAGCTACAAATAGTATATGTACATATGTATAATTTCCCCTGGTTTTGAAAATATGCTTATGTGTGCGGCTTGTTTGAAATATTACTTCGTAAGAATACTTGGAGAGGCTGTCCTAGGAGCAAGAAATTGTGCAGGTTCACAGTATCCAAGTATACATAACTGTTTCTTTTCACCTAGACACTGAGATGGAAACCAAATCTATGTCTGGAATAGTTGCCTAGTTATTTTCCCCGTGGACATGAGAAAAATTGTTTCTGCTTTTCTTCATACTCAGCTTATTGATAATGTTAAATAATTAATGTGCTCCTCTGAAACTTTCCCATTTCTTTCTGCTAGCATAAATTTGTCAAGGTTTTTTTTTTTTTTTTTTAATATAACATCTGAACATTAGTAAATAATTTCTGGAATATTATAAGGTATGGTTTAGATGTTTGCCTGGCCTGGTTGATCATTTTAATCCTACAGTGGAGATGTAAAAAGCCAGCCTCAGCAATTTTATAAGGTAATTTTCAGTCTTATTTATTTAATGTAATTCATGCATCACTGCCCCATTCAAAGAATTAGTGTGGTGATATAGAACTCCACCATAAATATAGTAGAAGACAATTCCAGAAAGAAAAGAAACACAAATCAAAACGAATGAAATACGTAGAAAGCAATAAAGCAAGGAAAGTTTTTCACACATGTTTATGGCAGAACAGTATAGTCTTTCCTAATTTTTAATTGATGAATAATTGAATATTTCAGATCATATAAGGAGATCTATAATCTACCCACATATTCATGTATTTAAGAACATGATGGAAAGCTAATATGTATAAACATGTTGTTGGTTCTCATGCTGACAAAAATATAGCTTCTCTTTAGACATTCTGGCTCAACATGAGGAGGAAATTGATCTGAAAGCAGAGATAGGCAATCTGGTATTTTACAAATTTCTGCACTACAAGTCCCATTATCCTTTGCCACTTGTCATAATAGTGGGTTTGATGAACAAGTCACATCTTGTGAGATGGGAGGCTATATAAATATGATGAATGAATAAATAAATAAAATATACAAAATGTATATGTAATATCCAGAAGTTATCAAGTTGCCTATTCTAGTCTGAATAGCATGCACAGAGAACTGAAAGGGAAGAGACTTTGAGCACTCTCCTACAGATGACCTCAAGAAATCAATCTCTGGAACATCTAAGTAAGGAATCTATCTATCCTGATTCAGTTCTTGAATACAGATCCATAACAAAAGTTTAAAATATTTCCATCCTGACAAGATATGACAGGCACATTATGATTTAATTCCGTGATCAATATGCTTTCCCAAACCATTTCAGACTTATCTGCAGGGATTAAAAAATCATTTGTAAAAGTGGTTATGTTCAAGTGGTTTATATGGATTTTCTCCCACCACCAATTAAGTCATTTACATTCCCTCATGACACAGTCTTCACAGCTGATTGAGCACAGTGGCTGAATAAGCATAATCTTACCTAATAATTTCAATATGTTCTGTTCAGTGTAAGAGTCAGAGTTAGCAATGATGATTAAGTTAAGCTAACTCTGAGTCATCTGGTCATGGAATGTCATTGTAGATATTGCACAGGAATTAATTGCTAGGTGATGTCTTAACATTACAGACTGACCTATTAAATGATGCAGACAATGTCCATTGAAGGGCCAAGGGTACTGCATTAATTTGTACAATTCAGGGTCAAGATAAGTCAATGAAAGGTTGAGGAAATGTAGCAATGCAAATTTTGCAACTCTGAACTATCCAACTAGCATTCATTGGCTCTCCCCAGACAGCAATGAGAATAGATTAACTGATTCTTGAACTGCCTGATGTCATCTTAAACCTTTTGATATAAAGGGGCTGATCATTGGCCATAATGATCTCTTTCTCTCTTCACAAGCTAGCTGTTTTGCAAACTCTTGAACTATGTCAGGGTCTTTAAGAAAGCATGCTGGCATATCTTGGGTTCATCAGTCAACCAAAGAATATCTAAGACTTTTCCAGGAAAATCATAGATAGCTGCTCCATGAGAATATTACTGTGAACCCAGCATGTTGCAAAGGTATGCCTGTAAATGTTAGAGCTACACCAGCACCAGGAATCTAGGACACTCTAAACAGCATTCATTATCCATATTAAACACACACACACACACACACACACACACACACACACCCCTATCAGGCTTCTCTGCCCTATACTACTGAGAGCTTACATAATTAAAAGGTCCATGGGGAAAAATGATATTTTTGTATGATAAAAGACTGTAACAAATTATTTTTTTAGAAAACCCTCCTTATTGTACTTTCTCATAAAACAATATCTATATTCATCCAATATACCATGAATTATCCATTAAAAGTCAAAGCAGATACTATAAACCAACCTACCATAATGTTCTTTGACAAGCATATTCCACATACTGTTTTCCTATCCAAAAATAATACACACATGTATATTCAAGGTAATTTTGATTACCCATCTACTCATAGAAAGCAATACACCCATACAAATTCATGCATCAAAAAGCCTACACAACAGACATATCCAGGGTTTATAATACCTTAATCCTGCTCTGGGGAATGAGAAATAGATTGAGTTGTATGAGAGATGACCAAGATTAAAAAGAATACTAACCAGGAAGATTTGTATTCTATTTTCAAAACACTCAACATGTTTTAACGTTATGGCAGATAAGTATTGCTACCTTCCATATTGTTGATTGAAGAGATACCAAGGATAAGAAAGAAGAATTCTCCAACAGTGATCAATGATCTACTGAACTCATAGCATGGAGAAAATCAAAGAGTATTTAGAGCTCTATCCCTTTAAAACTATGTGTCATTCACTCCAGCTTTAACTAACCATTGAATCTATTTGGTTTACATTTATTGATAATTTGTTCCTGGCTCACACCATAAGAATTATACCGCATATGTCAGAACAAGGAAAATCATGGTCTACCAAGACTAAAATTCTTACTTTCTCCTCCAAAGTCTTAATGGATGGGATAAAGTCACACTTTTATTTTACAGGAAAAGAGTTTAAGCGATGGGGGGGAAAGAATCTCCTGTGCCTTGATTGTTGAAATTCACGAAATTTAAAATTATTTGAAACACTGTGAGTAAAAGTAGGTGTCACTGACATTCTTCAATAGCGCTTTGAGCCTTGAAACAGACTGAAAGGAGGAAGAATGTCCCAGCATAGAATGTGTGCTTCTCGACTGGCCATAAATAATGCATTCCCTTCACTACTTATGTTGTAATTGCACATGACATGTGACATATGCTGTTTTTGAAAAGCTAGATGGCTTCTACATTTTGGTAAGAGAAATCCCTTTAGAAGCAGAGGTAATAAAAATGAAGGGTATTCTTATTTCAAAGGATCTTTCCCCAAACACAGTATCCCCACAGTGGGCTTGCAATACTATGGATGGAAGAGAATGGTCATATTAAAGTTTCCTTCAAGCTCAAGCCCTTGGTGATTTCATGGACACATCCATGGATTTTTTTTTTTTTTTGACAAAATTATAGAAACCTTTTTTCAGGATGTTATCTCATATTTTCACTCCACCCTGCAGCCCAGGTATTTTTCTGGTGGTCTTCCAACCAACGATATTTTGAGATTCAACTAACAGCATTCCTGGACAAGGAGGGAAAAAAGTTTTAAAGTCACATTTTGACATATAAAACAACATTCTTTCTCATGATGCTGAGATAGAGAAGCTCTGTTTTGCAGAACACATCATTCAACTTTGAAATCCACTACCATGAGATGTGGGGCTGGCTTCCAGCTTGGCTGGCTTTAAAAAAAGTGTTGGACTAATTCGTGGCTATTAGTCTTAATGTCAGTGTGACTGTCTTTGAAGGGCATTTGCTGGGAGTCTAGTGGACTTCCTGGTGTGGTTGGTCGGCCACTCTGAGAACAGACTGCTGGACTAGATGGGTCAGAGGTGTGAATTAGCAGGGTATTGCTCATGTTCTTATGTTTTCTATGTTCCCATGAGCAGCCTGCACCTCTGAACAGATGGTAGCTTGTTTGCCAGTTTTCAGGCTGGGCTGACAAGGAAATTTGTTAAATCTCTTCTTGGTGCATATCATTGATACCATCTAGAGTTAATGGTTCTGGATGAAATTATAACCCAAGGTGCTGAAAGTAAGTATTTACTTTAAGGATATTACTTGTCCAGACAAGAAATAAATATCCAAATTATAAAGTTTTCTAGTTTGCCTAGAACACTGATTTTAATTTCAAGACTGACTAGAGAATTTTTTTTTACATTTTCTTCATAAGAAAACCTGAATAGTAAACATTATTAGTTATGACATTTCCCAAAGCATTAAATGTATTTTTAAAAAGTTGGTTAACTTTCTTGATTAAAAATGGGACAGAGATAGAGACAGTTAGATAGAGGGCAATATCTAAAAGCAACAACTTTACCTTTCCTTTAAATATTTTCCCTTAGGGTAATTCTGTAGATGTTGACTTGACGCAGCAAAAGCCTGGCTTCTCTCTTTCCTATTATTCAAAGCTCTGCATTTGTATACTCTTTTTTAAAGAGTTTCATTTACTTCTATTTCCAGACAGCAGTTCAATCAAACAGAACAAAAAGCTATCAAAAATTCATTTCAGGTTGTATAACATTTCTACCACATACATTGAAAGAGCATAGGTTTTACTCATCTCCACATGATCACATAATCATGGTGTTAGATTTTTTTCTGATGGTAGCTTGAAATGTTGCTCTATTTCCAAGGTCATTTAGGGCTGTTTAAAAACACACACATGGGTAGACACACACACACGCACACACACCCCAAAATAATTTATTGTAATAATATTAAACAATAACACAACTGTATACTGCAAGAATGGATCTTGATGGAATCAAGGCTCTGAACAGATCTGTCAGATTGATTCACATCTGTATAGTATTATTGCATCCTTGACAATATTTTCATGGCTGATATTCAGTATTTGATCAGTGACATCTTAAAGAATAGTATATCTGATGCCTATCTGAACAATTGATACATTATCAATACAGTTGCAAAAGTTAAAGAAGATGTTCCTTTTCCAAATATCAATTCAAACTTAACATCACTGTGGAGTTAACAGAAGGAGAATATGGAGCGTATGTTCTTAGCCTTCAACTGACCTGAGAAGTCATCATGAGATGGTCTGGAAAGCATTTAGGGTGGTATATGCTAAGGGTTTTTCAGTTTATGACTTTAGCTAGCTAATCATCTTTAGATAGATGAGGATGGATGGATGGATGGATGGATGGATGGATGGATGGATGGATAGATAGATAGATAGATAGATAGATAGATAGATAGATAGATGCCTTCTAGTCAGTGTTGACTCCTCACAACTGTCTGGATCAGTCCCTGCAGTTTTCTTCGCAAGATTTCTTGAAGTGGTTTGTCCTTGCCTTCTTCTTCCTAGAGCTGAGAGTGACTGACCTAAAGTCATTCAGTTGGCTTCATTCCCAAAGCAGGACTAGAACTCACAGTCTCCCAGTTTCTAGCCTGCTGCCTTAAGCATTACACCAAGTGGTATATGTGTATAATCTTTATTACCGTCGTAGACCAGTATGTATGTATGTGTGTATGTGTGTGTAAAGAGAGGGGTACACACAGACACATATGCATAGTAGGAAGATCCCATTTATAGCCTTTTTAGAAAATCCATTGAACCAATTATTCAGGTCACCTATCTCACAGCCTATTAGCTATATAGTTATGACTAGACACAATCTTCCTGGCTTACATATGTTAAAACTCACATATATATTAAACAAGAATGACCAACACTGTTGTGGATAAACAATACTAAAAGTGATCTGAAATCTCCAAAATGCCTGCAGTTATGCCAGATGGAAAACATCTGGCAACTCGATTAGCTAGCAATGTCAACTAGTGGGTCCCCAGTGGCCTATAATCTCATTTGAATCTATTGCCTAATTGGTTCCCCAAAGTGCTAAAAAGACTTTTCCTAACTTTACCTGCTACCTGAAATTCTTTAATTATAGTTTCAGGGATTCATATCCATGCCAGCATCTGCTTTATTACTTTTATCCCTCCCCTGCTACTTTTAATTTTTCAGATGAAAAGCGTTCACCTCCCTATTCAGCACAAGCATACTGATTCCCATGTTAAACTATTTGCAATTGTTTCTACCCAATTTTGAAGGGAGGGTGTAGAAAACACAATAGGGTCCACAGGGGTTTTTCTTTTTATAAATTTTAATTATGTATTTATTGTTTTAATTCGATGTAAACCACCCAGAGTCCCCCATTGTGGGGAGATGGGTGGGGATAAGTCAAACAAACAAACAAACAAATAAGGTGTGTTTCCTAACCAATTCCATTGTACTGCCCCTTTTGTTGTTTTTCACATGATTGCACAACTACAACTTTCCTTACACGTGAAATCTTTTGCAGACGATTTAAGAGGACACGTTAAAGACACTTGAAACAAGATACCCCCCCCCCCAGAAGTATGAATTCAGTGGCAATTACTCTTATTGCCTGATCACCTGTTGGGCACAAGGGAGCAGTAGGGATAGACAGGGAATTAAGGGTTTACTGTATGTCCCCTCTTTGCCTATCACTCTGCTGTTCTTTGTTCTCTTCTGCCATTGTTCTCTGGCACACATGCCCGGGCAGGTGCTCTTGGCCTCTTCATAGGATGTGGGAGCTAGGCTTTGCTTATCTGTATGCCGTAATGTCTTTCCTTAAATAAATCTCCCTTCCATTACATGTATCTAATCATCGCTTCACTCAGAATCCTGCTGTCAAGAAAGCTTGCACATACTAAAAAAGAATGGGGCTTCTTCTGCCCCCTTCGTAGCTGGAGGAAGAAAGCAGCCAACAAAGCTTAAACTTCATTTCCACTATACTTGAGATTAGCAAGACTTAAGCACACGCCACAAAGGGACTCTTACTTTTTGTATCATCAGAATCTAATTCCACATTAAACAAAATGAAACTTAACATGTTGGTGGGGAATATTGCCTCTTGACAATTCACCAATATATAACTCTAGCCAACTCAAATATATCCTGAAAAGGCATTGTACCTGTTTCCTGACATTTACAAAGCTCATGTGTCCTGAATAATAATGAAACATTATCAGTAGAATATATTGGCAAGGACAATTTCATCATTCCCCCCTCCCTCCCTAGAGATAATCCAACTATTCTATTACAATGTCCTGATTCCTTCCCACTTCTGCCCCGGGTCCTTCAGTTTTTATTTTTCCTCAGTTCTTCTTCTTCTTCTTGTTTTAATTTATTTGTTTTTCTCCCTGAAGTAATTACTCCTAAAATGGAAACAAAATAGCTATTTCAGAATCTTGGGAAAGAACAAATGTGCAAATGAGAGGTACTTTTGCCAAGCTTTTAACACTTCTTATTATTATTATTATTATTATTATTATT
Organism: Liasis olivaceus; assembly: GCA_030867105.1. Lineage (NCBI taxonomy): Eukaryota > Metazoa > Chordata > Lepidosauria > Squamata > Pythonidae > Liasis > Liasis olivaceus. Next base: position 69,848,728 of record CM061354.1, read on the forward strand.
ATTATTATTATTATTATTATAGTTTTAATTGCACTGGCATTTTATATCTTGTGTTTCTGTAATTCCTGTAAGCCAACTGAGTGATCATGCAAACAGAAAGAGGTGAGTTACACATTTAAATAAAAATGAAAAATGAAAACAGAAATATGTAACTGGAAGATTGCTGTCAAAATCGTCAAGAATTCACTATACTTTAGAAAGGTGATCCATTTTAACTCCTTTTTAAAGTTCACATTATAATCCATTTGCATTCTCCTCCCGGTTTGTAGAAATTGATGCGATAGAATTTATTAATATCATCACAACCACCACTGTTTCTGCTTTAATGTACTTTTACTGCTGAAAATATTTCATTGTGTTTAACACATTCATACTATATTTTATCATTATGCCTTTGTGATATTGCTTTTATGTTGTGAGATGCCTTCAGCAAAGTAGTTCTCAGAAATAAAATAAAGACCAATGCATTTCAAAGTGTGTGTGTATGTGTGTGTGTGCGGTGGTGGTGGTGGTGCTGGTGGTGGAGAGAGACAATGACAGTTTTTCTCTGAGGAACTAAGTTTCAGAAAGGTTGACTGCTTATCATGAGGGGATGTTTGCTACGAAGATCTCCTGCTGAGAAATATTGCTAATCTAATGTACAGACTCCAATCTTTCTGTTGTTAATGCCAATTATGTTTTGTCTTGAGGGAAATGTCCCCCTTTACTCAAATGCACTGGAAGTTGCTTTCTTTAGATGAAATCTGGTGACAACTGTAGCCAAAAGAAACAAAGAATTCAGAAATTGTGATAATGAGTAGTAACCTCTGGGGAAGGAATTATCCCATATTATCTAAGACATTTTATTTCCTCTTATGAGTTGCTAGTGGACGCAAACACCTAAGATGTTACAGAACAGTTCTTCATGTGATTTTGCAGAAGAATGTTGGGATGGGGGTGGGTGGGTAGGAGTGATAAATATTAGTAATTAGTAGAGCAGCAAAAAACATACAATTCCATGAACTGAATATTCTAAGGAAACTGAAACATTTTGGTTTCTCCTGGACTATGTCACACCAGCCTTTTCAAAGCTGGTCTAAAAGTTTCCCAGAAGTAAATCTTCCAAAACAGAAACAGTTCATATTATTCTGGATCTTCCACACTGGTCTAAGAATAGTGTGCTTTTCACACACCTACTAATTAGTGATTTATAAATTAATAAACTGCATTCCAGACAACTTCAATTGCTTTAATAACAGCCAAAGAATGAGGCTCTAGTGATAAGTGTTCCGCTGTAGGGTCCTAAGTTTATATTTTATTGTAAAGCTCTTTTCATGTCTGCTGGGGGCACTTCCATACAGTATGTAGAGTTTCTCCATGTCTTTTTCTGCCAAACGTCACTCACCATTTTTGGTGTCAGGGCGCAACATCTTCTCTGAATGTTGCTAGCAAATTAAGGTCATATGTGCACCCTGCTTGCCCTTCAAGGAGATGAAAGCTTGAAGGGCAAGAAGGGAACACATATGACCTTAACTTACTAACAACATTCAGAGAAAATGTGAGATGTTGGTACAAGTAAAAGTTCCTTGAAAATCCAAGGAAGCCAGAAGTAGCATCTGGATCTGGCCAATCTTGTCTGAAATTGGAAGTTATGTAGTGTCAGACCTAGGTACTACTTGGATTGAATGGATCTTGACTCAAAGGAGTCTCTACCATTATGAACTCCAAAATGGGTGTCACCAAACTTTATTTAGAAGTAAAATTTCAAATTCATGCTCAAAAGAATCAGAACTGCTTCTGGGGAAACCAGAGATATTTGCTTACATTAGATAAATTGCTCAGAAGGAAATGAGAAACAACAGGAAACCTACATACATTTAGAAATGTCCAGAATTAATGTATTACTTTCTTTAAAACATAGAACACAACTACCATTTAACTCATGCCTGGTTATTCTTTCTGCAGAAGCATTGCCCATTATTAGAACCAGTTGGCAATGATTTGGCTTATCCTCCCCCTTATTATAAACCATTCCCCAGAATATTAAGTTACACTATTCAGATCAGAAACTGAACATTTCCTTAGGTTACATATCCTTTGCCTTGGTTCAGCTGTCTGCTGTTTGTAAACGCTGACCTAATCCATGCTTGAGAACAGTATGTCCCCCTGGTTTCCAAATCTTTCAAAAGTTTGGCTGATTTCACTTTGACCAAAGGAAACCTCTCAAGACCTCTGCAGTTGCTTTTGACACCACAGTTCTAGCCAGATAGATAGGCACTTTTATTTTCTCCATCCACATACTTCTGGCCATTACTTTTAATCTGTATTCTTACAGGGTAGAAAGTAGCATCTGCAGGGGAGTCAACATCTGCAAGATGCGGGCACACAATCACATTCAAAGGTCCTTTTGTATCTGTAATGATGTTGGGTGCATGTACAAAAGAGGTGGACCTTTGACTGTGACATTGCGCCTGCTATCTTGCAGATTTTGACACCCCGTAGATACCCATGGGAAAGGGGTTATCATCTGTCCCCCAACCTGGAATGAAAATGTAAAACCAAAAATAGCTATGGGGAAAACAAACAAGCAAGCAAACAAACAAGGCTTTGTATCAAGACGTCCTGTTGTGGGTAGATCTTTTTTAACATACCATTTGCCAAAAATAAATATTGTATAGAAATATAGACCAGCTTTCTCTAAGTTTGTACTATCCAGATGTATTGACTATATTTTATATTAGGACTACCATATCTGAGCTGCAAAAATCCAGTTCAATGTTAGGTATCTATTTGCTGCCTCCTAGTGGTCATCCAGGGTTTTGCACGTAGATCTGGTAGCATATGTTCAGAATAAATTCTGTTGACATTCTAAAATATCCTAAGAATGAGACTGAAAAATAGTCATATAGAAGACAGTTCAAGAAACCAGAAGGTAGATTTCAGCACAGTATTATTTGGGATTGCTGGAAGGGAAGAGGACCTGTTTCCTATCTTTCTCCTAGCAACATTTCCTGAAGTCATTGAGATGAAGAGGAACACTTTTCTTCTTCTATCTACATTTGCTAGGTTCTTCCAACAGAACACCAGAATGATCAACTGGTTAAGAGACAAAATATGGAAGCTGACCATTACCTTGCAGGATTCACCATTGTGGCCAAGGACCTAATTCAGCTCATAGCCTGGAGGTTGCTTATCCAGGTTCTAGGACTACCAGAAGAGAAAGCAATGTAAACCGTTGAGAATTCAGGAATATGAGTTATCACTGGCAGTAATGTTGCTATTTTTTAAAAAAAAAAAGGTCTTTTAATTAAAAGTTTTAAGAACAATAAGAACTACAACAAGCTAAATTGAAAAAGAAAGAAAGAAATAACAGAAAAAGCTAAAAGTGTAATAAGAAAAGAATATAGAAGAAAATAGGGGAAAAAGAGTAAAATATACAGAAAGATATAAAGACTTAAAGCAGTGGCTTCCGATATTCTTCACAGCAGTTATAAATACAATCATATTTCAACCTCTCTCTCTAAAGTTACATCATGACTCTTTTCTTTCTGTAATCTATCCTGTCTAATCATCAAAACCATAAATCTGTCAAGTCCACAATGTCCAACTCCCAGTTCTGAAGCATTCTCGCGCAACCAGGCTTGGTTCAGAAAAATAGTTCTTTATTACGTGGTACATGTAGCTTGCAAACAGAACATTGCTAAAACTAAAGCCTTGGATAATCTTCCCTCTATTTATCCCCCCTCCCCTTATTGCCTGGCGTCTGGAGTCTTCTCCACCTGGTGGTGACGTCTTTCCTTCCTCCCCCTCCTACCCGAGCTCCTTCCTGGCTCTTTGGCCCCCAGCTGCCTTGCTGGCAATCAGGCCAGTCTAAATTGCCCATATATGGTTAAACTCCTTCCCAGCTCCCATTACTACTCCCATTACAACCTTTAACAGCAACCCCCCCCCCCTTAGTTACAAGTGGCAGAAACAAATCAATCCAACTCCCAACGAATGTAATACAATGGAAAACAACAATAGTTGGGTGATGCAGGTTCTGACAAAATCACAAGTTCATTTTTTTCATTTTTATGCAAAAAGTCCATAAGAGATTTCCAGTCACCAATAAATGTAGATTTTTTTTTCTTTTATCAAAGAAGTCAGTTTATCTATCTCAGCAAGATCTATCAATTTCACCAACCATTCCTCCATAGTGGGAAGTGCCAAATCTTTCCATCTTTGTGCATATAATTTTGCCGCAAGAATCATATATATTTAAATATATGATTTAATTATATATGATTCCATGACTCTTTTCTAACAGTGTATCCATCAATCCTAAAAGGAAAAGCTCTGGCTTCAATTGAATATTAACCTTTAAAATTCTCTGTATCAATGTATGTATTTAAATCTTTTTTTTTTTTTTAGCTTTTTTACATGTCCTCCAAGCATGATAAAATTTCCCTTCACGTTGTTCACATTTCCAACATACATTTGAAGTGCCTTTATACATTCTAGATAATCTCTCTGGTGTTATGTACCAACAATGCATCATTTTATAAAAAATTCTCTTTAAGATCGTAACATAATATAAAGTTCAATCCCTTTAACCACATATTTTCCCATTGATCCATCTGTATGTTATGGCAGTAATGTTGCTATTAATTGCCTTCTGAGTCATAACTGCAACAACAACATCAGAGGGTCAACAAATGAGAAGGACATTTCTGTAGCAGCAGGGCTGAACCTGCAGGTTTCAATCCCCCACTTCCAGAAGTTCTCTGGTTTTCACATTCTAACCTACCTTCTTGCCTTGATGTCACTGATTAATAATTACTAATGCCACCATCTATCCTTTTGAGGGGTGTTTTTACTTGGCATCTTTTCCTTTAACCTAAACTTGTTAGTCCTGATGAAGTGGCTGGGGTTCTTTGGAACCTTGCTCGGCCACTTTATATTAGATCCAAACTCCTTCTGGTTGGCTAAGGTCTCCCAGGAGGTGACATATGGTTGGGTCCTGGTACTGGTGAATTCTTCTTAGAGAGAGGGTAGTTCCACTATTCCTTAAGAAGCCATTGCTAGACCCAACCATGCTGGTAAACCATTGTCCGGTCTCAAACTTTTCCTTTTAGTGCAACAGTTCCAGAGAACTCTGGAGGAAGCAGATTACCTGGATGCCTTCCTGCCAAGCTGCAGACCTGGTTACAGGACTGAAAAGGCATTGATCATGCTTGTAGATGGCTGGAGTGAGGGGGGGTGGTGCATCCATCCTTGTTCTCCTTGATCTCTCAGTGGCTTTCAATACCATCAACCATAGTATCCTTCTGGACTGGCTTTGGGGGTTTGGGGTAGGTGGCACTGTGTTGTGCTGGTTCTCCTTCTTCCTTCAGGGATGATTCCAGTAGATGTTGATGGGGGGAAGAGGTCTTGGCCATAGCTTTCTGGGGTCCCGAGGGTTTGACACTCTCCCTACTCCTATTTACAATCTACTTGAAGCTGCTGGGTGAAGTCATATGATGGCATGGGGTAAGTATGATCAATATACCAGTGATATCAACCTTTACATCTTCACCCCGGCTGACCAAATGATGCCATGGAGATTCTGTCTCGCTGTTTGGAGGCTGTGGGGGTTTGGCTGAGGAAGAAAAAACTTCAGCTCCCCCTTAGCAAGACAGAATGGCTTTGAGTTTTAAGGCCCTCTGATTCTGGGAATTTTCCATGTCTTGTTGTGGATGAGGTTGTATTACCCCAAACAGAACTGGCATGCAATTTGAGGACTTTTGCACAGTTTCATGTTGTGGGCCAACTGTGTGCTTTTCTGGATTGAGAGGCTCTGCTTAGTCATTGATGCTTTAGTCACTTCCCGAGTGAACTACTGTAATACACTCTACATGGGTCTGCCCTTGAAGAGCATTTAGAAGCTGCAGCTTCTTCCAGGGCAGTTATGAGCACTTCTTGATTTGTATGTGTCACACCTCTATCCATGAACTGCATTGGCTGTCAGTATATTTCTGGGTTCAATTCAAGTTGCTGATAGTCACCTATAAATTTGGGCTATTTGCAGGATTGTCTCTCTCTAATTGTTTCCACCATCTCATCACATCTGGCAAAAGAAGCAGGTTGTGCATCCCATCACTTAAAGATTGTTGTCCTGTGAAATCCAGGAAGCAAGACTTTTCTGTCATGGCACCTGGAACTACCCTAGAAATTAGATTGGCCCCAGTCCCATTGCCCCTTTGCGAGGCCCTGAAGACATGGCTGTGTTCCAGGGCATGGGGATCACTGTATCGGCTAAAGCTTGTGAAGTGGTTGTATTGATGGCTATTTGTTGTTTGTCTTGGCTCCCAGTTGTGTATTTATTTTTCTTGTTATGCTGTGCTTTTAATTGTGGTTAGCTGCCCAAAGTCACTATGATGAAATCAACAGCTGTATAATTGAGGTAGATGATGAGATAGATAGATAGATAGATAGATAGATAGATAGATAGACAGACAGACAGACAGACAGACAGACAGACAGATGATAGAGATAGATATCATGTGAGACAGAGATGTTACAGCTATGCTGTTTCTATCAAATAACAGAAAAATAAAGCAGATGAAAGTGAAATAAATTATAGACCATCTCCTCCAGGCCCTTGTAGCTTTCAAGGGTGTGGCTAGGAAACCCTCTTCCTTTGGTGTGTTAAGTCAGTAGCACAAGATATAATTTAATATCAGCTGCATTAAAAAAAAGTAGAAAATGTAAAATAGTCCCATGTAGAATACACTCAGTCGGGGTGATAAAGCTACAGTTTTTCCCAATCACAGAAAGAGACGTAAAAATGATCTCCCGTAGACATACAAATAAAATAAATCACTCTACACAGCACTAGTGAGGCCACATTTGAATATTGCATCCAATTCTGGTCCCCACAATACAAAAAAGATGCTGAGGCCCTAGAAAGAGTGCAGAGAAGAGCAACAAAGATGATAAGGGGTCTGGAGGCTAAATCCTATGAAGAACGGCTAAAGGAACTAGGTATGTTTAGCGTAACCAAGAGAAGACTGAGGGAGACATGATAGCAGTCTTCCAATGCTTGACGGGTTACCACAGGGAAGAGGGTGTTGATTTATTCTCTACAGCACCTGAGGGTAGGACAAGAAGCAATGGGTAGAAGCTCATCAGAGGGAGATCCAACCTGGAAATAAGGAGAAATGTCCTGACAGTGAGAACTCTTAAGCAGTGGAACAGCTGGCCTCCTGGAATTGTGGGTGCTCCATCACTGGAGGTTTTCAAGAAAAGGTTGGACAACCATTTGTCCAAAATGGCATGAAGACTCCTGCCTTGGGCAGGAGGTTGGACTAGAAGACCTCCAAGGTCCCTTCCAACCCTATGATTCTATGAATAACTCTGAGCAAATCCTAAAATGATACTAGTTTGTATCCTATATTTCAGCACACTAATGTTGAGAAGTGGCAATTTGCATATATCACACAAAACTGAGCAGGTGCAGAGGACATCAATATTCATAGAAAAGAAATTAGCCCCAAACATGCAGATAACAATTTTAACTATGCCCGTCCAAGTGGCAACTCCTTGGATGAGAAATCCCTTTCCAATTCCATTTTACCTATATTTGCTTTTTGGCATTTTCTGAAAATTTCAAGATCGAACTGAGGTTGGGGAAATTTATTCCTGCTGATGTTAATTGTCCTTGGGGATTCCTTAGCTGACAGTCCACACAATGGGGAAAGCATTTGCCCCAATTTCACTCTCACCCTATGTGATATGGAAAAAAATAAATCTGCATATTGAGAAGTCTTCTCACAATTTCTTGAATATTTCAAAGGTTGGTTTGAATACAATTCCATAATGACTTAGTGACATGCAGAACTTTACTAGAAAAGTTATGGGTTTTGGCAAACATTTGTTTTTGGTGTTTTCCTTACAAACGTTCACACATTTCTACTTAGGATCAAATTATTTCTCAACTTTAGTTTCACGTGGTTCTCAATTTTGCCAAAAGAAACAAGCAAAGAGAAAAACAAGCCACAACAAGCTAAAGCAGACAAACAACAGAGCATTACACATTCACCAAAGTATCCATTACTTTCTTCTTTCCCATTTTCCCCGTGTGTTTTCTAATGGACAGATTTTTCAATGAGCATATTCACTTCCTGAAATGTGTGGATTTTATGTTCATTGAACTTAATTTGCTTCAATTCGATACATACATTAAATTAATCTTGATCTGTTTGTTTGAACAAATTATTTTGCAAAAGTCTGAGAATTTTGGTGCGCAAGCTCGTTTTGGTCTATGGATTCTGGAGGGTGAAATATGGAAACTTCATATAACCATCCACTTGAAACAAATTTCTCATCTTTCTCCCCCCCCTCCCCAATTGGGACAATGGCCATGCAAATTTCTTTAAGGTATTATTTTAGGTAACGTTTCAGTGACATCTACAGCCCTACCCCATCTGTTCTGTGTGAAGCACAGCTTACTTGTAATGATATTTTTCCTAACAGTATGCTTCTCTAATTAGGAACTGACTCTCTTTTAAGTCCTCATTTCCTCATAGTAGGAAGATGGTCATTGTTATGCAACTTGTGATTGTACCCCTTAGAGTAATTTGAAAAGTACAGATGTAGCCAAATGATTAGCAAGGTCTTAATAATCTAATACCTAATACATTTCTGCCAAGGTTAACATAATAATATGATGCAAGTCACTGTAGTGAATGACTGTGATTAAGCACTGCCATAACAAGATTTCCTTCTATTTAAATAAAGATCAAGAGTGAAGAATACATTTTGACCTTCAAGGTAGTTCAAAGGGATTGCTCGTTTTCCCCATTCAATGTCAACAACTTTTTTTGCTCGGCTGCTGCCATGAAAATTAAATCAGATCACTAGACATTATGATAGTAGAGTTCAATTTTCTATATAAAATTCACTTAGGAGTCCTTCTGTCTTGCACATTATTGGCACATTTTCATCACTGTCCATTAGCCATGTATCTACAGCAAAGGTGGAGAATCCAAAGTTCTTCAAAAGTTCTATTGCAACTCCATCATTATACACAGCTGATAGCAGGCATATCCAATTTGAGCTACAAAGATCTGGGTTACCGGCAGCATTTGTACAAATATGCTTAACATGTTTACCTAATCAACTGGTCCTATGATATCTGGGCCACAATGACCATTAGATGGCAGCAAAGAGATACAAACATGACTAAGTCTCTACTGCCATCTACTAGTCACTGGGTTATTTACTTAGAGATATGGCTATTGAATGATTAAGATCAACCAATTGCTTTCTGTACAATAAAGGCACTTGCCTTAATCTTCTGGGATACACTAAGTTATGCACCCAAACAAGAAAGCAAATTAAGATTGCTGTCAATGAAGCTCTGTATATTGGCAAAGTTCTTGCGGTACAAATTTGAAATGCATCTTCCTTGGGAGATACCAGAGTGGTGACTGCAGCAAATCACTTGCACAGGTGAACAAGATTAAGGTGATATAATACAAATAATGCACTTTGATTGAAGTTTCCTTCCATGCAGATTTCAACTAGCTGTCATAGATTCCCCCAACCATATCTATCTATCTGTCTGTCTGTCTGTCTGTCTGTCTGTCTGTCCGTCCGTCCGTCCGTCCGTCCATCCATCCATCCATCTTGTTGACTTCCTTCTTTGTAACTTTCTGGTGCAATCATTATTCTCAGTTAAAGGAGCAAACTTCTGAATGATGGCACCATGGAAAAAGGCTAACTATATTTTTCATGGATCACTGCTTCAGATGTATGTTGAGCATCTATGATCTCCATTATCTTCCATTCATTAGGTCAACTTTTTTTTTTCTTTTTGGAATTAACATCTCTTACCCATTTATAAGGGAGCCATAAAAGGGCTCACACAAATCTTAATAGGTGTTTCTAATTATGATCCAGATTTTAAAAAGTGATATTGTCAGTTCAAATTGTACTGAAGCAACAAAAGCGAAACACCCTGGAAGCCCCAGTGAAATGACATAATTGCTACCACAAGTAAGCACTACATCCTACCCTATGCATATCTAACCAGAAATAAAATCCACTGAGATCAAGGGGAAATGATTTCCAAGTGAGTAAATATTAGGATTGTGCATGCTTTAAACATGATTTGAAGAACTTGCATAAGTCCAGAATTTTTTTTTGGGGGGGGGGGTGTTGGTTAGTTTTTTCTGGGCGTTAGGGAGCTTTTGCACAAACCTGCAAAAGGATGCAGCTGCTTTAAGTTGGCCATTTATTAAAGTTAAGGTGACTCTTAAAACAGCTACAACTTTTGTTGAGGATCCCACAGTTTTTTATGATACTAACACAGAAGTTCTTTCTCAATGTTTTCTTCTGGGATTAGTCTGATGTCCTCATCTACATACAGCTTTAGATTCCCTGCCAGGTTCCCGTCCAAGCACTAGCCAGACTTCACCCTGCTTAACTTCTGAGCCCAAAGTTAGCAAAATGCTTTTGCCTACTGAGACTATTCAGGGTAAATTACAAAAGGTTATGAAGTGTTTCAGAAAAACATCTCGCCAAACCAGACAAATGGTCCTTAAAATGGCAAAGAAAACAAAACAAAAATATTCAGTGTAACAAAACACAAATTCAACAAGTTGGATCCAAAAAGCTGAACTTCTCAGATATCAGTCAGGTGTGACCTGGAAAGGGATCCTGGAGTCACAGTGGGGAGAGCCATGAAAATGTCAACCGTGTGTGTAGTAGTTGTAAAAAAGGAAAATCCCATGTTACTATGGGATCTGAAAATAAAACTGCCAATATGGTAATGCTGTTCTATAAATCAGTGGTGAGACTGCATTTGGAATATAGTATGACGTTCTTGCACGTGTGTTCTGTTTAAGTGAGCCTTTGGCCCTTAGTGGTTCTGAGTGAGGACAAGCATTGGGCATTTAATTTGGGGAGAGTATGATTATATAGTTCTTTATTATATTGCTGTATGCACACAGAACTCTTGGCGATAGGGAATGTCTAAGCAATACTAAATAATTCTGTGGGCATCAGTTTTTCGAATAAAACTTCCCAATACTAAGGAAAAAAAAGTCAGTGTCTACATTTGTAATACAGTGTTAGCTTGTTTCCATGTAAGGAGTTATTTGCAATTTTTATTATCAACATCACCTTCTCTTTCATCAGTTGAGAATTCCATCTGCTGAATAGGTACTCCTAATATCTGAGAATGGGAATGAGGAAGGCTAAAAGGTACCACCTAATATGAACTCACTTGGTCTTTTCTGATGAATTTGCAGATCATAATTTAATTACTGCTACATATTGTAAATTCCTCAAGTGTTGAGACATTATTCTTGATCATAAACATTAAGACGCATGATAAAATTGCAGAGTGGAGAAAAAAAATATTTAGGAAATTTGCTGTATATACTCACATATAAGCCCATCCATGTATAAGTCATTCCTCAAATTTTCAACCAAAATACCATGAAAAATGTTCCACCCGCAGATAAGGTGACCCTCAAAATTTTCATATGTTTTAAATTTCACAGTAGGCTTGTCTGCAGGTGATGAATATTACTGTATATACTCACAGATAAGCCTATCTGCAGAGAAGCTGAGGACAATTTTTTGGGTGTATTTTGGCACCTAAAATTCTTGGCTTTACAGCGGGTACATACAGTATTAAAAAAAAAATGCAGGTTCATACAAAATGTGGGTGGAACATGCAAACAGTAGATTAACTTACTTAAAAGTGATATTGTCTAAAAATAGGCTGTCACCCATTCTTATGTGAAGAGACATCTGTTCATCTACCATTTAAATGGCATGTTGAGGCTAGTAAAGGTACAACTGTATCCATTAGAGGTATATTCCAGAATTCACAATATTCTTTGGATGCTTCCTTTATAACCATTCAGCAGACTTCATGGCTTGCTAAAGTTGAATTAAAAAAAAACAAAAAATCTGGAAGTAGACAGTGAGATCAAGTTACTCTGTCTATTTCTACCCTGCCAGTGTGGCCTTTAATTATGCTGGAACATGTTAAACAATTTCTAGTATTGTTCTGTAACTGTTGGAACCTGGCCATGGTGCTTCTGCTTTGAATGAATGGAGCCGCATGAATATATTTGAAATTTGCAAGCATGACTCTGCTCAAATCATGGACCTGCTCTGGAAGACTGGGGTCTCTAATGTGAAATGTAACTTATGGGACCGCAGAGATAAATTTTGAAATAAAGGGATAAATTTTGCACAGTCCCAAATCACATAATGTGGCAGTCCCTAGCTTACCTTGGCTGATCTCAAAAAAGCATAAACAAGGTCAGGCCTGGTTTGTACTTGGAATGAAAAAGTATCAGGAAATCTTTTGACTAGATTAGGAGGTTGAAAAAAATATTCTGGAAGTAAGTAATGGCAAACCATTTCAGTATTGTTACCGAAGATGGTTTGTGTCCAAATGACTAGGACCTGATTTCAGTTTAGGAGACATTTAGGTCTTAAAATGGCCATTTGGATGAAATGCCACCTGGCTTTTCAACAAGACATTACAAATAGTGTTTAGGCCCTCAGTGTTTTGAGTACAACGTTCCATTTTATTTATACAGCTTGATGCAACTCTGTATTTTGAATATCACACTTGGGGTAAAACCTTAATGTTACAAATTGCAAAGAAGAGTGGCTTAATAAATCTCCACCTATTTTCTCACTAATTGCTTTTAACTGTATTAAGCACTGTATTAGCATACCAAAAAGAGGACTGCCAGCTTCTAATGGAAAAAGTGAGCATATTGAGCAAAAGTGCCATTTCATTTTTCCCATCTTAAATACTGCTGAATTTAATAGCATTTAAGCAGGCTGTTCCATAGATTATACCCATTAGCTGAGCTTCAGAAGATTAAAAGTATGTCGAGCTCTAACAGTCGACTGGGGAATGCAAAGATCAGTGCACTGAAAAGAAGAAGGTATTTTGTTTTTCTTGGTATTTACATTAGTATGGATCATACTAACTCTGTTGCCAAAGAGAGTTCTGCAGTATCTATCCAAACAATTATTATGAGCCTTCTCCATATGTTACATCGGTCATTTTGCTTTATCTATTGTAACTCACTTGTCCTCATGTTTATTATTTTGTCACCTCTTCCACCCTAGATCTGCTGTACCCCAGATGATAGAAAATAGAGATGAGACCCTAAAGGCTGCAATATGCCATCCAGTGTTAACACTTGCCATCCTTGGAAGTAAAACAATGGAATTGTCCTATGAATAGATATGGATAAGGTCACACTGTTACTAAGCCCATGATTCCTATCAATTATTTTTTCTTGTTATAGTCAGTGATGTGAAAAATCTGTTTTGCTTCCAGTGTGTGTATCCTTCCCCCTTCAATCATCCATTTATGCAAATCATCTAGGCAATCAACAACATACTAAACATTGGGAAATAAATATACGAAAGAGAAATAATGTGGAAGTAATCATAAAAACAAATTGCTGCCCATATCGTCAAATAAAGATAATATTATCCAAAATATTTCTCTGAACACCAGAGCAAAACAAGCAACATAGTGCTCATGGCAGCTCCTTAACTTCCAGTTGCATAATGCTGCAATTCAGAATGTTATTACTCGGGGTAGTTCAGCCAAAATTATGCACTGGCATCACTCCCTTCAGTGCCAGAGATTCAGGCCACAGTATGATATGCATTTACTGAGATGCATGGAAGTCAAGTACTGAAGACTTACACACATCTTTCTTCATCCTGAAAATTCAGTAGGCTCTGATGTTGAAATATTATGCACACTATCCTAGAGTAGTGGTTTGAAATCATATATGAGATTACAAACATGTATTCTGTTCTTCTGCCCAGAAGGGTAACTCCATAACACAAAATAAATCCCCGTACATTTTTATGATGCATACTGTAGATGCAAAAGAACTGGCCACAAATTCATATCAGCTACTGTATAGGTCCACAAATGAGGTGACTTTACAGCATGGCTTCATAAGCAAAATCCTTCAATATTTTCAAATAAAACCAGAGACTCTTACCAGCATTACAAGAAAGCATATAGATGACTTAGAAACCATGCATCATCATCATCATCATCACCACCACCATCACCATCATCATCTTGTGCCTTCAGGTCAGTTGTGACTCCTGGCGACTGCTTGGACAAGTCCCTATGGTTTTTCTGGCAACATTTTCAAAAGTGGCTTGCCATTGCCTCCTTCCTAGGACTTAGACTGTGTGACTAGCCCCAGGTCACCCAACTGGCCTTGTGGCTAAGGCAGGACTTCCACTTTTTAGCCTGATGCCTTTGCTACACCAAATTGGTTCCCTATGCATGTAAATACTTCGTATAATGGGCAATATGACTAGGATAATCATTGTATTACATAATGCTATTTTAGATTTTGTAACATTCAAGATCTATTAGAAAGCTGCAGCCAAAGAATAAGTTAGTTAACTAACATGATTCCAAGAACTGAGTTGCATCTATGACTACCGTCAATCCCACTTATCTCAAAGGGTCTAACCTAAGTAAGATAAGTCTAGACCAAGCACAAAGATACTAATTACCATTATTCTTTACAGCTCTTTACAGCTCAGATAGTTAGCCCAAAAAATAGCCCTTCTATTCAGCTTTGTCACATTCAGTCACCTGGGTAGGTTTTACCCTTACTAGGGCTACAAGATCTGGGCTAAACTTGAATTACCACTAGATGGCAGCCGAGAGATACAGATACTACATTTTGATCATGCCAATAGAGGTGAATATGTGTAGCTCAGGGTTGAACTGTGGAGTCCTTGGGGTTCTCTGAGCTTGGTTCTTTTCTTCCAAATGTTTCATTACCCGGCTAGGTAACATCTTCAGTGCTAAAATAGGATGGGGTTTGCTCTCTATTCATATAACAACATCTTCAAAGGAATAAAATTCACCAGAGAGGAAGAAAACAACAACACGCTACCCTTCCTGGATATCCTCATCAGCAGAGGAAACAACAGGAAATCAGAAACCCAAGTTCATCGGAAGACAACCCACACCAATCAAGTACTCCATGACCAAAGTAACAACCCAACCTCCCACAAGAGGAGCTGTGTTATTCAAGTGAGCACAAACACATTGCAGCAATCCAGAACAGCAGAAAAAGGAAAAAGACCACCTATATAACATCTTCCAACAAAATTGATATCCACACAACTTTATCAAAAAGTGCCTGACCACTCAACCTACACAAGCTATGAAAAGGAGCACACTGCCATACATCAGAAACATCTCAGAAACCACCAACAGACTATTACAACCACATGGCATCTCCATACCACACAAACCAGCTAAAGCCCTCCAAAATATCTTAAGTAAACCAAAAGACCCAGTAGCCCAAAAAGAAAAAACAGGAGTCATCTACAACATACAGTGTAAGAACTGTAACAAACACTATGTAGGACAGACAAGCAGAAGGCTAGCAGAGCGCATCCACGAACACCAACTAGCAGTCAGAAGACATGATGAAAACTCCTTAATCTCACAACACATGGAAAGACTGGACCATAGTTTTAACTGGGGAACTGTTAGCATTTTAGACCAAGCTAAATCCAAATATGCAAGAGAATTCTTGGAAGCCTGGTATTCAGACAAGGCAGCAATTAACAGACACATAAACAGCATGTACATACTATTCAAAAGAGACAAAAGACCAGAACCAGCAATCAATCACCAGCAATCATCACCCAGATAAGCAACGGTTACCACCAGGCACACAATCAAGCAGCAAACATATGTATGCTAATTGAAGAACTACCAGAGGAGCAAAACAAACCCCCCACCCTTCCCAGCACTGGCAAGGCAGGCCACAGCACATAAACAGAGAGCAAACCCCATCCCATTTTAGCGCTGAAGATGTTACCAAGCCAGGTAATGAAACATTTGCAAGAAAAGAACCAAGCTCAGAGAACCCCAGGGACTCCGCTTTGATCATGACCTTAAGACTTGTGATAAGTGATATAGAAAACTCTGAATTTTTTGAGCCCCAATATGGCCTAGTAACATTTCTGGCCTACTAACATTAGCTCTCAAATCTTAATTATTTTGTTCCCATTCTTCTTTTCTCTTGATCCTATATGGGTTTGGATTGAATCCTACTTCCTTGTACACATTAAGGAGAGCAACTCAACATCTGGTCTTAAATGGGGAAGGTATGACCTGTTACAGTGTGAATAGTAGATTATACTAGTAATACTATTAGAGCTAATTCATTTGTATGAACTTAGCAACCAAGATGCAGCAACTGTTTTATATAAACCCTTTCCTCCTCCTCTTCCTTGAATAATGCTTTATTGGTGCCATAATATTGGAGATCTCTAAAACTGCTTTTATCACCACATAATGGTCACCTCTTAATTCCTTTGGAATCTGGTTATGAGCTGAGTGCCTCCTCTACTCTAGATCCTTTTGCCATCTTCAGCTTGGGCATCATCTTTAACACAGGTGACCCTTCCAAGGGCACGTACACCATCCATGCCTTCAGTGCTGTGGAATTCTTCACCAATGAACGCCAGAACTATATGACGATTTAAACCTACATTTCTCCAAACATAACATTCTAGCTACTGCCAAGAATGCTAGACTTTTTCATTGATTTTTACCTGACCTTAAATACATATTTAAGTATTTTAGGTTAATATTTAAGTTTTCACTATCCTATATAGTGACCATGCTAGCACAGTTCATCCCATCCACCCCTTCCCAAATACCTTCTTTACTGAGCAGGACTGAGAACATTTTCCAGAAGAAGCAGGATGAGGTCACTGCTTTATTTTCTACTACTTAGAAAGAGCTGTCATTACAGCTTTCCTGAGAAGAAAGCACAGCTGGCTCTGAATCATGTTAACATCTCATTCTCAGCCATCTGAGCAGGAAGTCTAGGTGCTATAGATTAATCTTCAAGTCTTTGGTCCATTTATTTAACAGATGCCATCACCCTGTGCTGAAGCAAGCAAAATGAACTGATTTATTAAATGTCAGTGGCACACAAAATATTCAGCAAAATATCAGAGACCTCTGAGACATTTTCGATGGCATGTCTTTGTAAATATTTGTAAGTGCCATGTGAATAATGGAAATCGCAATAGAAACTTTTATGCTTAAGGCTTCACCTGGAAAGTTGCTATAATGCAGAGGGAAGGAACCCTGGTAAACAAAGATGTACAGATCTGTTTTTTATGAATGGGCTAATCCAGAGCTGGTGTAGTACTAAGACTCCAAAAGGTGGTGAAGGATTGCATCTTAGTGTTAGAGCATTTAGGCCGAATACTGAAAGTCACAGCATCTCTATCTAATCCTCGGCATTTCTGTCTAAGGATGAAAGGATTTCTCTTTGCTGGAGGTTTTTAAATAGAGATAGAATAATAATTATTTAGCTACAGTCTTTCTCTGGCAGCAGATGGTGGGAGCAAAATCACTGCAGCTGTCTGAATATTACTGGAACTCTGCAAGGGGAACACCACGACCTCTTCCCTTCCATAATCCTGGGGCTCCAATTCTGTTCTGAACTGTAGATACTGCCTTGAACAGGGGTCTTATTAGACAATCCTTAAGATTCCTTCTGGTTCTAACATTCATCGATCCTAGAGTTGAAAATCTGGAGTAGACAATATGCAGAAATCTAGATTCAAAGGGCAAAACGTGATATGGAGAGTTCATGGTGTGAGAGGAAAAAAATTATTAGTAGCCATTTAATATGTTTTAATTATGATTCTGATTATATTTAATAAACAGCCAAGGTAGCTTGAGTATGGCTTTTAGGGCAATATCAGGAAATAAGTAAACTTGCAAGTCTAAGCAAACTGCTGATGGTAAAGTACGTGACAAGGAGAAATGGAACAGGGAAGTATGGTAAAATTAGCACCAAGGACGTTATGATTCAGTTGCAAAACCTGGGAGTCATGTCTGGTCTTGCAACTAGGGGGTCGGGGCAACTTGGTCAAGCTGTCTCGCCTGGCAGCTTGCTCTTGTTGGTCCTCATTGCAATGTGAATCTAAGAAAGTACCTTGTATGCTATTGGTTGAATTTTACTTGCTTATTGAACTAGCATTTAATAAAGCTTTTAGAACTTTGAAGTGACTTATGTTCTGGTACATCTGTCTCCTGTGTTTAACGAGGATTTTCCCCTGACAATGGGGACACACAGCACCTGTCTGTAACATCTTAAACTTTGGTCTTTTTATGGGGGAGGGGCACTTGTGGACTGTAGTAAAAGATGTATATGGTTTATGATGCTTTGCATACTCAACGTACACCCCAAATTAATTTTTGCCCTTCAAAGCTAGTGGACAATGCAAAGCAATAATTTAGGTCTATAGAAGCCATTCTCACTTATATTCCATGAGAGAATTCTAGATAGTTGCAAGTTATAAAATAAACATTGAACACATAAGGGATCCAATTTACAAAATAGGTTACTACTGTGTCTGTGTATGATTCATAGGTTTTAACTCCGACCCAGTTTCTCCTGAAATCTGGAGTTATCAGGGAACATTTGAAAACAAACTTTTAGGGAAGTACTATAAATATTTGGACATGCCCCAGAAACTTCCATGGGTGATAATGGTGTGATTGTCAAAATATGAAGATTTAAAAGGACAAAATTTTGGAAGATCACCAAATCTCATAAGCTTTCGGCATTTGGATATAATTTTCAACAGGAATATATTAGCAGCTCAATGAGATTTGGTGATCTTGCAAGATTGTCTTAATTTTGTTTTGACAAATATATATAAAAATATATGTAAACATTTCTGAATCCTGCAGAAGTCCTTTTGAGGAGAAACATGGCCTGTGTACAGGCAAGTTATCACTTAATGACCCCTGCCTTATGTGATGCTAGATAGATGACCAACTGACCAGCTGTTTCTGGTGAGATAAGTCATCAAACATAATTCAAACTTCAGTCACTGTACATCTCCTGCTGAGACATCTCCTTAATTATGACATTGCTAAAGAATTGTATTATGCTTTTCACAATACTCATCTTCACATCTTCACAGATATCATAACTGACAATGGCCAGAAGACTGAAGAGCTTTCATAAAGACATCCCAGATTGGGGAATTAGAAACATAAAGACAATATACATTTCTATTTTACTCTCCTCCCTATATTCTGTACTATTCTGTTTCTCCAAATTCAGTTCTTAAGTACATTCTAGTTCTCCAGAAAAATCTCCAGATGTCCCAGCAAAAATATTTTTTTCTGACTATTTGACTATGATAGCTTGTTCTGAAAGCCACATCGATTTTTTTTCTCTCTCTCTTTGAAATATTGGGATTTTTTAAACTTAGTTTTTTTATAAATGTCTCTAACTTCTTTCCATAACTCCTCAACCTCATCTTAGCTTAATTTAAGTAAACTCAATTTGTTATATGCTGACTTTATATTCTGACTGGAGGTCCACCAAGTCAAATCTTCTGATACATCCATTCTAACTGTCAAGGTTCAATCTATGTTTTTGACACCATTACTTCATGGTCTGTTGTACAATCTGCATTTGAGAGCATCCTAGCTCAATTCATTACACTTTTATATTTCCATTATGTAGTCAGTTTGTTTCTGAATCCATCCACTGATGTCCATATATAGATTCTATGTTATATAGCTCAGAGCAGATGTTGACAATGAACAAAGAATCTGCTTAACAAAATTCTATTAACCTAGGTTTGGCATTAGTGGATTTACCCAGTCTAAAACTTCCTGTACGTCCAGTTTCAACTTTTGCATTCCAATCATTCATTAGTAGATTGGAAGTTAGCAGTTAACTCCTTTTTTAGATGTTGCATTTGGGCACCTTTTTGCATGTTGCCATAGAAGTCTTGTCTTCTACAATTACGTCTATAGTAAGGAAACATATATTTGTGATGTTCACTGGAGATCCACTAATTCAAACAGAAATAAACCTGTTGTTTACAGGGTTGTAGTGAAGCATACAGTTAGTTAATTCTTTTTTAGTATCGCTGCTACTCCATTCCTTCATATCATCTCATATCCCAAATAGTATATTTTATAATCATTATAATCATTTCAGGTTACATTTCTTTCACTCTGCTTCTATTCTGAGGCCTTCTGTAGGTCCAATACACTTTCAAAAATGTACTGTCCCCAGCCGAAGTCTCCTCAAACACTTCCAATCAGCCAGTGGAACCATCAGAAGAGGTTCTGCACGTGCAAATGCCAGCGGGGCATGCAATATCTTATTGAAACAAATCATATCACCTTTTCACTTCAACAAGGAGAATCATTTCACTTTTCACAGCATGAAACTCTTCATCAGGGTGATCCACATTGTCTCAGAGAGACTACACTCAGTGTTCCTTTGCATTTTAAGCAGATATTAGGGATTTAAAAGGAGCTTGCTATATAAATAACCACACATTGTTTCTGCATGGTATAAGCGACTATAGAGGGAAACTGTGGTGGGCTTTCAAGATTCTATTATTATATCCCACAACAATAGATAGATAGATCTGGCCTGTCTCAAAGGGCTAACAAAGGAACATGTTGATAAACTTTCCACCCATATGAAGCACCCTCAAAGATCTGCTCATCCTTAGAAATAAAGGTAGTTTAAAAAATATGGGTATGTTCTCATGACGTTTGGAACATCGCTGTGCACCGGACTCTGCCCATCTTCAAATGTTGAAAGCCTAAAAGCATCATGGCCTAAATACATCATTAATTTTAAATTGCAGCTTAGTGGGGGCATGTGAAAGCAATGCAGTCTAGAAAGAGGCTATCTAGACAGACACTCAACATGCTGATCAGGATTTTCAAACCAGAACTCAGATCAAATGTTTATTTGACTGGAGTTGGACATCCATGTTTAGGTAGCAATGTTGTTTTGAATATGTGGTATGCAATATGGAATACTTTTTCTTGGGGAAAGTACTCCAAATTATTCTCCCCCACCAAAGACAGTAGGTTGACATCCCAAAATATGAGCATTTCTTGTACTTTCTATTACGAAGAAAGATCTATGCTTCACCTACTTCACTTACACTTTCTATTTTACTTTAAATATTTCTTTGGCAGTTGCACTGCTCCCTCTATTTTCAATGGGTTTTGTGAAGGAGAAATTCCTAACATATTGTGCATCCTATGGGATTGCTTCCTTGAAAATGAAATAATTCTATCTTTGAGAGTTTCCCTGGCACAGATCTATGATAAAAATTTCTTATAAATATTAGAAAGAAACTGGTGGAAGTCTTTCTACATGGGAAATGTCAATAAGTTCTCTCTCTTTCTCTCTCTCTACCCTCTCTTAAGTATAAATAAGCAGGATATGTCTAGCTTCTTCAAAGCAATAGATATGTCTACCAAGCTGAATGATTTTGCAAACTTCTGCTGAATAAACGATTCAGGTTAAAGGCATGCATCTCTTCCTATCACCATTATAAACATGGACTAAACTACATCCTATACTCATTATATTCAGCAAATACTCTCTCTGCCATCTTACGTTACTCAGCCAAATCCTTTGAGATGTATAAATGTGGCATTAAAAATGCTATTTCCCTGGGTGCCTTGCAAATGTTATGTAAAGTTTAAGAGCATTTACTGTTAAACTCCTGCATGTTAAATGGCTAACTGAAGTGTTTAGATTAGCTACAGCTGATGTTTCAACCTCGCTTGGTGTTTTCTATTTGGTGGAAAAATAAGGATGCTGGATGTGGAGCCCCAGTGATCACAGAGCACAGAAGACTGAAGAGAGAGAGAGAGAGATAATAGATAGATAGATAGATAGATAGATAGATAGATAGATAGACAGACAGACAGACAGACAGACAGACAGACAGACAGATAATTTTCCATTAAAAAATTGCAAGTCGACTTTTCCAGTTAATTTCTTAATACATTGGAAACTCAAGCTATTACTTATGGGCAAGTCAGTACCTCACAGAGATTTCACTCAAGAGGAAATAGAACAAGGGTGTGCTGTGTATGCCACCTCATACAAAGTTACACACTACATCCTTCTGCAAGTTTAAGGCATGCTTCCTGTTTATCTGCAGTTGTTTGCAGATTGAAAATCAGAAAACTGAAATTTTTATTCCCTATTTGTCTTTTCCAACTCATAATCCAAGCTTTAGCCCTCCCAAAGGCATAATCCTACTTGCTGCAAAAAGGAGTATGATACTAAGATTTATGAAATTACAACCACTAAGTCCAATATAATCATCAATGTCATTTAGAAAGACATAAACCTATACTGGACAAATATGGCATCTGTTAGGTAATGAGGAAAGTTGCTAAGGAATAAAAGATCTAAATACTAGCTCATAAATACTAGTGAGAGACTAGTTAGGTAGCACAGGAATGTTGACTTGGTTCAGCATTTAGGAAAAGATAGCTCAATGAAATTTAGATGAGACAGCATCTGTATGTTGAGTATGACTTGAGCTAAGGATGGTATTTACATGCATTTTCTCTCCTCTCCACTTGTACAATTCTTTAGTGGTCCGTACTGGACCTTTGTCAACCCACTTAATACCTTGGGACACCATGAAGAGTGCATCCTGTGATTTTGTCAGTCAAATCCAGCACTTGGAAAGTCCCTCTCAGGCTTTCCATATTGCTTGAGCCCATCAATCAGCCCCTGCCCCCCTTCCAGGGGGATTTCTAGTAAATCTGGCTCTGGCATATCGCAATGACACCCCTGCCAGATTGCCTTCAAAGATACCCTAGACCTCTCATTCAATCACATGTTCCATTTTCCCAGACAAGTCTGTGCCACAACATTCAATCTACACCCATTATACTGTGGACATAAAGTTAAGAACCAGATCAAGTTTGCTGTGTATAAACTTGATTATAAAAGATAAAGATTGATTTTCAAATAGTTACACAATTGAGCATCAATGTTTGGTAATATTCAGCATCCTAACCTAAGGCAAGGGGAAAAGAAAGGGAAGAAGTGGGAAGTAGGGCAGAGGGGTACAATATTTTTTTTGAAGCTTGTCTTACTATTAGTCTTCAGGTGGGAGAAGGATGCTGGAATGAATGGGAACCAATGAGGCAGGTCCAACCCAAACATTGAAATGTAGAATCTTCCCTCTCTTCCTTCTGTGATGTCCCCTGTTCTGAAAGATAGATTGCAACATCATCCTCTTCCATCCCAGTGGGTTCTTTGCATAACAGATGCACCAGATGAGAGTAAGAAATGCAAAAACAGGTGTGTCGCACACACTTAACAAGAGCTCCTTGACCCACTAAGTGTGTTTGTTTTTATAATTTAGATGGTAGATCCTTTATTTTTTTAGATTTCTATTTACTTTAACATTAAAAAAGGGAAAGAAAAAAATAATAACAAAAATATAAAAACAAAGAAAAAACATATTCTCGGATGCTTAGGGGGAAAAAAAATTGGTGTTTAAATATAGCATTAACAGCTGGTTTTCAAGCCAACAATTTATGCCATTAACCCCATTAAACCCATCCAAATGTAACAAGAGTATTGTAGCCTGGAGGTTATGCAAACAATACAGTTCTAGGTCTGTCTACTAAAAAATGAGAAACATTGAATTCGATGTGCTTTATTCCCAAGCTAAGTGGATATAAAAATGCATGCCACTAAACACGGTGAACTTAAGGTAAAAACATCACTCTTGGAAACACATCCATGACATTTTATTGGTAGTAATACAAAAAGGGATTCCATGCTATATCTGAGATGTCCTTATACTCTCCCATCCAAGTAAGTCAACTCTGTCCAGCTTTTTGAAATCAGCCCAGATTGGTTAAGCTGCTAGCCTCTGAGTTTAGCCATGATGGACTAGTTATTGAATAAAAATGCAAAGAATTATGTTGTGAGGTGGCAATTCTATATATATTTCTCTGAACAAGTACTTTGACAACAGAATAATTACTTCTGAGTAGACATGCAGAACATTTCATTGTAAAATACCAATACATTTCCTGTAACAAGGTTGATGCTTTTTTTGGTGCTGGCTCCATTAGTCTGAATCCTGTGACATAATTTTAACACAACATGTCAAGGAAGCTGTGAAACAATGCAGAAGCTTTTCACCTCTCCAGACCTGTCTTTAAATCCAGCTTCAGTTAAAAGTAAAAACTAATGCATTGTTTTTAGCCTATACCCTGTAGAAAACACTTGTCCTTTTCTGTGAAAAGAACATGACAATCAGGTCTATCTGGTTCTTTTTAAAAAAAGAAATAGACTTAAAAATAGACATTTTTAAAGCTGACATGAATAATTTTATTTGAACTCAAAGATTGGATCTTCAAGCTTCAATGCACTTTCAAACATCAGCTTCTGAAGTGTGTTTTCTTTATTTAATTGACTTGATGATAAATTAGTTCAATGTATAGTTAACATAGCTGGTCTGCTCATCACAAGTTCCATAAAAGGTATGCATTTTAATTCATATTGCTTTAGTTCTTGAATACAACTGGCTAGTTTATATTGTGTTGTTATTTTGCATGTTACTGTAAATATTTTTATTCAAACTCTTTTCTTGCTTACTTAAACTGCCCAGGTAACTCTGACTATTTGGTGGGGTGTGTGTGTGTGTGTGTGTGTATGTATGTGTGTGTGTGTGTGTATACACACACACACACACACACACACATACATACACACACACACACACACACACACATACATAAAGCCAGACCCAACTAATGATTCAGTCTGATTCTCGCTCTGTAGTGTTTCTGGAGTCATTCAAAGAAGAATATGCAAGTTTATTGATGGAAATAGTAGACTAAGACACGTTGTTCCCTTTTTTAAATGAGACCTGGCAATAAAACACAGTCACTGATTTACAAGACTAGTGTGATTGTGTGTCAATGCGATACACTGCCTTTGACTCAAGGGTTTAGTCTTGAGTAATAATATATAAATATTGGGTTTAAGACAGATTAGAACTATGACAAATGTAAACAGGGAGAGCGCATCAACATTTTTTCAGGCCTAAGATTATGCTTTTATTGGTTAATAAGAGAAGACAAATTTTGACACTGAGAATAGAGGGGCTGATATTAATATTGTGATGCTATTCCGAATGTCATTATATATAAATGGATATATTAAATAAAAAATGGAAGCATTTATAAATCACCTTTTACCTGTCAAATGAGTAGTGACTTCTAATATATTGCAAAGTTTCTTATATTTCCTTCCATAATCTCAGAAGAGCTTTTGGACTAAGGCTAGAGGTCTTTGAGGAATTCATCAATTCCTGTATGAAATTATGCATGCCAATCAAGATAATGTGTGGATCAAAACTTAAATTCCTGTGAGAGGTTTTTTTTCCCCCCCTCTCTTTTTTTTCTTTGATGGTTCAGATGAAGTTCTCAAAGTTCAAATATATCCTACTCTGTATTTAAATACAAATTTTGGGAGAAAATGCACATTCTAATGTGTGCTAAAATGCATTTAATACATATATTGAAGCATATCTCTTTACTTTCCCGTCTCATCCTCTAAAAAAAGGGTCACTTTCAAGGTCACACGCACTTCCACTGACCCATTGAGAGTTTCTATCCCACCCTCCCCATTCCTTTGTCCAATCTGTTTCAAGGATTCCACAACTTTCCAAAACTGATTTTGTGTGTTGAAGAGGGAGATGGGAAGGAGAATCCAGTTTGCCAGCAGACTATTCCAGCAGTAGGTGGATCAAAATGAATACAACCCAATTGTATGACCTTCACCCAGACATACGTCTGACCATGACCCTGTTGGTCTTCAGGAAGCATTAAAAACCTGGTTCTTTCCTCAGGCTCTGGGGTCTGGATGAGGAGACTGTCCATCTGGATTAGGGCATTAATTATGAGCTCCCAATCACCTATTCAGGCTTTGCTTTTATTTTAATGGGATTATTAGCTTGTTTATGTTTATTTCTTGGTCACTGAAGCTGCCAAGAGTTGCAGTGTTTGAGTCAGGTAGCTGTATTCATTTCCTAAATAAATAAATACATAAATAAACTTTTTTTTTTTTTTTACTGATGAAGGTGGTAAAATAAGGGAATTGAACTATGTGTAAACATATGCTAAAGTCCAAATAATCATACAGCAATACATTCGTTAGCCTTTGGATTTATGTACATCTAGACCAGCTTGGTTCATTTGTGATGGAGAAAGGCCCAATTTAGAGACATTTTTCAATCAGTCAAGACCCCTAATAATTTGACCACTGCTACAATTTCACCACATTCTTCCAATAAGGCAAAGATGTTGCAATTGTAGAACACTTTATGATACAGCAAGAATGTCAAATAAAAACTATTTCTACTGAATAAATGAAGCAAGGGCTGTTTGGCAAAAATCCAGTCAATTAGCATAATACAGGTTACTCTGTTGTAAATCAGGCTTCAGAAAATAAAAGATTGAGTAAGGAAGACTTGTTATTACTTGGAAGTATTTGTCCTGATGATATTTATTAAGAATGTGGTTGAGAATGAATACAAGTGCGAGCAGCCAGCCCTTTTGCATATAATTTGGGGGAACGTGGCCACAAGGACATGTTACTCTATGAATGCATAAAATATTTAAAATTAATTTTATTTTGTCAGCCTTTTTTGTCGTGAATAATTAACTGAGGTTCTTTTTCCTGGAGTTTGGCCAGTCCCTCTCCGCTTAGAAAAAGCTTCTCTACAAGACACGCCAGGTGTTTTATCAACTTGAACTGTAATTCTGAATTATTTACAGGAAGGAAGGAAGGAAGGAAGGAAGGAAGGAAGGAAGGAAGGAAGGAAGGAAGGAAGGAAGGAAGGAAGGAAGGAAGGAAGGAAGGAAGGAAGTTTCTGAGCAGCAGTTACTATAAATTCAACAGCATGACACTGGAAGGGAGGGGTGCAATAAATCTGTATTTGACAGAGATTAATTGCACAGATTCTGCACTAGCACATGCAGCCAAGCAATGGGATAAGCAAAGCAGTGTTATCAACCATTTCCCTGACCATTAGCCAGGCTGGCTGCAGCTTATATAAACTGTAGTCCAAAAGATCTAAAAGGCATTTGGGAGGCTGGTTTGGACCAGGCAGAAATGTCGCATGGAATGAATTTTATGGTCTTTCGTTATCTAAACTCTCCTTTATTTTTGAAGCCTTTTTAATTTTATTTATTTATTTGGCCTTTTTTGAGGGGGGAGCAGAGAATAGAAGCTGAACTTTTGTATCCCTTAGTTAGAAGAACTGATGGTGTGACACTGATCATTGTGAATGCATTTACTTGCTCTGTTTAAACTCTAGCCTACAGAAGGCCCAAGTAACTCGGAGTATGGAAATTAGGTCAGAAATATATCTTTTTTTGGATGCATTAGCCAATACCACCAAGAAAAATACACTGTTTTGAAATGGCTACTTGCCTTGGGAGTGAAGGCTCCACTGAGATCTCCTCATAAATAAAAATAGCCAGATTAGGGATATTTTTCTTCAGACCACATCATGGAACAGAGATAGGCTGCATGTGTCAACCTCCAGCATCCCCCTCCCAAACCTTTCCTTCCAAGATGTAATGGCCAATTTTCTCCAACCCAAATTTTTCCAGAGATGTGCCCAAAATTAGAGGTAGGGATTGAAGCTAGGAGGTAAACTGTTTCTGTACCTATGCATAAGAACACCCCAGAAACTGAAAAATGCCTCAAAATCTCACCAGCAAAAGGCTGCCAATTTACCACTAAATATTGGCCACAGGACTTTTGTGAACTTTTAAGATGGAGGGAGGTTAAGGGTTGGATTGGGAATAATATGCCTTTTACAGTCCCAATCCCAGTCCCAGCATAACCTTTAAAATCCACAGGCAAGGGAGGCGGCAAGGAAGGGGGATAATATGAAAACAAAACAAAACAAAACAAAAGATGGGTGATTTTCAGCCCCAGCTTTTTGGTGATATCACTGTAGCATCCTGAAGCCCTTCAGAAAGTTAGAAGGCCAAGCAGTGACAATCAATATCAAATATTGCACATTTCTGGTATAGAGAAAATGAGTTAGACTAGTCTTCCCTACCAATAAGCAGTATCAGGCTTTCCATGTGTTTTTGTAAAAATAATGTCATAGCTAATTTAGATCCAAACCTTTCTCTGTTAGGAAAAATAAAGTCTTCTTTAAGCTGAGGATTTTGGACACATCCATGGTGTTTCTCAGGAACAATATGGAAAATGGGTTACTACTGCCTTCTCCCTGAATGTTGCTTCAACTGCTCTACCTCTACTACTCTACTACTCTATAGCCTTGGGGTTTCTTGCAGTCTCTCATCTAAGAAGTAATAAGGTGCTTTGATTAGCTTTTGGGAGATCAGCCAAGGTGGAGAAAGTCTTGCTGTTATTTTAATACAATTCAATGGAGGAAAAACAATGTTTCTTATGCAAAAGTTCTCACTGTATTATTACTAAAAGCTTTTGAGGACTCTGTATGTCAGCACAGCATCTGCAGACCCCATGACACACATTGTCTATCCTCAAAGTCAGTTGGAGTCTGTGAGATCCCACAATAATTATAACAACATGGTAGAAATCTCATCAGTTTGTCAAATCCTTTATCTTTTCATTAGAAATCTTGTCTGATTTCAGATGAGAATGCCCAGATCTCCTGAGATTTCATGCAAGGAAGACACATTTGATGAGATGTTGTGCTGTCCTGAGGTTTTATTCACATTTTAAAAAGTATTTTTCGTATGATGCCTGAGCACCTGCAAGATCATCGTGGCCTTTCAATGGTATCCGAGCAACAGTTTAGGAACGATTGTTTCACAAGTTTTTTTCTTCTTCAGAACATTGTTTTTTCAATTGCTGTAAACAACAAGATAGATACAGTCTACAACTGAGCTAACAGTCACCTGAGCTGAGGACTGTTTGGAGAAATAGGGACCTGTACTTGCAATATCTCATGCAACCAGAGGTACATGTACAAGGACTTCTTTACTCTGGACAGAGAGCCTTCACAAAAGCTCCCTAAGTTGTAATTATATGTGACATCCAGCCAAGAGATCTAGAAGCTGTGGCCGCTGACAGAACCCACTGGCGAGCCCTGTGTTATGAAGCTTCCACTGGCTTTGAAGACGGGTGCCACCAAAACTGATAGAAAACTGTGAGCAGCATCACAGAATAACACCCATAGTTACTACAACAGTGGACTTCCAGTGACCCCATTGTACTAGATCCACTTCCAGACTGGGACTGCAGAGCCACCTCCATGTCCACAGATGAACTGGACAACAGCATGTCTTCTTCGAACCTGAAGGACTACCATATAGGTTTGTAACACTCCATAAATTTCCAGTACTACAACTGTAACATTCCCAGATATGATATCCAATGCTGAAGCATGATGGGAGTTGTAGTTCAGCATCATCCAGATGACCTTGTATTCTTCATCTGTGCTGTGCCATGGATTGCATTACTAATATATTCTCATTTCTTTTCAAACAATCTAAACTCAGCTATTTTGTAAACCCATTTTTCGCCAGGGTCACATAGCAGTTTGTTATATGCAATTATGCAAATCTGGTGACCGAGTAGGTGGAAATGGTGCAAGAAGCATTCTCTGCAAGGAAATTATATTGTCACTGTGGTGCCCTAGATATATCTGAAAATCATATTAATATTTCAAATTTTGCAACAGTTAACACAGGGTCTTACATGACGATAAAACATTTGATATTTCAGTTCTTGATAATTCAGCCCTTGACAATGTTTAGACAAATGTGCTATTATTATCTCCTGCTGGGAATAAAAAAAGGAGGCTGGTGATTGAAGTGATCAAGTTCTGATTTTCTTCTTGAGAAGTTTTCTTAGAAATATATAAATAAGAATTTAGAGCTGGATAATACAATCAGTAGATTCTAGTGGTGTTGGTTAAGCTGTATAAGTTGGGACTGGGGTAACATGTTCAGAAAGGGAACCCCCAGCATTAAATATCCTAGGAAGCAGTATGCCTTTCTATCATTAAAGCAAATCTAACACAGAATTCAGATCAATCTGGAAGTCAGTCCTAGACTATAAATTAATACATGGATTTGTACCACAACCAAAATTTGGATTTTTCTATGTATTGAGCCTATATTTTAATTTCACAGGATATAAATAAGAGAACACATTTGTACTATTATGGATTTAATTCATTAGAGCTTATAATTTTACTTGATGAATTATACTGTGTTGACCACAGTCTTCAATATTCATTCTTAGTTTAGAGTTTTACTGATTTTTAGTCTGTTAAAGTGATAGAATGCATTCCATTATTAATGAATAACCATGTTATAATGGAATGCTATAACCTCCATGAACTTTCTAAATTCCTTGTCCATTCATTTGTATTTTACTTTTTATTCCCACTGTAAATGTAACCATTGTTTCATCTCTTACTCTGATATTTCTGGACTAGTAGTAAAAGCAAACCTAACTTTTTATTCTAAGTTTGTTCGTAGTTCTGAATATGCTGTTCAAGTTCAGGTTTCTACCTAATAATCATTTTGACTTCATAAGGCAGAAATATAGTACAATGCTTATCATGTTAACTCTGAGCAATCATTTTATTTTAAATAGTCTATCAGCAGAGAATCCATTGTTTATCTTAATCCAATAATTTATGCCAAACCTTTCCCTCTTTATCTATGGTTTTCATTTTAAATGCAACTGTTATTTCTTTCCCCTTTCAAGTCAAACTTCATTTTTAGTTAGGAACATTGTGATAGTACTTGCTACAAATAAAGAACACTGCACCCAGCCTATCAGAGATATGAAACAAAGCAAAATAATAGGACCTTCAGCATCTTCATCTGACCAAATGATTTGTGTATATTTGGTTCCATAACTGATTTGGAAATATGGCTTTCTATTAAAGTCTTTAATTCATCTACTTTTTGATTGGCCTCCAAGAGCTGATCAACAAAAGCAATGATTGTTTGAGCTCTTAGAAGGTAATTCTTAGCAGCCAAATCCAGGTCTCCATTTAAATTATTCCTGATATAAAGAGCCTTCTCCCCTCTACCTCCCACTTAGAGCCTCATCTTCAGAGGAAGACAATCATCCACTTCCCAGTCTGAGGAATATGCATTGTTAATGGAGGTTACAAGGGGAGAGTGAGAAGGAGGGGGAGACTTACATGCAGTGTCCTTAAGCTGGAATAAACCCTTTATCTTTGGTTGCCTAGAAGTCATTGCAGCCTTGTCTTGTTTGGGATTTCTTCTCTGCTGAATCTCAGGTTTATTCTTCCCTTTGATCTTTCTTTTCAGGTTCTTTTTTGTTCCTGCGTTATAACGTTGCATCCTCGATTAGTGTTTGAAAATATGTACAAAACCCTAGGATACCAGGAAATCTTAATTCTAATTACTAAGCCAAAAAATTGAAAATAAATAAAATAAAAATAAAAGGGAGATAAGAAATTAAATAAAACCAGAAAAAGGACTGCATCTATCTACTTGATTAAAGCTGGAACTAATGTAAATAAGAATCTGGAACTCATTAAAGAGCTGTCACTCTGTTGCCAGAGAACCAGCAAAGCCTAGTCAAATGGCAAAAAATAAAATAAAATAAAATAAAATAAAATAAAATAAAATAAAAATGAATAAGACTTTGGAGGAGATATAAGTAGAGGTTCAGTAAAAGAAGAATGGCTGGAAAGGAGAAAAGGTAAAACTGGAATGGAGGCGCCATGGAGAGCAGACTGTTATCCTGAACTCAGATTGCCCTAAGATGCAGGCAATTTGAAGAGAGAAAGAAACAAGATGTTCCATCATGACTGACTAAAATTTAAGAGAAATTATAGTTGGGGGATTGTGATGGACTGGAATGGTGGGAGGGGAGTAAAGAATGTGCTCTCGTCTCCAGAGGAGCGAGGAAGAGATAAGCGGAGGAGACTGGCACCTCCCTAAGAAATTCCATCGGTGGGAACTGGTTTCATTCTGGGAAGATTCTTGTTAAGGGGCAGTAGCTAATAAACCTTACTGGATTGATTCTGCATGGTCTCCTGGAGTTCCTTGGGCCAGGCCTGACATCAATCAATCAATCCAGTAAGATTTATTAGCTACTACCCCTTAACAAGAATCTTCCCAGAATGAAAACAGTTCCCACCGATGGAATTTCTTAGGGAGGTGCCAGTCTCCTCCGTTTATCTCTTCCTTGCTCCTCTGGAGATGAAAGCACATTCTTTACTCCCCTCCCACCATTCCAGTCCATCACAGGGATCTCTCATAGTTCTACTGATTCAAGACATCCCCACATAAGTCTCTAAGAAATCTGAAATGTCTTTGAGATATGGACTGCTTGTCATCACTCAGTAGTCCTTTTCAGGTATTCTCCTGGATTTTTTGAAGAATAGACAGGGATGGGATGGAATAGAACATATGATGTCCCGGTTGTGTTCATGGTATTACCATGAAGGTGACTACTTTTTAATCTCTTGGTGGATCAGTGGCCACCATCCAATATATGAACATGAAACCAAATAGAATTCAGTTTCATCTGATTAAACTATTTCATAGAAACTCTGCACACTCCAGAATGGGGGTGTCCAACATGTATCCATAACCAACTTGCCAATGAAAACTATCTTTTGTAGCTACCAGGCTCTCTGTCCCATTTGATTTTACTTACTAGCTTAAATAACTAAAAGAAGAGGAAAAACAAGGAAATGGCATTGGAGAATGCTTGCAACATGCTATCAAAATTCCACATGTGCCCACTGACTCCCAAATTTGGGGAACATGCTTTGCCTTAACAAAAAAACTTTTTTTTAGCTAACCATTACAGAGTTGCCTTCCACTCTTGTTTAGGTTTCCAGGCAGCAGGGTTCTCAGACGTATTCCATTCCTTTTCACTCATTTGCCTTACTATTCCCCTATCCATCAGTAATCCATGCCACAAGGAACCTGCTGTCCATCAGTAATCCATGCCACAAGGAACCTGCTGAAAGCCTGATCATTCCTTTCTTATGTATGTCACCAAAGCTGTCCTTAAGTAATTTTTAATATGACAAAATGGAAATGATTAATTATGGGGAATATTTCATGGAATTGTATTTAATTATCTTAATTTCCTTTCAAATAAACTTACATCAAAACCCACCTAGTTTTTCAAGCATAGCCTGTGACATGGCATTCATAGGCCAGATATGGCTGTTGATCCCCAAAATGGCTGCATATTCTTTTCCCAACCTTTGCTGGGGGGGGGGGGGGGGGAATGATTTTTATGGGTGCTGTTAATTGTGAAAACTGGTGAAGTTGCATAATTTAACCCAGGGCAAGAGGGAGGAGGTATGAGGACATTAAATCACTGGAGTTCTTACTCTCACATTCCCCCATGCTCAGCAGATGATACCCACACCCTTTTTCCTTTTTTCAAAGAAAAACTCTATTAGCAAGCTGAATTATGTCTCTTTTCTGTGGTCGAAGGTTCTGAAGCTTTTATCTTTGATGTGTTCATTTATGGAGGAGGAGGAGGAGGAGGAGGAGGAGGAGGAGGAGGAGGAGGAGAAGAAGAAGAAGAAGAAGAAGAAGGAGGAGGAGGAGGAGGAGGAGGAGGAGGAGGAGGAGGAGGAGGAGGAGGAGGAGGAAGCATTCAAACATGGTGCCCCTGTTTCTTGCAATCTCAGTCTCAATTCTACCATTAGACCCTGTATAATCCACTGGATATATTGTACTGAACATAGTATACAATGTATATACTTTATACATTGACTGTTGAGCTGCAAAAGTATGTCAGGGTCTTCTAGCAATTCTCTCCCCTAATCTGGCCTGTAGATCCGGTATGAGGTTTCTCACATTTAATTCTCTAGCCACCATTCCCCTTTTGGTGTTTTTGCAACATGTCATAATATTACTTACTCTAGTTTGTATTAGGAGACCAGAGTGAACTGACTGCTCTAACTTACACCTCACTTTAAATTTTAATCACCCTGACTTCAAGGGAGGGGAAACAAGCTTTACAGCCTTCACATTCAAATAAAAATCCTGCCTTTAGGGGTTGGAGTAGTAATTTGTAGTTTAGGATATCATTTATCATTCTGTTTCCTCTAATCCTTGGAGGTTTAGTTATGAGTAGGATTTGCCAACAGAATGCTGACATCTTTTAGCGGTCCTCCTCCTCCCTCAGAAGATAAACTAAATGTAATAAGCAGAATGAAATCTTTATGGTATGAAATTAAAGGTCATCTTGCAAGTGTAAAGTGACCTTTCTTCCTGGAATCCATTAGGCTAAAATTTATAAAATTCTACTATTAATTAAAAAGAAAAAAAATGGGTAGGTTATACTTTAAGATGAAAACAGGCTATCTTACAGTAGTAGGTAAATGCTTAAATACCTAAAAATTTGAACAAATAATTAAGGAATGATGGATAATAATAAAAATAATTAGGCATATGCCAACAATCAATTAGCTATGAACCAATGGGTGGAAAAAAGTTCAATTTGTTCATACAGTTAAAATATTCTAGACATGAGTCCCAATTAAATTAATTTCAAGATAAAAACAAAATTGAATTGGAAAGAGAAGTCCTATAGTGCTCCAAACCCTGTGGTGTTATTGTAGCACAATTATTTGCTAAATAAGTAATGATAATATTCAATATTTTCATTTCATTTTATTATTCAAGATATAATGTCTCATTCTGGACATCTTAGAATTTTCAGGACAGCTTAGAAGAACAAATTAAAATCATATTAAAAGAATCTAAATCCTCAGTGAAACACTTGGTTGCATAAAACCATATAATTTTGATAATGCAAGCATTCTCATCACAAATAGATCATGTATGTGAGCTAACTTTCATCTATGACCTATCTTTGATGATGAAAGTTTCCAGGTACTATATGCTGTCCCAGTTATGATTCCAGTTATTTGAATAATTACAAAACTTATTTGCAGGTGGCTAGCTTACATGATGGAAAAAACTTCCTGACCATTCTTAAAATAGACCCATTATTGAAAGAGAAAGAAGACACAATCAGGAAAAGAAAAAGTAACAGACAACATTAGATGTCTCTAGCCCTTCCAACATGCACATCCCAACAGTTTATCAATGTGGCGCTCAGCAAATAGGCCTAGCTAAATAGTACCTAGTTGACCTTAGATGATTTCAGAGTTAAGGAGAGTTGGCCTAAGTTAGTACTTGGATGAAGACCACCTGGGAATTCCAGGGTTGTTGATCATGGTTTTTGTTGATCTGACTCATAGAGGTATCCTGGAAGAAGGCAATGGTGAATCACTTGCCCATAAAACCACATAGACCTAGAAATGAAGTCACCAATTACTGAGATCAACTCAAAGAAGATTTTACCTTTATATATAGAATTCAAAGCTCCTTAAGAATTGTTCCTTCTACAGAGAGATACAAGATTTTTCCCCCTAATATCTACTAAACTCAGCTGCTATTCCTTCCACAGAGAGTACTCGATTTTTTTCCTAATAGCTAATAAACACAGCTGCTTTTAGGATAGTAGGCAGAACCTAGCTAACCAGGTTTCATTTTAATTAGTGGTTGGGATGCAAGAACAACAGGAAACCCCAGAGCTAAACTATGAAGCTGGGGGGAAAAAAACAACCACTTCTGTACTGTAACCAAGAAAACACTATGGATGGGTTCACGCTTTCTCCAAAGTTAAATGTGAATTGAGGGAGGCTTGACTTTATCCCAAACTAGGGAACCAGCTGACTTTGGCTGATCTCAAAAAGCTAAGCAAGGTTGGATTTCATTACAATGTGAATGGGAGGTGACTAGAAAACCCACAGGTATAGGATAGATCGGGACATTGAAAAAAGAAATGTAACAAAAAAACCCCCTCTTCAGTATTGTTGCTAGGGGAACTACATGGAAGTCACCATCAGTCAGGTCCAACTTGAAGGAAACCCTACTTTATATGAAGAATAAAGTGTTCTTTAAGGATGGTTCCTCCCAGGAATTAATGTTATGATTTTCTACCTTATTTTTTTAAAAAAACTTTGTTGATTATGTGGGAGTGGGGCTGAGAAAATCCGGACCATGGAATCCTTATGCCTAAAAGGTACCTGTCATGAAGAGCCCATTAAAATGGCTTCCAAGTAATAGAAATATGGAGTGAGAAGGAAGACGATTTCATAGTAATTTAGAGAGATACTGGATATTTGTATCTTCCATTTCTAAATTTCTATTTTATTTCCTCCCATACTAGTTTGAATGTTATATCTGTTAGTTCTCTCTCTCTCCCTCCCTCTCTCTCTCTCTGTCAGATTCTGAGGTTGATTTTGATTTATAAATTCTTTCTCATTATACCATATTATTTTTCATCCACTTACTTTTCTGCATTTTGTGTATTCCATTCTATTATTCTTTAAGGCATTTTTATGCTGTTTATCTCAGATTAAATCTCTGTCAATGACAGGTGGCTTTGCAATAAAGATGTCTTGTGAATTTTTTTATGCTCCTGTTGGCCTTATTGATATGTATGTATGTGTATGTGTGTGTATGTATGTATACACACACATGTACACACCCACACACATATACACACATACATACATACGTATATCTCCATATCCATTCACACAGAACAGATAGAAGACTTAAAAAAACATATTATAGCAATAATAAGCAGGAATCTTCCAATATTCTACTGTATCATTCTGCACATTTTGTCTCATTGAAAAAACAAATATGCATCTGAAGTTGATGCTGGCAAAAATAATACGATCATTTAAAGAAATGTTCACCATTGAAAGTTTCAGGTACCCATTCATGAGAGTACTTACTGCAATGTTCAGCAAAATCAAGATCACCACTAAGACGATCAATGGCATAGTTAATAAAATATTGGGCCATGATGATGGAGATGAAGGTTGAAGATTTCCTTCAGCCATGGGGACTCCCTGGGTGACTTTGAACTAGTGCTCACCTTTCAGACCAACCCATCACACAGGAGTGATGTTCTGCAAGAAAACTGAAGAGGTCGTGCTGCATAACGCAGCTCTGATTTCTTGGATAAAAGTGGTATATACATTTCATGAATAAAACATCCCACCTTATGTTACATCCAGTAAGTGAATTTGCCGCTCCTAAGAAGATCTGAAGCAAGACCAATCTCTTTTACTGGAGCTGCAGAAACAGCAACAGGAAACTTGACCTGAAGTGAATAAAAATACAGATGATGGTGAGATGAGATGAGGTGAGAAATGAAACTCTGATGAGGATAGGAGTTTGAAGTCATTGCCTTGTCCCCAATTGATCTGATCCCCACCAATAGAATTTCGATTATGATGCCCAAGAATCGCATACAATAAATAACAGTTCCATCTTAAACCCAAGCAGACAAAGTAAGAAAAGACACTTTCAAGCCGAGCTTAGTTTGTTACTCATCCTTAATGCATCCTTTCCAAGAAACACATCAATGAGATGTTGTAGAAAAGAAACAGTACACTCGGTATTTGCAATTCTGAGGACACTATGTTTCCTATTAATTGCTTCCTTATGGAAACTTAAAGAAAATTGATAATTCATTTTCTAAGGACAGTTGAAAATGGAACAATCAGGTTGGATCATTCTATATTTGGTGGCAATGTTATTGCCCAACAATTCTGGGGGAAAAAAATCATTTATAATAGAATGTGCTATCAAAACGGTGTCCACATAGATAGATTTTTTCCATGACAATCTGTCCCTAACCTGGACTTTCAGGTCTTCCAACAGGCATTCATTCATCAGTGCTGTAACTGCGTTCATCCACCTTGCTGTTGGTCATTCTCTTCTTTTCTTTCCTTCCACCTTTCCCAACATTACAGCCTTTGCCAGAGAGCTAGGTCTTCACATAATAAGTCTGAAGTAAAATAAATTGATCCTGGTCATTTATGCCTCAAGTGAGACTCTGGGTTAATGTGTTGATGATCCATTTGTTTTTGTTTGTTTGTTTGTTTTTTCTTGGCTGTCCATGGGATTCTTAGGAGTCTTCTCCAACACAAAAGTTCAAAAGCATCAATATGCTATCCTGCTTCTTCATAGTCCAACTTTTGGTTCCACAGAGTGTCACAGGGAATACCATGGCTTACACAACTCCGATCTTTGTAGGTAGAGACACATCGTGGCATCTGAATATCTTTTCCAAGGCCTTCATGGAAGCTCTATCAAGTGCTAGTATGTGGTGCATTTCTTGACTGCTTGTTTCTTTACTGTTGATCCTAAAAGGGAGAAGCCACCCATCACTTTGATATCTTCATTATCAATTCTAAGGCTGTTGTACCTGTTGTAATCAGTTTGGCTTTCTTTATATTTAATTTTAGTCCCATTATTTTTACTGTACTCCTTGCATTTCATTACTAGACTGAGTGCAGATCCTTCGCACTTCTTCCAATCCAGGTTCCTTTAATAAATATTCAGCATACTGGTTGAATAAATAAGGGGAAAAGATGAAAGCCTTGTTTCACTCCTTTTCCAATCTGGAGCCAGTCTGTTGTGCCACGTTCTGTCCATACCATGGCTTTCGGGCTATGTAGGATTCTCATGAGGATAATAAGAAGTTCTGGGATTCCCATTTTATTAAGAACATTCCACAGCTTGACACAACTGATACAATCAAAGGCCCTTCTATAATCAGTGAAGAAGATACTGACTTCTTTTTGGGATTCTTTGGCTTTCTCAGTTGTCCAGCATACATCAGCAATAATGTCTCATGGTCCTCAGCCTTTTCTGAAGCCCACTTGAACATCTGGCATACCTTTTGTCATGTAGGGCTCTAATCTGCAATGGATACATATGGGCTGTACCACATATGACATTTCGGGATCTTTTAACATACAGCTTTAACAGTGAAGTTAGGATAGGTTGTTTCTCCCCCCCTCCCCCAGTCAAGACAAACATTGCTATAATTTTCCAGTTTAATTTATGATTCATATTGTGCTGATTACTTTCATGGATATTTGCATATTACCTTGATTTTAACAATGATCTGTACTTTTAAAGTGATAAAAGATATTTAACTATTTAAAACTAAATTAATGTTAGTCTAAAAAAATACACAATTTAACTTTATTCAGCTGTATGATGTTTGTAAATCTCTTGCCTATTTGTGCTGAGATTTTCTCTTTTTTCTTCATTTTTTTCCTTCTGCTTTTTTTCTTTGATTCTGTTTCTTTTCTTATTTTTTATAAAGTGGGAGGAGAAGGAGGAGAAAGCTTCACAGCCCAGTCTTGAAGAAAGTTGAAGGTAGAATCTTTTTTCATCCTCCATAATATAAGGGATTTTTATAAGTCTCTCACTTTCTTTTCTTGAGAAATTTTAGGAAGGAACATCTGCTTTTAGTTAGTTTGTTACTACTGACACAGGCCAACCCCTGATGGCTTTATAGATCCATGTCCTCTGTTTCAACTTCTTTTTATTGATGTTCTGTATGATATTCTAAGGTGACTCATCAATCCACCTTATCCATTTTCTTCCCTTTCTTTTCTTCCCATAATCAATCAACAGTGTATGTATAAGGGTACAAATACTCTTTCTTCTGATTAGTTCCTTTGCTGGTTTCAATTTCAGTTCTTGAAATCAGCATGTGGGGAAGAGCTCATTGTTCTTTCTGACTTTTTCCTGGGTTTAGCTTTTGTCTCTTAAGATGCTCATTAAAGAGCATTTATATTTCTGGAGAGTTCTCAAATGTTTCTGCTAAATGCCACTCATTTAGCATATCAATCTTTCTTATCAGTTCTGCTAGCTCCTTTCTGATCTCCAAGGTCTTCCTTATTCAAAATGTAACATCTACAGTCACTTGCCCTAGCGCCAACTAATTGCAAAAGCAGAATGAGACATGGCATAATAGTTTGATCAGAACCAAAGCATGTAGGAGGAAAATGTGTCCTTGGTTAAATTATAACCAGCATACCATAAATATGGGCACTTTCCTTTCCTTTTCTTCTCTATTTTCTTTCTCTCTCCTTCCTTCCTTCCTTCCTTCCTTCCTTCTTGATCACTTTAATACTCATTAAAATTCACAAGCAGGAAAATTGGAATTGACACTCTTTCTTCTGTAATGAAGCTATCTCTTTATTTCAGCAGTGAAACTTTAAAAAGCAAATTAAGATAGAAATCTCATTTAGTTCTGATTAAAGTTAAAAATTTGCAAACAATTGGGTCAGGATTGAATTATTTGCATTGAAGATAGAAGGTAGAAAGTACAAGAGTGTTCTCTAGTGCATATCTTCCCTTTTTATCTGAATGGTGCTAAGTCCTTTCTGCTCCCCACTCAACACATACAGCGTTCAGCATATAGCTATCAAAGATCTGCATTTTTCAGGGAGGAATTGAATTGTCCTATATAATATAATCAAACTTGAAATGATACAAAAATATTTCTAATTGTTGGAAAGATAATGTGAACCCATTTATGCAGCTAATGCTTAAGGAGAAGTTATGGAAGATGAAACCATGTATTTGTTTTCTTAGCCATGAGTTAAAAAACAAAAATTATAATAGTCATACAGGATACGCTGTTTACATCAAATAATACTCCATTCAGTTTTGTAGTTGTTGTTGCTGCTGCTGCTGCTGCTGCTGTTGGGTTTTAATGTGTTTAATTTAACAATAGCTAGTGTACAGATGATGAGGAACTGTATTTTTTTCCCCTTAACCAAATAACAGGATTTTGTACTCAAATAGGAGACAATAACTCCTAATCTATCCTGCTGAAAGGGCAGATAGATTGTGAACAAAGTCTTTCACTGTTCCATCCATTTTTACAAAACAGACTCAATTTTCTGTAATTTTCTGTAATGGATTTGTAGTTTCATGGATGGCCATTTTTTTTTTTTCATATAAAGCCAAGAAGTTCTTTTTGCACAAGTCCTCCTAAGTCAGATGGAGTCTTTATTCCATCATATGCATGGATAGAAATAATAACAACAATAAAATAACAACAATAAAATAACAACAATAAAATAACAACAA
Organism: Liasis olivaceus; assembly: GCA_030867105.1. NCBI lineage: Eukaryota > Metazoa > Chordata > Lepidosauria > Squamata > Pythonidae > Liasis > Liasis olivaceus. The sequence continues at coordinate 69,889,592 of CM061354.1, forward strand.
CAATAATAATAAAAATATTGAAACCATACCATTCTTAGACAAGATTGAATTTTCAGATATTGAGTTCATTTCTTGTTTGTTTGTTTCATTTAGGCTTGGGGTGCCATTAAGAATTACCATGTTACTTGAGCCTCTAAGAATCCCAGACTTCAGGGGTACCCAGGGGATGGGGGAATAGGCAATGAAGTAAAGACAGCTGCTACAGAATATATAAGAATACATGTAAAACAAAAAAGTGGAGTTTCAATTCTGTGGTTGTGGCTGTCCCCTTGATTTTATTTGTTTGTTTGTTTGTTTGTTTGTTTGACTGGAATGCATATATACAAACCCCAGCAAAGCTCCTGCTGGGTCCCCCCCCCCCCCTTCTCCAGAAAGAACTATGCAGGAAGAATGAGCCACTTGTCACCTTTAAAAATCCCAAATTGGAAGGTTAAAAGTTAAAAGTGCTTCTTTGTTGCTGTCCCTAATGAGGAAAGAAATCTAGATGGTCATTTTAGTATTGTTGGCAGTAATATACAAATTCACTTGCCAGGGGAGTCGTTTTTCTTTAATGCTTCCCATTTAATTTAATTATTTAATTTAATTTAATTTAATTCAATTCAATTCAATTAATTCTATTTTATTCAGTTTAATTAATTAATTCTTTAATGCATTGTTTCTTCTTTCTCGTTCATTTAACAACAGTCTTCCTTGTGATCTACAGTGAGCGATTTTCTTTTCTTTTTAATATTTTGGAAATAGCAAAACTGTGAATGAAAGTTCATATTGCAGAATAAAACTTAAGCATATACCTTTACACCTTTATACTTCCATATCTATGCGTTATTCTGGGCCATGAATGTACTGGGTGGCACATTGGACATAACAACAATAACAACAAATTCATAAAGGCATATGTGGTTGCACAGAATTGTAAGAAAAGCTGGTAATAGCAAAATCCTCTTGCCACCCAGTTTGTCAATTACTTTATTATTACAGCTAGCTGAAGGAGAAAACAGATCTTCAGCTTAGCCTGAGTTATATTTGACATGTGGCTGGTGATTGGAATAATCTCTTAAATTGTTAGAATCATCGTTGTTGATGAGCAGACTGTTAATCTGCCTTTTACCCCCGAAAAGGCCAGATGGGTGTTATCTGGCCTGGTTCTGTAGGGATAAAGTAGGATCAGATAATGCTTAATGTGATCAAATTTTAGGCTGATTCTAAGCCATTTTGCTTTTTAACATGGAGCAACAAAGTAGTTAGAACAAAATTATTTAAGTATTTGCAAAGGATACACATACATGTACATACACATATATACACGCACACATATACATACACATATATACATATACATACATACGATCAGCAAAGAAGACTTGGGAGCCTGAGGATCTAAATGTCTAGCAAATGACACAAGGAAAATCTCAGAAGATAGAAACATCAGAAGGGCAATTAAAGTGAAACATCAAAATCTCTGGTTTGTGTAAGTTGTGTTTGAAATGATGGTCAGTCAGCCATGAAAAAATTTGCTATAAACCAGCTACTGTGGAAGCCCATGTCATCCAATGAAACTTTGGAAAGGATCATTACAGTTGGGTCTCATTGGCAAAGATGTGATATTGAAAACCAGGGATAGTGTTCAAGTCAACACAAATAGTGTTCAAGAACAAGCCAGGACCAAACCTTGGCAAACATCAATAGAGAGGAGCAACTTACATGAAGTAGAATTGTTGAAGGACACAGGAAAAGAACAAGAAAACAAAGAAGATGAGAATCAGGAGAAAAGTCTACCAGTAACATCCAGAGACTGGCACCAAGACAAAAGTTTCTAGTGGTCCAGAGTGTCAAATGAAGCTGATAAATTGAAGAGCAACAGGATAGCTTTAGCTATCAGCGTGTCATTCAACATTTGAGACACAGTTTTGTTTCCAAGTTCTAAAGGATATGTAGAGATCCCCAGCTCTCAGCTTAAATATTGTTCCTATTCATTATTTATTCAGCTTATTGTGGAAACTTATTATGGAAACTTATTCCACTTCACTGCTAACATGTCAGAAATGTATTTTCACACTGTCCCAGGGAAAAACATTCTTTGCTCTATCATTTATATCCTAAGACAAAGTCAAGAAGTCCACTTGTCTTAGTCACTTTCCCAAATACATTTTAGCATTTTTTAAAATCCTTGTTTGAAACAAAGTTGCCAGATGTTCAAGCTGCTTTTAGAAGAGGCTGAATAACAAGATACATAATTTCTGATGTATGCTGGATAATTGAGAAAGCCAGAGAATGCCAAAAAGAAGTTAATTTGTGCTTCATTGCTTATCGAAAGTAACAAAAGTCAAGAAGCACAGTGAAAAAAAGAGACTAATATTAAATGTAAAGAAGACTGCAATAAACAGTACAGCAATCAGTCATAGAATTGACAATGAAGATACTGAAGTGCTGGATAGCTTCTGTCTTTTAGGATTGACTGCCAACAGAAAAGGGACCAGCAGTTAAGAAATGCACCATAGAAACATGGTAGGCGTGGATGGACTCAATTACAGTGGTGATGGGTGCATCACTGAAAGACCTGAAGGACCAGGTTTAGAACAGATTCTATCTGTTGTTAGATAGAATCTATCTGTGTAGTCACCAAGAGTTGACACTGCCTTGATAGCAAATAATCCATCAATTATTTATGTATGTATATCTTCATTTAATCAATTTATGTAGCCACCCCACAAACAAACCAACCCCAAACAAAAACATACGCATACATAAATTGCCAAGAAAATTAATCCAGAGGGACCCATCCTCCCAGACCCTAAGGGGACAGGTCTTTAATGCCTTTCAAAAGGCACACAGACTTAGGGCCAGCCAAATATCAGTACAGATGCTATTCCAAAAGGTGGGGGAGCAGCAACAGAGAAAGCATATCTCCTGTATCCCACCAGATGACATTGCCAAAGCAATGGGACAGGACGGATTTTGTTCTGCTAGCAGGCCTTATAACATTCTGATAAATGTGGCAAGGAGAGTGAATCCATTCAGAGGAAGTACTGCCTACATTTAAATTGACACCAAATAAGCTATTTAAAGAAGGAAATTTAAAGAAAGGCCAAAAAGAATTACCAATCTAGTTCTGAATTGTTAATTGAAAATCTATACAGAGGCACTGTATTTGTGCTTGAAAACAGTAACCCTTAAGTTCAGCTACATTGATGCTTTGCCTTTTATCCATGGCAATTTATTTGCATTGCCCACACTTATATTTATACATGCTTATATATAATTAGAGGATAGAAGGAATGTAAAGGATCAAGTGGCTAACCAGTTGGTTTCTTTTCTTTATTTCTCACTGTAAGCTGAGTTTGAAATTCTGAATTCAGCTGAATTTATAATGCCTTTTCTCTCATGAGTAACTTAAAAGACACAACTGTCCAATTGCAAGGTTCTGATTGATGTAATTCACTAATATACACTGATACTGTGTTTGCAAAGGAAGACAAAGTATTCTTGTCCCTGGGAGATTGATACAGTGCTTTGATATTAGGTAGATAATACGTCTTCCAGTAGCTGGTAGCAAAAAGACAACCTCGTCCACTCTCAAAAAGTTAGGGATAGTCAGAGGTAATTAGTATTTTGATGGGAAACCATTATAAAATACTAGAATAGTAGGCTAGATTGACAGCCAGTCTGGTGTGGTATTTAAGGCACTAGGCTAGAAACCAGGAGACCATGAGTTCTAGTCCTGCCTTGGGCACGAAGCCAGCTGGCTGACCTTGGGCCAGTCACTCTCTCTCTCAGCCCTAGGAAGGAGGCAAGGGCAAACCACTTCCAAAATCTTGCCAAGAAAACTAGTCCAGGCAGTAGCCAGGAGTCAACACTAACTCAAAGGCACACATACAGTAGGCTAGACTGGGAAGTTTAAAATACATTGCAGATGAGGACAGCTGCAAACATGTCCATGTTATTGCCAAGATAACTGCATGGATGGACATGGGCATGAAGTCACCAGTTGCAGCAACATTCCATGGCAAAATTAGTGATATGAAGTCACTCTTTGAGAGTGATGGGCAGTGACTAAATTTGAAATACAAATAAATAAATGCATACATTATATTAGTATCTGCCTTATCAGAGTAAAAATGCCAATGGCTTTTTCGCAACCTGGTTAACCTGAAGTAATTAACCTGAAGTAAAAGAAAATGACTTCTCCAATAAAACCTACTTTGTTTCTACATTTATAGGTATGAAAAACATTCTCAATTTGGATGGAGAAACTTGAACTGTAGGGTTTGTATTTCTGCTTTGGTTCTTCTGGAATTGCCGCTTCCATTTCAAACATCTTTGTTTAGATGTGAAATGGTGCTTTGACTTGAAATGTTGGAATATTTTAAGTCACCAAAAGAAAGAATGAATGAATTGGGGGAGGATGTTTTTGCACATGTTTGGAACCAATTGAATTATCAGATCAATTCAAAAGAAACCAACTCAACTATTCAAATAAGTTTATTGATTGAACTCAATGAATCAATTCAATCTGGATATTTATCAATTCATTTATGAATGACATCCCCAGACCATATCTCATACAACTGGACAATCATTCTGTGTATGAAAAGATGCCATATAAGATTTTTATTTTTTTTTTTTAATTTCAAATATCCAGCAAAAGGCAATTTAAAAAGTTTAGTAGAATTAAAAGCCAGATTTTTCTGGAGTTCTCATAAAGAAATGTGCTTCTCTCTTAAATTTGAAGACTTCAAAGTGCTTTGAGAAGCAGAACGTTTCTGGGATTAGAGAAGACAGCATTTAGATATCTGGGTCCCAAGTTTTAAATAGCTTTAAATGTAAAAGTAGTAGATATAGAAGTATTGTCAATAGTATAATTTCATGTCCTTAAAATCCTAAAAACATTCCATAATTCATAAATGTAACAACAGAATACCGGTAAACATATGCTGTACATGTCCTCATGTTCTTTGAAACAGTATTTGTTTAATAGGATTTGAGATTGGAAGAACTCTTCAGATTACAAGGCTTCAAACGTTCTTTGAAAGGGGAAATTGCAAGAAGATCTCCAACCTTTCTGCATCTAAATATGAAGGACAGCAGATGTTTAATTATCAAGGAATTCAATAATGTTGCTGACAATTCTACTTTAACTGTAGAATAAAGTTTGCTACTGTAGGAATAATCTTCCCTAAACTATATCAAGAAATATATCAAAAAATAAGACAGAGATAACTAGCTTGAAGTCCGGTCTTGCCTACAGTATCTCCATATCATTAGTCATACGCATATTATCCCAGGAGCTCTTGGTACAGTTTTACAGGGGAATCATTGAGTCTGTCATCTGCTCCTCTATAACTGTCTGGTTTGATTCTGCAACCAAACAGGACAGACTCAGACTCCAACGGATAGTTATGTTAAAACATCTAGATATCGGAATAGTTTTTTCCCTTGTGCCATTGCTCTGTTAAACACTACATGACTCGATATGTGCTGGACAGTGGCTTCTCCCTTTGAAAAAGTTATTTTACTCTGTAGTGTTATTGTTTATTATTTTTCTGTTGCTATCCAAACGCACTGTTGATCTTGCTGTTTGTCACCGAAGACAAATTTCTTGTATATATTTTATACTTGGTCATTAAAGTATTTTGTATTGTACTGTATTACACAGTGGTTCAAAAACACTGATGAACATCTAATGTGGAGCCAGAGGAGACCTAATCTGTACTCCATGTGGTGAGACAAGGATAAGAAAATTCTCCCTCCAGTTTAGCTTAACTCCTGGTGTTTTCATGTATATATTCATTGAGTTTCCTTGGAAGCAAGACACAAATGGCTTACAAATGCCTCCTTCCTTCCTTCCTTCCTTCCTTCCTTCCTTCCTTCCTTCCTTCCTTCCTTCCTTCCTTCCTTCCATCTTACAGCCCTGGAATTTCATGTTAGCCTTCCATCCAAACACTAATCTGGTCCAATCCTGTTTAGCTTTAAAAAGGTTGGCTCAGGTCAGCTATGGACCACCTGTTGGGACTGGCAAACTGTTTGGCAGTTTGTTTTGCTTACTCTGTGGAGTCCTTGGGGTTCTCTTCTATTTCCTTAATCTGCTGGGACTAAGTCATCTTTGGGAGCCCTTTCATATCCCTTCTGTTCATTCTGTCATTATGCCAACAAATGCATAAGAACCAAATGCATTATGCCAACAAATGCATAAGAACCAAACACAAAGTATACATTGCAATACTGACCTAAAACTCCTTCCCCCTATATTCTGCTCCCATGTTTCCATTATTATAAATATTTGTAAGAGACTAAGTCCAGGTAACACAGTGTTCTGTTCCCTTAATAACTAATTACTTATGGAAAAATAGAAAAAGCAGTGCAATACTTCTCTCCAAGGAACCATCTAGATCCCAGAAGAATGTGTTGGCAAACCACCAAGCTTGACTTGAGGAATCTTTTACTTAATGTGTAATAGTATTTGATCTCAACATTTAATCAATCTCTGATCATCAGAGGTATTAAAGAGGCTCTGTTTAACTATTATTGCTAATAACCATTGATAGCATTGATACCATTGATGATAATTTTATGAACAAACATGTGGAGCAGAAGGGAGGAAAGAAATATCTAGCAGTAGCATGCTGCAGTTTTAAATTAATATTAAATTAGACCGAGGTACAGATACACGCATACACACACCACTAAAACTCATGGATTAAAGGGTCAAATCTCAACTCCATTTCAAATGAATGAAAAAAGTCCACAGGAATCTCAGCTCTGAAAGAATACCTTTTCATGCATTTTCAACAAGCAAGCTTCAATCAAGACGAATGCCTTGAAAAGATTCGCTTCTGTAGTCCTTAAGACTTGAGCAAATTCATAACCAGAGTCCCTAAGCCATGTAGAGCTTTTTAAATGTTGCTCTGTTTTCTTGCCTTGCCAGATATTTTTTTTTAATTAATTCAGGCTGGAGACAAAGAATTGTGGAGGTGGAGCTGATTTTGTTCTGATCCCCCAAAAGAGTGTGAGGGCTTAAGTACCTTCAGCTGCTGAGAATTCTGCTCTGTTCAGCAGCAGATGGACCTCAAGGCAATGTTCTGACACAGCCAGGCAGTCTGTCACTGATGGAGATCAAGGCAGCACAGAGACAGCCTATTTTCTGAAATACAGATATGCACTCCTAACTGCTAATCATAAAAAGGAAATGTTATTTAAGCAGGTGAGTTATTTCCAATGAAAAATTATTGGGTTGCAAGAGAAGAGGTACTGGATTCAGTAGAGAAAAAAAACATAATTACAGCAGACAGCTTTGGGAAATTCCCATATTCACTGTCAAGGCCCAGGTTAACTTTGGGGAACTAAATTCTGTACCTGCCTGGAAATATAAATCTCTTCCAGAAACCTTGTCCAGCAAGCAGAGCAAGGAAGGGTGCTTTAAACCACTGACTGCATGTCTCTAGAATGGAGTATGCATTGATGAAATGTTGGTTTTCTGCTGCTACAATTTCCAAGCTTTATGAAAACAATGCATACTTGTGGATTGTGTGTAAGTTTTCCCTACTTGAGTGCAAGCACATACGCACCTACTACACCACACAGACACACCACTGTTGTACATTGTTGAAAGCTCATTTCCACTACCACAATGGAATATTTGATTTGTTAGCTCTGCAATAATCTGTTTGATTCTCTCTTTTGAAGCATGGCATCCTAGAAAACTTCAACCTTTATTAAAAAAAAAAAAAAAAAAGGAAGGGAGTAATAATAGTTACTGGAGTATTTAAGGTAACTGTGCAACTGATTCCACTTCTCCAGATAAATGCTTATGGAGGATTTACAAGAGAGAGAGAAAGAGAGAGAGAGAGAGAGAACCATTAGCAGTGATGACAGAGAAAGATGGAGGGTTTTTTTTTTAATGAAATTGTGTAATCCATCACCTTCAAATTAATTACAAAATGAAGGCGTATCTAATGGAATTCAGTTAGGATTCACCTGAAAATATTTCCTACAGAAAATCAGGCATACAAATTGGTATATATTTGAGAAGTTCCATAGAAGCAACAGCATACATGGGGAACTTCCTCAGTCGTAGCAAACTAGAAAGGTGATTACATCAGAAAATAAGATGCAAGGCAAAAATGGCTATCCACATATTGTATCTCTACTGTGAACTAAGGTTTCTTGCAGTAACTTTGGCCCTCACAATATATTTTAATAGACACTAGCAATATATAGATATAGATGATATAGATATATTTACCAGGTATCAGAAAGCAGGACTTGTCACACAAGAATGTGTTTTAGATATATTTATAGTTTTAATGTTTTCTGTAAGTTGCCCAGAGTCCCCTATTGTGGGGGAGATGGGCGGGGGAGAAATCCAATAAATAGTAGTAGTAGTAGTAGTAGTAGTAGTAGTAGTAGTAATAATAATAGCACTAGATCAAATTCTTTTTTAAAACAGTCAATGTTATCTATATTAGTTCCAGTGTTTAACAATGTGGTGTGGAATGCAAATGGTACCATTAACCAAGAATGCATAAAAAACATAAATTACAAAATACAGTAATGACTCATGGGTATTTTTTTGGCCTGCATTATACTACTGAGCCATGCTACATCGTGGAAGTTGCGGTACTGTGATGATACATAGCTCTAATAAAGCATAAGTGTGACTACTGAGGTATTTCTTTAGCACCATAGATCATCACCACGGTATCACTTCCCTGATTTATCCAGGCTTTCCATCACTGAAGTGACGTCGTTCTGATGTTATAATGCCAAGAACAATGTATCACTGGGGCTAGCCAGCCTATGTTGGTTAATTATCCCAAATATTACTTTGTGTAGCATAAATCTCTCTACCAAATAGACAAGTAAAGAGAAAAATGATAGAGATTCAAAAAAAAAAAAAAAAAGAAAGCAAGCCCAGGTTTTTGTATAGTGCATTTGCCTCTTGAAAGTTATACATTAACATTTAAATGGATTCAGACCGATTGTTTTCCTTCTCAAGAGAATAGTGAGTGTCGTTCTGCATGATGGCATTGCATGGGTGATACACAATGGTACCTGTGTGAGGAGGGGAAATGGGGTCAGACTGATGACAGCGATGTGGTGGCACATGCAAGCCCCAGGCCTTTCCTATGTGTATCACAACATTTCATGCACACTGAAAAGGGGCAGAGCTTGGAACACAACTCTGTAATGTTATAATGCTTGCAATACTACTTTCGTCATTCGGATGCCACAAGCGAAACATCCTTTTATTGATTACTTCTAATGTAGGGAAACTCAGCCTCACTTTGTTCCACCAAAATCAGTGCAAACGCTGGTCAAGGCGTTTCATTTCTTTGAAAAACTGAAAATATCAGTGTGACTATGGAAGTTATAGTTCCAAAGTTAAGAGAAAGACTCCTTATAGTAATATGATTTGTATTCTCCATCTCCCATCCTTGGCTTCAGGACAATAGACTGGCATTTGTATCATGACTGTAGAATGGCTGTTTCACTATTTAACCATATTAGTGCTTGCCCTTTCTATATTTCATGAAATCTAAGATACCCACCTACTATCCTAAAAAGTGAGTGCATATTAACTAGGTATCAAATACAGTATTCATTTATTACTTCAGATGCACAGATTTGCTATCAGGGCAAATTGTTTTTAGCAGAGATTTTGCTGTATCTTCTTCTTCTTCTTCTTCTTCTTCTTCTTCTTCTTCTTCTTCTTCTTCTTCTTCTTCTTCATTATTATTATTATTATTATTATTATTATTATTATTATTATTATTATTATTATTATTATAATACAGTCTCCTGGATTTGGTACTTTTAACTGTCAGATCCTTCCCAAGGATCTAGGTTAGTTAAAGATATCATTGCAATATGCTCACGGTTCCTAGTAATGTGACCTTTCATATTTGAGATTCTGTTTATTCCTATTGAGTCCAAGTGCTTTTCCAGATCCTTTGATATGGCCCCATGCCCTATCTACTATTGGCACCATAATCTTTCCACATTTGCTCAGTCTCTATTTGAAGGTCTTTATATTTCCCTATTTTTTTCTAGTTCTTTCTTATGGACCTTTCTGCCTCTAACTACTGCAGTGTCAATTATCCATACTTGTCTCCCCTCCTCCTCCTCCTCTTCCTCTGCTATACTGGTCCATTTCAATGGATTTCAAGAATCAAGATATCCTTCCTTTCAAACCACTGTTCAGGATCACATCTCATTAAGCTGCCTTTCATTTTACCATCTTCTTCCTCACTTAGCTTCCTAACTCCATTTAGTTTCACATTTGCATGGCTTCAACTCTAGCCCAAATGATCACTCCACAATCTCTCATCCAAACTGAACTCCAAATCACATTGTGGCTAGGTGAATTTTTGAACCATCATTATAGCTGTGTGTGTGCATGTGTATGTGGACATATGTATATATATTTGCAGAGCATGTTAATTTTTATTATAGAACACAGAACACTGAAGATGAAAACCAGACTTCATCAATGAGACTTTAAAAGAGGAAACTTCATCTGCATTGATTGCATTGGAGCTGCTCTTTGTAGACTAATTTCACATTATTGTTATTGTTATTATATTCTGATGCATCTTCTCCATTCATAATTATGACAGGAACATATTCATTTGTATGAATAAATGGTCTCCTTCCTCTGTTATGAATTGGAACCAGAATGCAGAAGAACTGTACTCGCCCAGGCACACACACACCCATCATGCAAAAACAGACAGCTATTTTTAAGGAAATTAAATCTCAATTGCAGACAGAAGCCTTTTATCCTATACCTGACCTTGACCTTTAGATGCATAGCAAAATAATTACCTATGTGTCTCAGAGAAGAGTTAATATAATCGGACAAAGGTTGTGCTGTCCAGCATGAATTAGATTCCAGCTTATATTAATCACTGTCTCTATCATGGAAGTAAAGGACAAAAAGAGAAACACAGAGAGACAGGAACAGAAATATAAAAGCAAAGAAATATAAAGTACAGCATATTCCATAAGCTTCATTTAAAAAAAAAAATGATAGGTAACTTACTGGAATTATAGTAATCACTGCAGGATGAAAGACACAGATGCACAGGCAGTATTCAGTTTCCACCTTTTCAAAGCTTCAGATAAATCTAGAATAATTGATTTTTTGTTTAGTCGTTAAGTCGTGTCCGACTCTTCGTGACCCCAAGAATAATTGATATTTGATCCTAAAATTTAATTTGTAGCCAGGAGGTAGTAGAATGCCATTGCAGGACTTTGGAATTCAAGCTGATAATTATTTTGCTTTCTGAATTATTGATCTATTCCTTTTAATATATTTGTATTTAATTAGAGACTAGTTGTATTTAACAGAGGTGGCTCTCTCATTATTTATTGTCCCTTCTCACTTAGAGGGAACATCACTTACCTCTGAACTGTGCGTGTCAAGAAGTGATTGCCAAGGAAGGACATTGCCAGACCCTGTGGCTAACTATAGATTGTTTGAAGAAATATACAGGTCAGCTCTGCAAAATGAATTTACCAAGACACCCAGAATTTTCTTGAAATTACTACTGCTAAGCTAGGTACCACTCATCCTGGATCTGTGCATCTGGGTTTTTTTCTGCTTAAATGCAGAACTGTACATTGGTCACCACTGAACAACATTTTGTTGGATAGGGTCCAATGTTCAGGTCTATCTTTTGAATCTTGAGCCTGTCTTCTGGGATGTTAGCAATCCCACCCCCCAGCTTTGTGTCATCTGAATTTTTTATGAGCACCCCTTCTAATCCCTCACCTATTTGATTTTTTAAGATATTAAAGAGTACGGGGCCCATGACAGAACCCTGAGGCATCCCCTTGCATACCGTCCTGCATGTGGACGTAGACCCATTAAGACCATGCATTGGCTACAGTTTTTCAGCCAATTGTAAATCATCTGTTAACGGAACCGTCCATCCCACATTGCTCCAGTTTATCAAGAAATAAAGTGTGGTCTCCTTTAGGTTACATTGAAAGAAAAGTTCTATCCTTCTTCATTAATGGCTATATCCTAAATTGGTTCCTCGTGAGAAGAAATCATGAATGGATTTGCAGCATTTATTATTATTTTTCACAACAATAGCGATCTTATTAATTGCAGAAAGCTTATTGAGAGACATTGTACTAAGACAGAAGCCAGTTTTATGTTTGGCATTCAATTGCTAATCTATGCATAGCTTCATAGTTTATTTTGAGCTTCTCCCAAAAGCTGCCTGTTAATGTGACTGATCACAGTCATTTATAAAGGTTGATTGCTCAAGGTTTATTATATATAATTCTAATTTTGGGGGGAAGGGGAAGGACCCAAATTCAAATCTGGGATATTGAAGCCAAGTACCGATACAAAATGCCATTGTAGAGGAAATCACATCATGGATAAAATGATAATGTAATAAAAGAGCCTGGACTGTGGATCCCTACAAAATTGCACAGTATAAAGAAAGTAACCTCTTCTTGCCCTCTTTCAGTCTCAAACAAGACTGAGACATTTGGGAATTCAGCTGTTGAGCTGAGAAAACTTTGGGAAAAAAAAACCCTCCAATATTACTAACACCTTATGTTTAACCTTGAGATGGTTCCTTATTCTTTTACGGTAAGGAAGCATCTCATATCCATACTATAGCCCTTTTCTCTAGCAAAGTGCCACTAAGAGAGCAAGGGGGGGAGTAGATAAAGTTGTGTGTCTTTGACATATTTAGATAAGAACTATTTAACCATCCAGATGACTTCTCCAGAGATGGTGGAGCTGAACAGATAATATCAGGGCCACATATATAGGGTTTCAATGGATTTTAAAAGAGACTTCTTCAGTCTTGGTGGACTGCAGTGTTAAATTTCCAGAATTCTAAGCAGGAACTCTGCTTGTAGGGAATTCTGGTTGTTGAGCTTTGAATATTTGGAGGATATCCCCATTGGGAAATGCAGTTTTGAGATGCTGTAAAAAGAATATCTTTCTTCTATTCTTTGAACAGGAAAGAATATCGGCTAGCAAACTCACTTGAAACTATTCAAAGGTCAGTTTCCTATTACACTATTCACAAAGTACCTCTGTTATGTCCTCTTTGTCTTAATCTCAAGGGCCATTCCTTGATCTTGCTCGTCTTTGTAAAGTTCCCTGTGAGTGCTTGAAAGCCAGAGAATGGGCAACTATTTGTTTATCAAGACCACTAACTTGCAAATAAAATATGCAGAAGTAATATGATTTATGAGCATTTTACCTTACTGGATTATGAAGAGAACACATGGTCAATTTAGTTAGTTAGTTAGCATCCAGTCCTTATTTTTAATTGATTGCAGCAACTCTAATAAGATGAAGTTTTTCTGATAGGGTGCCCTAGAATTTCTTCAGTGTCAATCTGAAGTCCGTAAAGAAACATGGGACAAAAACATGAAGAATGACAACTTATTATGTTTTCCTCTGTGATCTTCTTGATCTCCAAGCAGTCTTTGAGGTCAAAATGTTTGAAGCATTCACTTCATTTTGTGCCACATCTTCAAGGTGCTACTTCTTTGGGGGACATTTTACATCCATTGACTGGGGGAAAAACCTGCAATAGTTTAAGTATAGGAGTGGGGGAAAGGTCTAGCAGCATCAAACTGATGAATTGTTAGGATAAATTATGGCTGCACAGAACAGCTGCAATCCATTTTGCTCGCAGATTAAATAAATACATCAAAAAATAAACAAACCAATTCATGCTAGTTCTGCCAGATCAAAATCTGGCAATCTGTTTCTTTTCTTTTTTAAATAATAATTTCTATTAAAGTTTACAAAGGCAAAGATAAAAGACTAAAGCAAACTAAGAAGAATATAAAAAGTAAAGAAAAAAGGTGCAAAGATAAAGAAGAAAGAGAAGAAGAAAAGAAGAAAAAAAGATATATGAAGAAATGACTCCGCCATCCCTCCAGAGAAGTATAATGACTTCAATTACTTAACACCTTCTCTAGTATTTCAATAATAAAAAAGGCATCTTCCTCCCATATTTCATCTCTTATCAACAAATAAATTGTAAAAACTGATCATTCGGTCCTTCTCAGCAAAAGTCCGTTAAGAGCTACCAGAAATAATAATTCATACATTTTAACCTTAATCAACTGAATCCATTTTGTGTTCCAACTTATCACTTTCTCTTAAAAATAAAGCCAAAGGGGGAAAAAAAACTCTCCCTGTATCATTTCTGGTATCTATAAACAATTTTTTTTAAAGCCTTGTCATTCAGTCCTGGTCAAAGAAAGGAAGGAAAAAGAAAAAGAAAAAGAAAAACCCATTAATAGCTACCAGAAACCACAACGTATATATTTTAATTCTGGTCAAATAAATCCACTTTATATTCCTTCTTTAGTTCTCTCTGGTTCTCTCTAGTTAACCTTCAAATTCCCCTCATATCATATGTTTATTTCCCAATCAACAAAACTTTCCCACGGGAGAATTTCTTATAATTAATTTCAAAATCTTCATATATATTTTTATCAAATTCTAAACAACCCACAGGAAATATTCTTTCAAGTCTGTCTGGCCTTTTAACTTTCCAAAATCAACATCCTAGTCTCCCTTTTGCTGTTTTTCAAAAGTTTTTTTTTTTTTTTTGCCTTTTTAATCCTTAAATGTACATGAAACTTCTTTCATCAAGGATAGAAGGAAACTCTCCTGGCATAATAAAACTGGCCCTTCTAAAGATTCTTAACATCCAAATAGTCAATAACAAGCCATTTTCTAAGGTACTTAAGAAAGGAAGTGGGCAAACCCAGTGTCCTTTTGAAGACACCAAACCATGGCTTAGGTAAGATGATTCTCCCCCCTGGCCCCGGCTCCCAGAGCTCTAAAATCTGCCAAAGATCACTATTTTACAATCCTTTTTTGAAGAGCTTCTGTATGGAGGAAACTTGTGAGTGAACCTAGTCCTCTTCTTAATCCAGAGAGGACTTCCAAGGAGCCGATTCATTCACCAGCTCCTTTTTCTGCTACAACCGCCGGCTCCATTCTTCATGGAGCCATCTTCACTCTGCCATTGCTTCCCCAGAAGTCCAAAATCTGGCAATCTATTTTTTGAGAATGCAGTATATCAGAATTTATAAAATCTGTGCAATATAGCTTGTCCCAAGAGAGGATTCATCCTATATCTTCACTAAAATGGCTACCAAGTAACTTTAAATGTTTTCCTCTAAAAAGCAAAAGTAACTGCTCTTGTTCTCTTCCAGAACCAAGTTGTAAAGATGGGGGGGGGGGGGGAGGGGGGATCTGAAATTGGCTTTTTATAATGTAAGCTTCTAGTTTGTAATTGTTTTGGACTGATATACAGGGTATGCATTCTCACTGGACAGAGTTAAGAAAGAAAATTATAAAGGGTAGTGAGAATTCAATCACCCCCTGAGGTATCACAAATGCTGGCTAAAAAGCTCCTGACATTGTCAGATATGGCATATGTGAAAACTGTGTAATTCCATTTAATGTTGAAACCAAAGCCATAATAATACACCGCTGATTTTGTTTTAAGAACAGATGCCCATTTATGTTCATTTGGCATGTCTCAAGAGCATATTCATTTCAAAGGAAGGAAGGAAGGAAGGAAGGAAGGAAGGAAGGAAGGAAGGAAGGAAGGAAGGAAGGAAGGAAGGAAGGAAGGAAGGAAGGAAGGGTGTATTGTTGAGGTTGATCAATAATAGGCATGCCATAAATATTTCTTTTTCTGTTCCCTGTG
The DNA here is from genome assembly GCA_030867105.1 of Liasis olivaceus. Lineage (NCBI taxonomy): Eukaryota > Metazoa > Chordata > Lepidosauria > Squamata > Pythonidae > Liasis > Liasis olivaceus. The sequence goes on from CM061354.1 coordinate 69,905,305, forward strand.
CAAATTTCCTTTCTCATCAAGCAGATAGATATCTATGCACATCTCTTATGGAGTAGGCCTGTATGAAGTAACCATAATTCAGCTCATTGAGACAATTTGTCTTGCTCCAACAGCCTCTTCTGGCACATCCATTAGAAAGAAGAGGCTTATGCAATTTGTATTATGGATAAGTGTTCCAAACAGGTGTATAATTTAACAGTATCATCAGTGATTGATTTGATTTATATTCTGCCTTTCCTTCAGAAGATCAAGGCAGTTTAGAGGGTGATCTTATTTCATTTTATCCTAAGAACAACCCTGAGGTGGACTGTGCTTTCAGACCATGACTGGTGCAAAGTCAGCCAGTGACTTTTGATGGACTTGAACTTGGAACTCTTCTCAATTGTACACCATTTTAATCATTATACCATAAAGTCTCTCCAGTAGTAAAATAACAATAACAATAATAATCCCACCTCCTTTACTATAATTATTACTCATAGGAATGGTAACTAAAACCATGAAATAAAGAGGTCTCTGCTACTTGTGAGAATAATTATGGTGGAGCTAGACCAAATATTAAAGTGCAGACATCACATTTGCAACAAAGCATATATTGTCAAGGCCAGTTTTAAATTGGCAGAGAACTGACATTTCAAAACTTAAAACTTCAGTGGATGTTGTTCATGAAGCCAAATTTTTATCCAAGAAGTAGAAAGGGAAGTAAATGCCTCACTGATTATTTCAGAAACAAAGAATGATGCAATATACAGGTGAAACTCGAAAAATTAGAATATCGTGCAAATGTTCATTTATGTCAGTATGGCAACTCAAAAGGTGAAACCAATATATGAGATAGACGCATTACATGCAAAGCGAGATATGTCAAGCCTTACTTTGGTATAATTGTGATGATTATGGCGTACAGCTTATGAAAACCCCAAACTCACAATCTCAGAAAATTAGAATATTACATGACATCAATAACACAAAGATCGGAAATAGAACAATGTCGGACCTCTGCAAAGTATAAGCATGCATATGTACTCAGTACTTGGTTTGGGCCCCTTTTGCAGCAATGACTGCTGCAATGTGGCATGGCTTGGATGCTGTCAGCCTGTGGCACTGCTGAGGTGTTATGGAAGACCAGGATGCTTCAATAGCGGCCTTCAGCTCCGCTGCATTGTTCGGTCTCATGTCCCTCATCTTTCTCTTGGCAATGCCCCATAGATTCTCTATGGGGTTCAGGTCAGGCGAGTTTGCTGGCCAATCAAGTACAGTAATCCCATGGTCACTGAACCAGGTTTTGGTACTTTTGGCAGTGTGGGCAGGTGCCAAGTCCTGCTGGAAAGTGAAGTCAGCATCCCCATAAAGCTCGTCTGCGGAAGGAAGCATGAAGTGCTCCAAAATCTCCTGGTAGACGGCTGCGTTGACCCTGGACTTAAGGAAGCACAGTGGACCAACACCAGCAGATGACATGGCTCTCCAGATCAACACAGACTGTGGAAACTTCACACTGGACTTCAAGCAACGTGCATTGTGTGCCTCTCCATTCTTCCTCCAGACTCTGAGTCCTTGGTTCCCAAATGAGATGCAAAAGTTGCTCTCATCAGAAAAGAGGACTTTGGACCACTGGGCAACAGACCAGTTCTTTTTTTCTGTAGCCCAGGTAAGACGCTTCTGATGTTGTTTGTTGTTCAGGAGTGGCTTGACAAGAGGAATACGACATTTGAAGCCCATGTCCAGGATCCGTCTGTGTGTGGTGGCTCTTGATGCACTAACTCCAGCCTCAGTCCACTCCTTGTGAAAGTCCCCAACACTTTTGAATGGCCTTTTCCTGACAATCCTCTCCAGGCTGCAGTCATCCCTGCTGCTTGTGCACCTTTTTCTACTACACGTTTCCCTTCCACATAACCTTCTATTGATGTGCTTTGATACAGCACTTTGGGAACATCCAACTTCTTTTGCAATTACCTTTTGGGGCTTTCCCTCCTTATGGAGGGTGTCAATGATGGTTTTCTGCACAACTGTCAGGTCAGCAGTCTTTCCCATGCTTGTGATTCCTACTGAACCAGCCTGAGAGCCCATTGAAAGGCTCAGGAACCCTTTGCAGGTGTTATGGATTCATTAGCTGCTTAGAGTGGGACACTTTGAGCCTAGAATATTGAACCTTTTCACACTATTCTAATTTTCTGAGATTGTGAATTTGGGTTTTTCATAAGCTGTACGCCATAATCATCACAATTATACCAAAGTAAGGCTTGACATATCTCGCTTTGCATGTAATGCGTCTATCTCATATATTGGTTTCACCTTTTGAGTTGCCATACTGACATAAATGAACATTTGCACGATATTCTAATTTTTCAAGTTTCACCAGTATTAGAAGAATACAGTTTTGTCACTGCATCACTTATGCCTTGGGAAACTGTTGTTTAATTTCTGAGTTACAAGAATGTCTTTCTAGGACAATAAGGAGAGTTTCAGAACTAGACTAACATGACTTTAATTGTTTTGTTCAGTCTTCAGTTACTCTTGTTTGCCCAAAGCCTGCTAAGAAGGAAACCCAAGTTGGTCCCACTGAATTGCTTCCTAGTTCCAGGGCCTTCCATATGGAAGACTCCGTGATATTATCTTTTAAAAGATTTTGTACATATTCTCTGGGGGGGGGGGGGGGGGATTTGGTTAAGAGGCAAAAAGGAAAAAGTGATGTCAACAATCAGAATAAAGACAGAATAAAGATTCCATAGTAAGTCCTGATAATAGGTCAGGGAAATAGCACACTACAAGGCTCATTCAGAAGTGTCTTTTAATATAAATTACTGTTTGTTGCCTTGAGTTTCTAAAATCTTCAGAACTAGCAATTATGTACTGGGCATAATAATAATATTTCAATTATTGGTCTATAATTTTAAATATAATTACTTTTCATGGTTAAAATGGAAGAGGAAATAAATTCATTTTGTTAGAGGCTTATAACCATTTCTCCTCTTTTCCCCTTTGCTGGTGCAAGGTTTTCATTCCTATTAATGTCTTGCAACCCTCTAATTTAAAAGGCCAAAGGCAACTTTTTAAAAATACTGCTCATTATTTTTAGAAGATGTCATATTGTTGGCAGGATTTCCAAAGAAGTAACATAATTTGACATACACACAGAGTGAGACAACACTGAACGTTCCTCCAACTTGGCATCTAGAAGCTGGTTCTATGACTGGCATAACTGAAGCTGAGTCTCAGTTATAGACTTATAGCTTATGCTCAGAACAATGATAGCTGAAAAGATGGTTCCCAGCAAGCCGTGATCTTCATGTCTAAAATCCCTTTCTTTAAGGAAACTGCAGGTCCAAACGTTTCCAGCACAGACATTCAAAAATGTCTACAAGAATTCAAGAATATTTGGCATTCTCATGAGTTTATTGTGTGATCTGTTTCAAATCGAATAAAAGAACCCCCCGCCTGCAGCCAACCACTTTGTTCACTGATCCACTTTAATAAGAAACTTGTCTCAGCCAAAAAGTAGCATTCTGAAGGGCTTAAAATAATCAAATGTTGGGAGACGATGCCACAGTGGTGAGGTTCAGAGGGTGGTCATTTCAGAGCATGTAAAACAAGAGAAAGCAAGAGAATGAGAGAGTAGCAAGATACTAAAGCTGTACAGAAAGAAGTGGTGAATCTAAATAGCCGTTTGATAGGTTGAGAAATCCATGGGATTCTTTTCTTTTTTAATAGCAGTTTCACAACTCCTCCATGCAGACATCCTTTAAACATTGGTAATATTATGAAACATTCACCATTTTCAGTTATAATACTAGGGCAGTCTATCAGAATGAAAAGTTAATGAACGCCTTCTTAGCATTCACCCCACTTTGTTGTAGAGGTTTTTTTTTTTTGCTCTGCACTAGATTTCTTTGCATGATGTTGCGATGAGGGGGTTCATTATTCAGGCACTTTGTTGGAAAGCCTGGCATTGTAAGGGGCTGAAAGACAATGGCTGACTCACCCAGAGGCTAGTTTCTGTGCCTAAGAAAGGATTAGAACTTAGATCTCCCTGCTTCTACTGTAGTCCAGGACTTTAACCAAAATACCAAACTGGCTCTCAAAAATTTAATGAGCTATGTAAACAATATCTAACTAACTGCAAAAAGTTGGGCACTCCTGATCACACTGCTTTTTTTTTTTTTTGGTGCCTTCAAGTCAGTGTTGACTCCTGGTGACTACCTGGACAAGTCCCTGCAGTTTTTTTGGCAAGATTTATGAAGTAGTTTGCCACTGTCTGCTTCCTAGAGCTGAGAGAGAGTGACTAGCCCAAGGTCACCCAGCTCCAGACTGGACTCACGGTCCCCCATTTTCTAGCCTGGTGCCTTAACCACCACAACCAAACTGGCTCTCAAACACATTCAATAATTCCTAAGTGGACAGAAGTGAACAGAATCTCTGCAGGATGCCTTTCTTTGTATGTGAGTGCATTCTTACTATTTATCTGCAGTTGTTTACCAATTCAAAGTAAGACAACAAGGAAAGTGAGGAAGAAAACTTTAATCTCAGAAAAGCAACTAGGGAAAAGTTAAATGCAGGATGCTTAAAAGCATCCAGGAAGAAGCCAGTAGCACACACTTATGCCACGTATGTATACTGTACAGATACTTCTGAAATGCCCCAGTTTGAGCATCACTACCTAATAATAACACAACTCATTATTAGTCACATTCAAAGATTGAACATTTGAAGATTACTGCATTCAATGAACATTCTGACAGTGAATTTTGAGAGTAGGGATATCTGTAAGGCATTGTCCCGTTTGTCAAGAGAAACTCCCATGACACCTGTGGTTCACAAAAGAGGTTTACTCAAGTGTAACGCAACAGTTACAAGCAAAGCCAGGACTGGCTTGGTACAATTACATTGGTTACTTTATACCTCTCCCCTTCCCACGTTTTCGCCCCGCAATCACATTACAGGCTGCGGATTATCAGCGCCCCAACAATCCCCCTTAATTGTCCAGATGGCAGGTTCAGCCCGAGTCCCATTGTTCTTTGATTGTTGCTAGCCCTTGGCATGGTCGTTGCCTTCATTGGGCTTCTGTCACGCACACAGCCGGGAGCGTTCCCTCGCGCGCTGATTGCTCTTCCTCAATTCCGTGGCTCTTTCCTTTGTCCATAGTGCCCGCAGCCCTCTGGCATTAACACAACGCATCCGCTCCAGATTAGTGAAGAGGCGCTAGGTGGGCCATTCATTAGTTTGCGGTTAGCACTTCCTCTTTCTGGGCTAGCACTCGAGCGGTGAAACTGACTAAAGCACGCCTGGGGAATTTCCTAGCCGTGCAGCACCGGCTGAACCTGGCAATATCAAGCATGGTGTCAGTGATTCATTTCCTAAAAAAGAGCATATTACCAGTCCTTCATTACGCATTTACCAAGACAACGGTTTACTGATTTGATACAGAATTCAAGGATATTTCATATGAAACAAGCTAACATGAAAGTGTTTCTCAAATTTCATCTATCTATCTATCTATCTATCTATCTATCTATCTATCTATCAGTCTTAGTAGATTGGATAGGATAAGATGGCCAATCATATGAAATTGAGCAATATGCTGGTTCTTTTACCAAGATGAAGGGAAGGTTAAGGGGTTAGAGCTTTGTGATGAATAAGGGTGTGCTGTGAATATACATGATTTTCTGACACCACTACATGATACCACATATTAGCTGTAGTAAATAAATGTCCCAAAGAAGTAATCGATATTTTGGTACTGGACTGGCAAATAAAAGAAATAGATGGATTTGTTCAGTGTTCAGGAAATGTTTCTGTCTTACCAGGATCCCCACCCCCACCCCCTCCCATCTTTTCTTGTCTTATTTTGCAGAGAGCAAAAGATTGGGGAGGAATTTGAGTTCTATGCACAGGAGAAATCTCCTTACCATTTAACCCCTTTCCTTTCCTTTCCTTTCCTTTCCTTTCCTTTCCTTTCCTTTCCTTTCCTTTCCTTTCCTTTCCTTTCCTTTCCTTTCCTTTCCTTTCCTTTCCTTTCCTTTCCTTTCCTTTCCTTTCCTTTCCTTTCCTTTCCTTTCCTTTCCTTTCCTTTCCTCTCCTCTCCTCTCCTCTCCTCTCCTCTCCTCTCCTCTCCTCTCCTCTCCTCTCCTCTCCTCTCCTCCTCTCCTCTCCTCTCCTCTCCTCTCCTCCCCTCCCCTCCCCTCCCCTCCCCTCCCCTCCCCTCTCCCTGCTGCAAAGCATAACCATATGGCAGACTTTCTCAATCTGACCATCATATTATTGGTTAATGGTCAGGAGAACACACCATTGTCCTGGTGCTATGGTTATGGTTAGCTGATCAAATGAAGGAAGGATGCAATGCTGCCAAAGGAATGTGAGAAGTCTTGTACATGGAAGTAGCACATACTTTGTCTTAAAAAAATGTCCAAGAATTAAGAAGACTTCATTTTTCTCTGAGACCTGATTTTTATTGAAGTTTGATTCCAAGATATACATAATATGTTGTGCTTTGGTAAAAATTGTTCATTAGTGAACAAGGATGAAATGGAACTGGAATAATTTTTCAGAGCAAGGCGTGCAAACACACACATGCATACTTATATACATTAAGGATATGTGGGTTTTTTCCCCTTTCATTGGTCAAGCATTCCAATTCTCTTTTATGTGTTAAAAAAATCAATGCATTGATACTAATTATTTATTGCTGGAAAGAACAATGAAATGTTTCTTTACAAGGTACAGTACAATCCATCAGCTTTCCAGTTTCTGTGATACATATTATCAATAGCAATATACTATACTAAGTTATAACACATTAAGAGCATTAAAAAAGAAGTTGTAATAAAAATTTCTGTCCTTTAAAAAACTTTTATATTTGAATTGGTTCCAACTTTTACATCTGAACTATTGCAAAGCTACTACTTCATCCGCATTTCTGTGGCCTCTCTTGCCTTATTCTGTGACTCTCTTCAATTCAATTGCTGTCTCCAACTTGTTCTGAAGTATCTCATCATCACTACTCCTTGGATCATGTGCTTCACTTCATCTGCTGTTACCATGTCTCTTATGTGCTGGAACCCAAAATTTAGGAATCTTCACTGGCTAGAAAACATTGAAACTCTAGTCGTGATGGGTTTTCAGTTTTATAATATATGGAATAGAGAGATAGATAGAGAGATAGAGAGATTTATATAAAGCTGGGTTTATTAGGGCATTTCCTGTGTTTATTGAAAGATTTAGCTGCCTTTCAATTATTTCTAAAGGTTACTACTGATCATTTTTATTAAAACCTGCAAAATCCTCTCCAAATAATAATCCAATTGATCGTTTCAATATTTTCTGATACTCCACTCAGTTTTTGGTATATAATAGTGAATGTTGTGCTCCGCTTCTTCTGATCTATCTGTGAAGTTTTGAAGTTCTGTGAGGTCTTAGTATCTCTTTTATGTTTTAATGTAGCATCACATTTCCCCCAAGGATTTTATTTTTCTGTACAAAGATATTTAATTTAGATCTAATTTTTTCATTTTCTTAGTATTCTTTAGAAATGCTTGTAGTTTCTTCTCCTGAGTTTTATTATACTTATGTTTGATGAGTCTGTAAACATTTATTAAATGAAATTAGATTCAAATGTTGCTGTCAAGCTTTGAAGGGAGGGGTCTACTTGAAAACTTGTTTACTTTGGATCACTGGAACTTTACTGCTGAGCCAAGTGAATGGCTACCAAGTTTAAAACATACTGGGTTCACTTTGGATAATCTACTAAGAGGTTAGGTGTTCACAGAAATTCTTTCTATATCCCTCAACTGAATCCAAAAATGTTCACAAGATATTCCCACAGAAGAAAGGGACTAGTTGGATTTAAACCTAGACTAGCAAAGCATTTCAAAGCCATTGGATTTTCTACACAACTCTGTTTAAATGGTTCAGGATGGACAAGATAACTTTATTGTAACCAGGTCTTATGCTCAACAGAATTTTGTCTGAGAGTCCATTTCTGATGTTACATCATTAATAAGAATCACTGTTTATACTTGTATTCCCTTAGGAAGACTTTCATGTTCCTTATTACATGGAGATCTTATCTGCATGCAGATTTTAAAAGTAGAATCCCAGCATCCTGGGATACATGGATAACAAATAACATTGATTTTCAAAGGATTGTTTTAAAGCCAAAATTGCATTTATAAACACTTTTATTGAAAATAATACGATGTGGCTGGAAAAAAAAAAGGGGTGGGGGAGGGAATCACATAGCTACATGTTTCTTTGTAAATATTTCTTCTTTTCCCACCCAGCCAAATAAGGACAGTAGTAAATTTGCCATCATTCCCATCACACTCATCAGGCAGGAAGGCAGAAGATTAGTGTTAGAGGGATCAGGAAGATACTGGAGCTGCTTCACTTGCTTCACTTGTGGAACTTTGAAGTCAAAACTTGTGAAAGTACTGCTTAATTTAGGTCTCTTTGTACCACCATACACTTACTATCAGAAGAACCTTCAAGCACTGAACATGGTTAGAAAATTTGATCTTCTGCAGATTAGCAATTAGCTACTGCAGAATGTAACACTACAGAATGCAGAATGTGTGTGTGTGTGTGTGTTTATATCTCTAGTTGGCTGTCCTCTAATTATCACATCCACATTTAAGTCCCAAATTTCTTTCTCCTTCCTTAACTCTATTAATATATAGAGGTTTGGTCTGTGACCTGTGCTTTTTTATCTTGGCAGCTTCTGGCCTCACACATATTTGCAATTACATTTTTGTCTCCCAGTCTAGCCTACAGCCCTGGCATTTTTCATGGTTTCCCATCCAAGTACTAATCAGGTCTAACCCTGCTTCGGTTTTAGTCAAGGTCAGCTAGGTGCAGTGAACGAGGATTGCAGTTGGAAATGAAGAACCCCAGGTAACTTTAGAAGGGAATTTGGTACATTCACAGAAAATGGCTCTCTCAAGGTTTATTAGTCTTCCTCTCTACGTCCAATGTTACTTCTAGGCACGCTCCAACTATCAAGAGGAGAGTAGCTTGTCTGTCTCTTGCTTGCTGGAACCCCAGAGGCATCTGGTTGGGCCTTGTGAGAATAAAAATGCTGGACTAAAATGGGCCTTGGCCTGATCATTAGTACTGTTCTAAACTTCTGTTGCCAAGTAGTCAAAATCATCATGTTTTCTTTTCATTTTCTCTTAGGCATCAATTAAGTCTTTTTTCTTGAGGCTGCTGGTTAATTGTGCCCACTGGTATTCTTATGCAAACACCTGAATTCTCTCCTTTACACATAAATGATCTTACTGGATAAATCTTAGAATGTGGTACCCAAACACAAATACCCAATTCACCAGTTTATTGCTCAATCTTAATGCAGAATAAGAAGATTCATGCTTTGGAAAAGGTTGAGGGTCTTTCATTTTTTCCTAGATTTTTTGACAGTTACTCTTTTTGGATCAATTTATACCAAACCACTTAGCAGCTCCCCATAACGGTGGGCAAACTGCACACTTAAACGGTAACGTCATCAACAATGTTTAGTCTTCTCCATTTCGGCTGACAGTTCACTCCATATATTGTGTTTTGAACAGCTAGGAAACAAAAACAGGATTAGGACCTCAGGGAAGGACCTTCTTATTTCATTGCATGTCTTTTGAAGGTGTCACATCATTTTGTCCATGAATTTCCCTACCCAAATCTGTCCGGTTGATCAGGTGAGGCTGCACTATATTCCTAGCTGTCCCTTGAGCTAAGTCCGAACTTGTCAGCATTCTTCTAAAATCTATCCAAATTTTAATGGGAGTTTATCTTTCATCTTTCTTTCTGATCCCTTGTCTGAATAGAAAAGTATTTATCTAACTTGTTTTGTTGTTCCAATGTTTTGCACTACTGTCCCTATCTACAAATGCCAGACTTAACACAGGAAAACTTTTCTGGATTTGCATTCTAATGAAAGCGTCACAAGGTGAAACCATAATAGCTGATCTTGTAAGCTACACTTGTTTGGACCTCGTTAGTACTATCTTTGCTTTGGTTTTTAATTAATTAATTAATACTCTTAATTCTCCCAACGGGTTTTTCGTTATCAGTTTTCGATTGGCCAGCTTTTGAATATAAACACGCTGCAGCAAGCTATGCTTAAATATCCTGTTGTGACAGGCTCTCCCATGGAAGATTTTATATAAAGTGTTTCAAGGTTGACACTGCCAAATATTTAGAAGGCCAAAGAGAGCGCACAAATGAATTACTATAACTTATCGTGCTCACTAGAAGTAGAGATGATAGTAATTAAAATTAATTTACCGCCCAGAGTCACTCTGCAGTGAGATGGGCGGTGAAAAATTTGGAATATAAATGAATGAATGAATAAATAATTATTTTAAATCATTTAAAGCTGGCTTTCCCCCCATGCACTGGGAGAGCAAGACTGACCTGGGGGACTGTATAGCTGGATGGATATAGTTGCTGGATGGGACATTGTTTGTGGTATTGTTCTTGTGTTTTTATTACTGTTGTTACCTGCCCAAGATGAACGGTCATATAAATCTTTTTAAATAAATACAATGAATAAATATTAAGCAGAGAATTATGCATAGACATCCATCTTGGAGCTTGGTAAAACCCTCAGTTTTAATCTCACTTTTCCTACTTAGTGTCTTCCCTTAGACAAAATATAATTGACCTGTTGTCTTCAAGCTGATTGTTGGCCATAAAAATACTGTAGAATAAATGATGAAACTGTGGATTCTGCTGCTATTGCTAATTTTGCTTTTTTTTTAAAAAAAGTCATGATTTAGCTGCTTACATTAGCGTGCAGAAATATACCGATAATGCCTTCTACAGATTTCATGGAAATATCCCTGCAGTTTTCTTGGTAAACGTATGGATGTTGTTTGGCATTGCCCTCTTCTGGGATATCGACTGACTTCCCAATCTAGCCTACAGCCCTGCTATTTCCTACTTGTAGGTTCCCTACAAGTTTCCTATCAAGCCCAAGACTCCTTACTTTAAGGCTAAACCAGGTCAACCAGATTGGACCACCTGCTGAGTCCCAGATGAGGTAGCTGTGCATTTTCAGAACCAGCTTCATCCACATTATGGTGTTGGTGTTGAACCAGTTACAGAGGTTATTCAAAAACAGACAGTGTACAAAAGTGACAATATTTCCAATAAATGGTCTGAATTTTTATGGTACTCCCAATGTTTCAACAGAGTGAGGCAGAGACAGCTCACAACCTCTGATCAGTCAATCTCCAATTTAAAGATGTGTCCTGCTGGCAGACAAAATGAATTCCAATTCATTAGTTTCTTGATAAGTGTTCAATTTTCCTCAGCTTGTATCTAAATAGGATGCTGGTCATTGCCTAGTGTCTCACCACTTTCTCATTAGTATTTCTATTTGCAATTTACCTTCCACGCGACACCATATGTTTTATACATTGCTATGTTAGCCTTGACGATCCTGCCTCTGGAGTATTCTAATAACATCACTTAGAGGTGTTGGGCCTAGTAGTTGGTTGATTAGTAAATATGAACATGTGAAAAGGCTGCATGGGGAAAAAATGATAGCTGCTTTTGAAGGTAATAGTTGCACTTGGCCCTGTATGATTGATCTCACCCTTCGTACATGTCTACTGGGTTGTAAGAGTGAAGTATTTGTTGTTCAAAATATGCCCGTCCAGCAATTTCCAAGCAAGCCTCTTGATATTTGCTGTGGGTAATGATGTACTTGTTCTCCAGTAATTTCATTTTCCCTGCTTGATAAAATGTTTGAAGTTTCCAATAGCCCATATTATTATTGTTGTTTTGCTGTCAAAGGGAATGGTGACCTTGATCACCACTTTTCTTTGACCAGTTCTTCCTCACCCAAAAAAAAAAAAAAAAAAAGATTCACAGACTTCTGAACATTTCAGTACCAGTCACAGCTACTTTAAAAAAAAAAAAAATTCTGACATTGGCATCAGTCACATAGAGGCACCTTAGTCGTTTACCTATTTTGATTTTACAAGGGACAGAAACAATGGTACAGTTTACATCTAGAGATCACCTTCATAGTGTTGCCAGTGGAAATGTACCCGAGAGGAATTAAGAACTAATAATGTTTCCCAGATCCCACATATCCTAGACTGTCAACCAACTCCATCTAAACTTTGCTGACACACTAATAGATTTGCAGGTGAAATATGGAGTGAGCCAAAACACTGTAGCATGAGTTCAGCTCTTCTGAGATACAGTAGTATAAATATGGTAATTTTATGTTTTTTAAATGCACATTTTAAAAATGTCAAACATGGTAACTTTGGTCAAAATTCAGTAAATTATCTGGAAAAGGGCCTGCTTCTTCAAAGAATACCAACTGGCAAGTGATAGATGACTCAGGAACAAGCAGGGGGCTTGAAGAAAATGAATGCTGTCAAAAAATTATGCATATATGAATATGGTCTGTTGCAGAATCTACATTCCTCTGATACCTATATGATGTAAGGCTCGTTATTTTTTAATTTTGCCAAAAATCCTATTTGTCTGAAACAGCTAGAAATGTGGTTCTTGCTGCATGCAGTGAAATGGGGTTGGGATCATCTCTAGCAGCGATAAGAGACTATGATGTACAAACCAATCCAGGGTTTTCTTTTTCAGTTTTAATTCATGCAAAGACCATAATATAAAAATAATGACATAACAATGTCATAACACAAATCGAAAACACCAGCAGTTGCTTAGCCTCCCCAACACACATCTATATCTAAAAAGGTGCCCTATAAATATAGTAATTCAATAGAATAATAAAAATACAAAATAAAAAAAAAAGATTTTCTAAAGAACAGATAACCATTGGTCAACACTCTAAGTAAAAGGCTAATTATAATTAAATAGCAACTTTTGATGCTTTAGATAAAACATAACACATAAGAGATAACACTCAAATAGAAATTTAAATATTAAGAGGACTAAGAACATTCCAAGTTGTCAGGGAACTTGGTTCTGACCACATGGAGCCTTCTGAAAGAAGTATATCTCTTATCACAGTTTAATCAGGAGTAAAAGAATCAACATTTGCAAGAAACATGGTGAATTCCTCTTCATTAGATATGCTCAGCAGAGGGTAGGTAGCCATCTGTCTGAGCAGGGTTTTGGACTTGATGGGCCAAAGGCCTTTTCTCCCCTCTATGGTTTTATGGTTTGTTTAGGGCTTATGGTTTTATATTTTATGGCTTTATTCTCAATATATGCTCTATGAAGTCTTTGTACCCTCTTACCTACATTCTAGCAGGGTCAGAAGTCCTGACAGTCTCCCTATTTCTCCAGAATGCTTTAGTTCCTCAGCCTATACCAGCTGACGATCTCAGCCCCACTGAACTTCTGCAGTAGTACCATAGGAGTCTGTAAAGCCATGCAGCTCCTTGTCTTGAGTAGTCAAAGTATGGAGTCCTTGGGGTTCTCTGAGCTTGGTTCTTTTCTTGCAAATGTTTCATTACTCAGCTAGGTAACATCTTCAGTGCTAAAATGGGATGGGGTTTGCTCTTTATTTGTATTCTGTGGCATGCCTTGCCAGTGCTGGTGGGGTTGGGGGATTTGTTTTGCTCCTCTGGTATTAGCATATGTTTGCTGCTTGATTGTGTGCCTGGTGGTAACCTTTGCTTATCTGGGTGATGATTGTTGGTGAGGCGATCTTCTGTCTTTTGTCTCTTTTGAATAGTATGTAGATGCTGTTTATCTCTATGTGTGTGTTAATTGCTGTCTTGTCTGAATACCAGGGTTCCAAGAATTCTCTTGCATTTTTGGATTTAGCTTGGTCTAAAATGCTGACAGTTTCCCAGTTGAAACTGTGGTTGAGTCTGTCCATGTGTTGTGAGATTAAGGAGCTTTCATCATGTCTTCTGACTGCTAGTTGGTGCTTGTGGATGTGCTCTGCTAGTCTTCTGCCTGTCTGTCCTACATAGTGTTTGTTACAGTCCTTACACTGTAAGTTGTAGATGACTCCTGCTTTTTCTTCTTATGCTATTGAGTCTTTTGGTTTACTTAGGGTATTTTGAGCACTTTTTGATAAAGTTGCGTGGATATCTATTTTGTTGGAAGATGTTATATAGGTGGTCTTTTTTTCCTTTTTTCTGCTGTTCCGGGTTGCTGCAATGCATTTGTGCTTGCTTAAATAATGTTCCTGCACAGCTCCTCTTCTGGGAGGTTGAGTTGTTACTTTGGTAATGGAGTACTTGATTGGTGTGGGTTGTCTTGTGATAAACTTGGGTTTCTAATTTACTGTTGGTTCCTCTGCTGATGGGGATATCCAGGAAGGGTAGTGTGTTGTTGTTTTCTTCCTCTCTGGTGATTTTTTCCATATACCAACATATCAGAGGTACACCCATGAGATCACCACTGTCAGGACTCATAGCAGAGATTGTATGCAATGCCTAAGAGCTATAGCACTTCCTCACATACAACCTAAAGTATGGATCCGGTATGTAGATGACACATTTGTTATAATAAAAAAGGAACAACTACAGAAGACACATGAAACCATCAACAACAACTTCAGAGGAATAAAATTCACCAGAGAGGAAGAAAACCTCCATTGTAGCTTCATGTAGTTCCTCCTTTGGGCATCATTTTTTTTTTTTTGGGGGGGGGGATGTCTGTCAAAAAAACAAAGTACAATCAAAGCCCCACCACTTGTATATGCAACTGCCTTCTTTACTTTCTTTGGCATCGCCCCTTCCCCCCCCTCTTCTTCATTCTTTTGTTCATTGCAGTAGATTATTTTAAATACTGAACCATATTTTACTTAATGTCCCCTTCGTGGATGTGGCCTGGGACAGTGGTGTTCAATGCATCCCTTTATTCACAGATAGCTTTCACTCACCTGGAATAGTTTTATAAATTTAAATAAATAAATAATTTTCCTACCATTAGATTTCAATTTCAGTAAAAGGATTCCTAAACTGCCAAGAAAAAAAGGTAATTTAAATTCTCCTTCAAATCCTGGAGACTTCATACCAAAAGCTTTCAAAAGGTTCAGTTTAGATGAAGCATTGTTTTATAGTTAATAATTTTCTATTAATCCAAGTGGAAATTATGCGGAAAAAACAGGAGCCAGAATGAGGCAGAAAATGGTCACTTTCTTTTGAATGTGTTATCAGAAATATTTTATGTTGAGAGAGCCAGTGTGAAAAAATAAAATGTTTTCCAAGAGGAAGCATAATATTTGAGCATTTTAAAAGAGAATAAGGTGCAATGCTAATTGAAGCAAAAAAAATTAATGTAGATAAATGTGATTATAGCATTACTTTCACGGTAAAGACTAAAATAATTGTTGCTACATTTCATGGCTCAAAAGAGAAACCTAAAAGATAGATGAGAAACATTATCTAGCAGAATTATTAGATGACTATACCAATGTCACTCCTGCCTAGTGTGTAAGAAAATCCAGAACATTCAGGCATGCCCAAATAATTTCTTTTCAGAATGTGGTGCTGTGGTTTGTAGAAAGAAAGAAAGAAAGAAAGAAAGAAAGAAAGAAAGAAAGAAAGAAAGGAAGGAAGGAAGGAAGGAAGGAAGGAAGGAAGGAAGGAAGGAAGGAAGGAAGGAAGGAAGGAAGGAAGGGGAAAGAAAGAAAGAAAGAAAGAAAGAAAGAAAGAAAGAAAGAAAGAAAGAAAGAAAGAAAGAAAGAAAGAAAGAAAGAAAGAGAAAGAAAGAAAGAAAGAAAGAAAGAAAGAAAGAAAGAGGGAGGGAGAATTTATGTTGAAGGGAAGTGCAGACAATATATGAAAGAAACACAGAGAGCTGTGTTTTTAAATGGAAAAATTACAAAAATGCACATCTTGGAAAAAGTTATTATAAAGCAGTGCTTGCATGAGAGTTAAACACACAGAAAGCCATGGAAAATCCACTGCCAAGTGCATAAACAGCAAGGCTGAACAGATGTTGCAGTGAAATGCTGTTAAAAAGAGTGAAAAAGGAACAAATGGAATTAACTATCTCTCTGATACTTAAAATCTTCCTGAACTTTTGAGATATGCACTCCTATCGGTCTAGAACTTTTATCTTTAAAAAGCCCCAATATGTGATCCTTAAAAATAAAATAAAATAAAGATTTTGTAGTTGTTGTTATTGGCTTTATTGTACACTATTGTTATACAATCACATATTTAATTGAGAAATGCATCATTTCCCATTCAGGAGCAAGGAACCTATACCACTTTGTATCTGCAGAATGCCTTGCATAAAAGTAGATAAAAAAATAAATAAATTCAGAGACATTGACTGCCCCCCCCCCCACAAAACCCTTAACATTCCTCCCATGCACCCACCCACATACTCACTTTCCCAAGCCAGCTGCAGTTTTTGCTTCTAAGGTGGAAAATTACTGATCAAAGTATCAGCAGAATATCATCTGAGCAGAGAAATGTTCTTTTGTGGTGGAATGAGCCCAGCCTGTTTAACCTCATAAAGGGGTATCTGAAATCCTGCGTTTTCTGTGGTCTGATTTCAGCTGAATCTGAAGCAGCCAATTTGTTTCACTGAACTTGTCTCATCCGTCTCCCCTCCTTCTACAAAGGTATAAAGAAAAATGAAATCGTTTCATTTACCTGCTTACCTTACCTGCTGCTAGGCCATAGCCTACATGTTGAGGTGGTCAACTGGTTTCAAAACCATCAGATCAAGTGAATGTCTACTGTAAGCCCAGCAGGAAGGCAGACTAGGAAAACTAGGGACATCCCTGCAAATCTGTATCTGCTGATGCATTGTGAATTAATTCTGGGATGGAAGCTCAAGTTTTAGAGTTGATATTATGTCATCAGGGATCATAACAACATGGCAAGCTTCATTATTCTGTCTTCTTTTGTTTTTTACTAGAGAGCTAGTATCTTAACAGAAGCCTGCTCATTGAAGCCAAGGTGAATATGCTTCCTGTGTTCATTTTTTCAATGAATTAATTACAAGAATTAATACCCAGTCAGGAATAGCTAGTCAACTGAATGATAAGAGGGGATTATCCCTGTATTTGTATTTGTCATGAATATGGAGGATCCCATTTTTTGCAAAAAGTGTGCAGCTGAGGGAGAAGTTCAAAAGATTAGGGAATTTTTGTATTTCTCTTAAAGTTACACACTCTTTGCAAAAAAAATGGGATTCTATGGATTGTAAAATTATTATCATTTTCTAAAATTAATTAAAATAGGCTGTGAAGGTTCTTCTCAGAAAAAAATGATTTATTATTATTATTATTATTATTATTATTATTATTATTATTATTATTATTAAAAATCACAACACGGTATCCTTTGCCCTACATATCATGTGTTTACAAATATATTCCCAGATTCAGAATTCAGAGCTATTTTGGCAAACAAAATATATCCTAGCCATGCATTCCTTCACCTTACACTCACCCTGTTTAATCAGGTTAAGAACTGTCTTATGATTTAATGTCAAAGGGGGAAGACGAGAGAAGAAACTTGAAATGGAAAAAAAAAAAAAAGTGATCAAATGTACTAGACAGATGATTCTTAAGGAACATCCTTACTCAACACAAAAACCTATAGGGAATAGCAGCACTTAACATAATTCTGAACATGAATAGGATTTAAAAAAAACACAGAAGAGAAATTGGAGACAAAATCATTTTCAATGAATAAGAACTAATGGTGACTCAATAAGTATATGGGAATATTTTCTTGCTTGCTTGCTTGCTTAGCATCCTGCATTCCTTGTACAGAAGGGATATAATCCTTTCACATCTGTTTTCAAGATATAAAGGGCTTCATGTGCAATGCCTTTTGAACCAAACTAATATCCAAGTGCAAGCAAATGTATAGCATTTTCTAGGAACTTTCAAATCTTTCATTCTGTTCTACGAGCCAAGTCTAAAACTGGTGGTTGATTCTCCCACTGCCAAGATCGGTGGTAGCATCAAGGTAACCTTGGCTGAAGCTAAGCAGGTTCAACACTGATTAATGCTAAAAAAGCAATAGCAAATACTTATTTTTGGTTCCCAAGAAAATAATATGGACACTTGCAAGAATCAAGTAGCAGGAATGAAGTTCAACATGAAGCACATGTTATCTTTTAGTGGTTGAGGTTTAAACCAGGACTGGAAAGAAATCATGGATGCTCACTGGGTATCTTTGAGTCAACATCTCTAGTCTAAGCTATCTCATAGGGTTGTGACAGTCTAGAAAACGTTAAGGAGAAAGTGCTACATGTACCATTGCAGACTCCACAAGGAAAGACAGGATACCAATCTAATATTG
This sequence comes from Liasis olivaceus, assembly GCA_030867105.1. Classification (NCBI taxonomy): domain Eukaryota; kingdom Metazoa; phylum Chordata; class Lepidosauria; order Squamata; family Pythonidae; genus Liasis; species Liasis olivaceus. The sequence goes on from CM061354.1 coordinate 69,923,517, forward strand.
GAAAGGATGAAAATTTATTTTAACAATTGAATAAGTAAATCTTATGCACATGTACATCTCATAAAAAGGTTTCTGCATTCTGCAAATTATATCCATGTAAGTTACTGAAATCACTGAGAGTTTTGTTCAATTTCAGGTTGACTTTATAATAATTATGTCCTAATAATCTATAATGCCTTCATTTGGAGGTGCCCCTTATGGCTGGCTTGTGTCTCCTATTCTAGAAAATAATAATGAAATGTAAATGATGGGATGGTCATCGTTGTTAAGACATTGTGAAATAGACTTTGCAGGAGAAGCAAACAAATGCCTTGGCTTTTATAAATATTTGAAGGTGCATCAGGGATACTTTTAAGAAGCAGACCTTTCAAGTGGGAAGCCAGCACTCACAACACAACCCTTTTCCTGTTTAATGCAACCTGAGCCTATCTACATTCTTAAAGTAGTTTGATTTCTTTTCCCCTTTCCAGGCTCAGCTCATCCTATCGGACAAATCTAGCTCCCTCGGGGATGCCATCCATGCTGAAATTGCAGAGAGCGCTGATTGAACTGCTGAATCAGTCGGTCATCAATCTGACATCCTGGTGATATCCTTTACTATTTTATCTTTGATCACAGCCTAATGGGAAACATAGAACATTAAGGAATAACAAAATGTCCACTAATTGTATCTATGCTGACAAACCTCCAGGACTAACGGAGCTTATTCTGATGAAATAGCTGGAAGAAAGCTCAGGTACAGGAGCAGGATATGACTTCATCTTGCAATTATTGGGGTGGGCAACATTGATCAGTTTATCAGGTTAACTGATTTGACTTATCAATTAAAAATATTTACTTCAAGATGGATACAGTAGATGATAAATAGATGATAGATATATAGATATTTGGGGGGGGGGGAAAGGAAAGTAACAAACATTAATTAGGAGACATTTTCTCTTCTCTCATATACTGCAACGATCTGTGGGAATGACTTTGGGAGACAGGGCAAGAGCCACAACTAGGTCAATGGTCAGATAAGAGGCAGCTTAGCCCACTGCAGGAATGTGGGCATGGCAAGCCTCTCAGAAGGACCCTTCCTAGTTTTTTTGGGCTGTAAACATGACGGGAGAAATGTACTTTCAAGACTTGCAAGATTCTATTCTAAATTTGCAATGAAGTAGAATTAGTTCTGATGGGTGTGCTTCTTGTCTGGACTACTGCACAAGGCTGACAAATACAGAATTCTCATTCTCTCTCTCTCTCTCTCATATCAGTCTACATTATGTGAGCATCATCTAAGGGCAATGAAAACATGAATAATAGACTAATTAATAATTATTTAGTGTACATATGCATATACATACGCATACACATTGGGGGTGATGCAGGGATGGTATCTTTCTTTCTATTCAAGACATAGGCTCATCTAAGAGGAATGGAGGGAGGTGCTTTGCTCATGAGAAACACTAATAAGTGTGCTACTGCACTTCTATTTGTATTAGAGCTGTGCAAAGACTCTTCAATCTGCTTCATGCACAGATCCTTTGCTGAGAAAGTTGCCTGATCCAGCTTTTGATCTGGAGGAACTTGTTCTCAGCTGTGGGCTGTAAGCTGGGAAATCAGAAATCTGCTTCTCATTATCTAGCATGGGAAAAGTGTAAACATCTAAATATGCCTATACCTACTTTATTTTTTAATCAGAATGGGACAAAATATTCAGGAAACAAATAACGTAGAGATGAAGCCTGCCAAATTTCATAAAAATCAGTGCAGCAATTTTGGGGTGACACTCTTCATGATCTAAATTATTAAAATGCCCAAAACTTATTTTTAAAAAATCATTACAATGGCATATGGCCATACTGGAAAACTAGAAGATTATGAGAAGATGAAGGAGATCACAAAAGTCAGTGGAGGGTTAACAGTCACTCGCTCAGACCTCTTCCTCAACATTGCCAGTAGCCTTTTTCAAGTACAATTGGACTAGTCTTCCCACTCCTACAAATTTAGGCATTCCCCTAAAAATCAGAATGACAGACAATGATGACACATGTGTTGTGACATCATGACACAATCCCTGGTCTTTTGTGCCTGTGTCTCAATGCTACACAAATGGGTCTAAGTCATGAGGTTTGCATCTTGATATCCTGACACACATTTTGTTACTTCTTTGGATCACACATAGATGCCAGTAGCTATCTTCAAGGCCTCTAGTAGCACAGTATGAAATTGCAACATGCACACACACCATGTATGGGTAGAACCAAAATGGAATGAAGGGACAAAAGGCAGGAAGCAGACAAGACAACTATTTGCACAGATCAATAATATATATATATATATATAGACACTAAAAATAAGGTAATGAATAATTTGTCAGAGGATATAGGAATGAGAGAGAAGGATTAGGTAAAATAGGAAACAGTACAACTAAATCAGATACTAATTTTGAGTAAAAATTAGTAAAGTAAAGTAAATTAGTATCCTTTTTGAGCAAAAAAGGATTAAAGCAAAATAAAAAGCACATACTTCTACCCATTAACATGAATACAATAATGCACATAGTCTTAATATTAATTACAATCTGTTTCATACATTTTATGTAGATCTTAGTGTTCAAAATTTTGTTTTAGTTCTTTTAATCTTTTACCAGTTCTCTCTAAACTGTTTATAGAGGATTTTTATTATTATTATACTGAAGTTTTACCTTATGCTGGTCAATTATCATAATTAAAAATTTGACTTTGTTCTAATAAACTAAGTGAAATATCACACAATAACGCAAATAAAAATGATGAAAAAAAATTGGCAAGTGAGTGGGCTGCTATATGCACAACTACAAAAAGGTCTTCAGGCCATTCCAGAAGGCCATCAAGGTCAGGGCCAGCCCGACCTCAGGGGAATGATGTTCCATAGGGTGGGTGCAGCATTAGCAAAGGCCCTCCTCCTGGGTCCTGCCAGAAGACAGTCTGTAATGGATGGAACCCACAGCAAGCCTCTTCTGCTGGACCTGATGGGATAAGCAGATGACACTGGGGAGAGGCAGTCCCTCAAATAACCTGGTCCCATGCCATGTAGGGCTTTATAGATTATCACCAGCATCTTGAATTGGACCCTGAAGCAAATTGGTAACCAAAGCAGCTCATGGAGCAGAGATGTAATGTGCGCAGACCTAAGTAAGGTAGAACTAAGAAAAGTTACCAAATAAGGCTAGGAATGTAGAAATAGGAGAAGTAACCATATAAGGAAAGGAATGAGAGAGAATACCAAATAAGGTAAAATTGGGAGATAGTTCCAAATAAGGAAGGATGCCAAGATGCCACACACTGATTCGTTGGTACAATCCCTAGGGAAACAGGGGGAGTGGGCACCAAGACCCCTGGGATCAAATGTATAAAAAGCATATGCCAAGAACCCTGGGGGGTTCAGACTTTTTGCTACCTATGCTGAACCTTTGCGCAAATAAACTCCTCTCCTGAATGAAGACCTGAGCGTCCTGTCTTCAAATTTTCTGCAACATTTCTTGCGACCCAGATGGGACTCTCAAGGGCGAGCTTTCGCAGAATCGGAGGAACTCCCGGGACCCTGGCCAACTGACGGGGCTCGACGCCAAGGCGCGCCACGGGGAATTTTCCCCCAGGCCTCGACCTCAAAGGACAGCCACAGGGAACGGGACCTCTTCCTCCGAATCCAAGAACCCTTCATGGTCAGGAGACGGGAAGTCTGAATGCAAGCCCGGCCGGCTAAGTGTGAGTGGTGAGTGAGTGAGAAGGGCCCCGGCAGCAACCGGAGAGGCCATAGGTGACTAGAGAAGCAATACCCGGCGGCGACCGGACGAGTGTGAGTGTGAACCGGCGGCGACCGGACAGGCAAGTATATACTTGGGGTTTCCCGTCTTGGCGTGGATGGAAGAGGGGGAAGGCGCACCCCCCTGGACTCGGGCCGGCGTGCCTAATGAAGTCCATATAGGTTAGGTGGGTGGTTAAACAGTCGCAGTTCCTTTTGGTGACTTTTGAGTGGCCGGCACCATAGGTCGGCTGTAGTGTGGATTAGGGGGTTGGGGTCCCCTTTCTGTCGGGAAAGGGAGACAGTCTCGATCGTCCCGATAGGTCTGACGGGGAGTCTTTAAAGTGGCCAGCGTCTGCTGGGAGACTTAGCTTGGGAAGGGTCCTTTAAAAGTAGCCAGCGCCTGCTGGGAGGATCTTCCCATCGCCCCCCCCCCCCCCTTGGACAGATTGGGACCAGGAGAGGACTTGTTAGGAAACCCCTGGTCCTAGTGCAGTGTGAATGTCCTGATCTGGTGTGAGTGAGAAATCAATAAGGCGGTCATCCTGATGACCGTCCTGATACTGGCCAGTTTTGAAATCTCGGAACCTCGGAGCGGCCAACTGTCTGCATTTATAGACAGATCCAGGTTTGGGGATCTCAAAACCAAAATGGGTAACGGAGAGAGCACCCCCGACACCCCTTTGAAGTGTAAGTTAAGAAACTTTAAGGTAGCTTTTGATGGGGATTATGGGGACCCCCCCTTTTTGATCCCGACATTTGGAAAAACATTGAGAAAAATAAAATGTGTCCCTTAAGAGAAGTACCTATGGGGCAGGGGCAAATTGGATATGTAAATCCCCCTTTAAGTGCTGCAAAAGTAAGGAATTTTAGAAAGGAAATGAAGAGTCTCATAGAGGATCCAGTAGGATTGGCAGAATAATTTGATCAGTTTTTGGAAGAGAAAGGATTAATTAGATATGCAGCTATTGTAGAATGGGATAGGAGAAATCCCCCAGGGGAGAGAATAATAGCAGAAGATCAGAAGTTCCCAAGTATGGAACCTAACTAGGAGAACAGCAATCCAAATGGGAGAAATAATATGAAAGATCTAAGAAATATGATGATTCAAGGCATAAGGAATACTGTGCCTAAGTCTCAAAATTTTAATAAAGTATTTGAGATACAACAGGAAAAAGGAGAGGCACCCTCAGCATTTTTACAGCGTCTGAGAGATCAAAAATGGGGAAATATTCTGGTATGAATCCAGAGGACCCAGTAAATCAAAGTTTATTAAAAATCCATTTTGTTACCAAAACATGGCCTGATATTCAGAAAAAGATTCAGAAAATAGATGCTTAGAATGAGAAAGCATTTGAAAGAGGGAAAGGAATTACACTGATACAGTATGGAGAAATGCTTTGTTGTTGCCAGGAGAGAAGGAAAGGGAGCGGGCAGAGTCAGTGAGATTGCTGAATTGGTTAAAGGAACAGGGACTGAAGGTGTGAAAGAAAAAGCTGCAGTTTGTGAGCAAAAAGGTGAAGTACTTGGGGCATTTTATACAACAAGGCACCAGATCGCTTGATCTGGAACGGGTACAAGGGATCATGAGCCTGGCGCCCCCGAGAACCAAAACTGAAGTGAGGAGAGCTTTAGGATTGTTGGGCTACTGCAGGATTTGGGTAGACCAGTACACAGTGCTGGCTCGGTTTTTGTATAAGAAGTTAGTGGAATAGAAGGCTGAGGATGGTGATCAGTGGGAGGCTTTGAAGAGGGCTTTGGCTTCCGCCCTGGTGCTAGCTCTGCCTATTGCAGGGTGTGGCAGTATTTGGGGTGTTGGCACAGAAGAGGGGAGGGCGCTACCAACGGGTGGCGTTTCTCAGCAAGGTAGTGGAGCCAGTGGAACTGACTGCCACTTGGATGAAGGAAGGCAGAATGTTGAAGTATGAGACTCTCCTAAGGACTAGCCCAGATGTAGTGATTGGAACAGATAGGAATTTGAATCCAGCAGAATTTCTGAACGGTCAGAGACAGGAGTGGGAGCCAGAAGACCATGATTGCCTGTCATTGGTAGATATGGCAAAAGTGTGGGAAGACTTAGAGGAAACTCCATTGGAGACTGGTGAAGCTTGGTTTACGGATGGGTCTAGCAGGATAGAAGAAGAGAAGAGGAAGTCAGGGTTTGCAATAGTAACTGGAGTTGGAAAAGTGATAGAAAAGGGAGCATTACCTCCGAGTTAGTCTGCACAGAAATGTGAAGTGTTTGCAGAAGTTAGGACTTTAGAATTGGCAGAAGGGATGGAGCCAACCATATGGACAGATTCTAAGTATGCATGGAGAGTAGTACACTCCTTAGGGAGAATTGGTGTATAATTTAAAACAAAGTTTGATTACTGCCCTTGTGTTGGCTGTACCGTCCCTAAACAAGCCCTTCCATCTGTTTGCCATGGTGAACAGAGGAACAGCTTTAGGAGTCTGGCGCCACGTGTCTTCTCCACCTGGTGGTGACCTTTTTCCTTATTTGAAAGCTTAAAGTAAAATATTTTGGCCACCTGGGAAAAAAAAAAAAATCTGGGAAGAAGTAGAAAGTTCTCTGGGATCACGTGGCAACAAAAAGGGAATGATTTCCCTCCCCTTTGATGCTTAGCAGTAGGAAGAATTTCCAGGCTAATGTTGTGGGAAACATTAATATAAGCACCTTTGTACATCCTGTGGAGGGGAGAAACAGAGAACCAAGATCTTGAGCATGATTGTTTATATGCAATGGTCACTGGGGAAATGGGTTCTCCGAGACAGAAGAGAAATGGTAAATAAGCAAATTATGAGAGAGTTAATGGCAATTTTATATCAAGGAAGCCAAAAGGAGGGGGCACAAGCAATGGATGATCTAATGCTTAGGAAGTATGGCTGTGTTGGAATGTATACTGGGGTTGTCCTCTTCTTTATCTTTTCTCAAAAATAAAGGACTTCTAGCACCACCCTTAGAATTTGCAGTCCACAATATCCAAGCAGGAGACTGGGTCCTGATAAAAAGTTGGAAAGAAGAAAAACTCCAACCACAGTGGGAAGGACCGTTCCAAGTGCTCCTAACCACTGAGACATCTGTAAGGACAAAAGAAAAGGGTTGGACCCAATACACCAGAGTCAAGGGCCCAGTGGAAGAGCCAAAACCTGAGTGGACAATCCAAACCTTAAGAGGACCCGATGGACCTTAAGTTCCAGAGAAAATAAAGTCATGCTGGAGTATGGTGTCCTGGGGATGGGGGGTTTGTACTGTGGTTTGCTGTGTGAAACGTCAGTTCTTCTGTGGGGAAGAAGTGAAAGAAGAAACAGATCATGTGGAAACGACCAATGTGTAAGAATGTGTGTGTTTTGTGATTGTAAATGTATAACTAATTGTTGTTGTGCTCATTGTGTAGATTGTTGTGTTGTACATGTTGAGTGTAGAAAGGGGAGTGTGATAATATAGATTTAAGTACCATCACTGGGGAGAAAAATGAGAATTGGGAAAATGTGGAATTATTTGATACTTCCTCTATGCCTGATGTTGAGTCAAACTCAGGATAAGAAGGGGAATGAAGGGATAAAGTTTATGGTGCGGATATAGGAAACCAGTAACCCCCAGGTAACTCAATTTGAAGCTTGCAAAGTACTAGAGTGTACTGGTCATGAAGGGGTCTTATTACTCACAGAGGGCTTAGAACCTTAGATAAGATTCTATGTGTTGTGGAAGACAAATTAGGTTGTCCATGGGAAACCAATTCCACATATGCCCTGGGAAAGGGGGAACTAACTGCAAAGCTTTATACCTGCCAGTCCCTGGTGTGAGAAATATGAGTGTAACCCTGTGATAATATCTATCATGGTAGACCCTGAAAGGTCTACTAAATCTAATGGCACACTTTTGGGGATGGAAGTATGGATGTCCTCAAGGTTACACAGGACAACACTAGTGCAAGGTTGTTGTCTCCAGCTATTCATAGACAACCAGACCCAAGATCTAAAGTAAGATTAACTAGTGATCCAGTAGGAGTAAAGATAATTGAGGTAACTGATCTGAAACAAACTATTGAAAGAGAGACAAGGCAGGGAGATTCAAATGTCTGGGTAGAATGCGTCAAATACACAGTAAAAAGCTTAAACAAGAGCAATTGCTATGCATGTATCTCTGGTAAACCTGTAGCCCAAGTGGTCCCCTTTCCTTTGGGATGGAAAAAGAATTTAAGAGGCAAATGCCACCCTCATTCTCTGCAGCGTATGGAAACCACACAGCATGCCTTACCAGGCAAGGTGTAGGATTCACAGCTGTAGGAGAATTAGAAGCGTGCACTGATGTACTGAATGTAAGTAAAATAAGTGGTGGACATGGGAATTACTCTAACCTGAAAATTCCCAGGACTGATCTATAGTGGTATTATCCACACTTCCTCCCTTATGGACAGGCACCTGTGCAATTGTACAATTGGCCATTCCATTTACCCTGGCATTTGAAAAGGAAACAGTAGCTAGAAAGAAGGTAGTTTTAAAGCAGTGGGAAATAATTTAGCAGATATGCAAGCAAAGGAAAAGGGTTAGCACATGATGGGCTGGGAAAAAGGTGATGCAGACGAGAAGCCACCGCCCAGGTCACGGCTATGTGGGAGTACCAACCAATCCCAGTCACCGAAAAACTTGAGTTGTGAAAGTAAGCAGCTCTTTGAGCTAGCTACTTTCAAAGGGGGGAATAAGGTAGAACTAAGAAAAGTTACCAAATAAGGCTAGGAATGTAGAAATAGGAGAAGTAACCATATAAGGAAAGGAATGAGAGAGAATACCAAATAAGGTAAAACTGGGAGATAGTTCCAAATAAGGAATAAAGGAAGGATGCCAAGATGCCACACACTGATTCGTTGGTACAATCCCTAGGGAAACAGGGGGAGTGGGCACCAAGACCCCTGGGATCAAATGTATAAAAAGCATATGCCAAGAACCCTGGGGGGTTCAGACTTTTTGCTACCTATGCTGAACCTTTGCGCAAATAAACTCCTCTCCTGAATGAAGACCTGAGCGTCCTGTCTTCAAATTTTCTGCAACATTTGTGCACATAACTGCTTGTGCCACTACATTTTGCACCAACTGAAGCTTCCAAATACTCTTCAAGGGCAGACAAATGTAAAGTGCATTACAGTAATCTATGTGAGAGGTGACCAGGGCATAAGTGACTGAGTGTAGAGTCTCCTGATCCAGGAATGGGTGCAATTGATGCACAACTCAAAGCTGTGCAAAGGCCCTCCTAGCCATGACTGCCACCTGGTCTTCAAACAGGAGTTGTGAGTCCAGAATGACCCACAGATTGCACACTGAGTCTGTCTGGGGAAGTGCAACCCCATCCAGAATCAAACATGGTAAATTCCTAGATCCAGGTGGCCCCCAAACCCAATTCCCTTCAGTCTTGCCAGGGTTAAGCCAAAGTTTCCTGTCTAGGCCCTTCCCCTTCCCCCTCCTCCTCCCCCTCCTCCTCCCTCCCTCCCTTCCTGAATTCCTTCTGGATAAGTCATCCTTGCCATCAAGTGCATTTATGTCCTTGCGGATACTTTTGACTTTTAATATCTTTCCCATCCTTTCCCTTTATCTTATCTGCCTTTGATTAATGAATGGCAATCATGTAATCCTTTAGAAGAATATTGTGTGGGAGTAATTTGTCTCAAGTTATAAGCAACTCACCTACACTGTATCCCCCTTTCTGTGGGTAGTTTTTGTGTCCTTTTGCAATGTTTTAATACAAGTATGCAAGAAACACTTAACGAATAAAAGGATAACATGATGCCCTTCTTACTATAGATCTCAGCAAGTGATATTCAAAACTACTGTAGTATCATTGATCCTGAAGACAGCATAAAGACAAGAGCTGATCTTATCTTCCATAATTTTGTCTTATTCTTTTCTACACACACACACACACACACACACATGTACACACACATACAGAAATCTAAGTGGTAGTCATGATCACCTCTGATGGCTGCCATCTGTAGCATACCTTAAATGACTACAAATTGTAGCATGAAGAGAAAGGGGAAAACAGATGTGCACGCCATGCACAATTTTAAATCCCCTGTATCATATCCCTTATTCTTTCCCCTAAATTTATTATCTCAAGATGAGCTTTCTTTACTTGAAATTTGTTTCATCCCCATAATCATTTTGGCTGAATTTCTACAGATTTCTCAACTCTTCATTATCTTTCCTAGGTTTTATAGGTAACTAGAGTTGCACATACAATTCCTAATATCATCTCTCTCTATATTTTAATACAATAATTGACTCTGGTTCCCCGCCCCCAACTTTTTCTAACAGAAATCTGAATTTTCATATTATTCTCATACACTGGTTCAACATTTTCATTGGATTATCTTCCATTTCCCTTACTGGTTATTCCCAGCATAACCCCTTGAATATAGGGGCATTGCGATGGTATTCAATTTATGTTTATCTGAATCACACTTTCCATATTATTACCATCAGTGATCGATTGAGAAAGATCCCTTTGGAGCTCTTAACAAATGTCTTTTTATTAAGAATTGTAATTCTGAATAAATAGCTGTAATTGCTTATTCTTCTTTTCAGAAAATTGATTAAGAAGTTCTAGTTTAGGATATCAAGGGGTGAGGGGGTGACTGTTAGAGTACTCTGTTTTATTCCTATTTTATGCTTCCTATTCTCATAATCAGGCACCATTAAGAAAGGTAAATAAGAGAGTGTTTTGTTCAGGATTAGCTGGAAGATCATACTGACATTTCCAAATGTAGTATCAGCTACCATTTAGTATTGGTAGTATAATCATTATCTAGTTATCTAGTCACTTTCTAATACCATATATTCTATTGTTGTTGTTGTTCAGTCATTAAGTCGTGTCCGACTCTTCATGACCCCATGAACCATATTGCTCCAGGCCTTCCTATCTTTCACTGCCTCCCTGAGTTTGCTCAATTTCATGCTCATTGCTTCAGTGATGCTATCTAGCCATCTCATCCTCTGCCGTCCTCTTCTCCTTTTGCCTTCCATCTTTCCCAGCATCACGGTCTTTTCCAAAGAGTCCTCTCTTTGCATTAGGTGACCAAAGTATCTGAGCTTGAGCTTCATTATCAATCCTTCCAATGAGCAATCAGAGTTGATTTCCTTTAAGATTGAATATATTCTATATTGTACATCTAATGTAGCATCTGACACCATAGAGTATCAACCATCCTCTTATTTTGTTGTTAGTCTTCTGGTCACTGCCAACTCTTCATGTCCAGAAGGACATCATTTTGCTGTCTTGCTAATAAATGTTTCCTTGAGTTCTTGTAAACTCCTCCTTGTACCGTCAGTGGTCCCATGTAGCTTTCTTGTCTTCTGTGAGCCTCCTTTCTGACTGCCTTTGTGTTTATCAGGCATCAGGTTCTTCACCAATGACTTTTGCCTTTGCATTACAGGTAGAGAATACCAAAGTTTTAGCTGCATTATTGGTGTGTGCTGTGAGCAGTCTAGTTTTACTTGATGTAGCATTGAGTGATAGTTTTTCTGGTGGTCCAATGTATTCTCAACATGTTTCTCCCACACCACAATTCAATAGCCATATGTTACCACTGGAAAAACTATGACCTGGACAATAGGTACCTTTCTTCTCAAACTGGTATCTCTACAGTTTAATATCATGTCTAGTTCTGTCACAGTTTTCCCACAAGAAGCAGATGCCTCTGTTTCATGTCTCCAGTCAGGATTTGCTGGGGGATCTGTGGAGTGAGGAACAAAGAACAAGAGGGAAGGCCAAAGCATGCCCCTGAAATCTCATGACTTTGTACATGTTTCAGTGTCATGCACATGCATAAAAAGAGGGAGATCATGTGGTCACATCCACCATTTTGACTTTTTGATCACCTCCCCTGCCTTGGGATGTCTCTGGCCATCTCTGCAAATTTTTGTAGTTAGGTAGGAAGTGTCTCCCACCGAAGTAGCTAGGAGTGAGTAAGCAGTCTGCATTATACTAAATTCTTAGCTCTGATTCCTGACTCCATTTGTGTCAACTGTAGTGTGATTTGGGGGGAAAAGAAGAATGAAGTCTGGCTTTTCATTAGCTAGCATAAGACAAAAGGAATAAATAGCTTTTTTTTTAAAAAAATGTTTTTTTGCAAGAATGATGAAACTTGAAGAAAGATTTGAACATTACAAGTGGAGGAATCATCTCAAATTTCATAGAAATCAATAAATGACATTTGAGCCTCATATACTTCAAATCTGTCCATATTTTACTTGCTTTCCACCAGAACAGAGAAAAATTACAGAAAAGCTAGAACATTATTTTGATAAGAAGCAATGCCACATTTCTTCAAAATTGATGCAGAGGTTTTCCTATATTTCCTTAGATTCTGGTGTTACAATGCCTACAATGTTTTGTTTTGAGAGAGATTATAGTGAAATTTACAGTGGAAAAGGATCCTATAGTAAGAAATATATGTGGCAAATTTCTCACAGATAGCCCAATTGAGTTTCGTGCAAAGAAAACATGTGGTTGCAAGAAATAAGGAATGGATAAGAGCTTACTGTCAGGGGCTGAGATTAAGAATTTATAATAGTAACTGACTCACCTTTTTTCCTTAAAATAAAATTTAGACCTTAAGCCAGCCATGAACGTAAGTCATCCACAAAAATGGTAATTTGATCAAAAGGATGATTTTGTCAGTCACTTAATCCAAAACTTCTCAGCCTTCCCTTTCTACCAAAATGTTTCTTCAATGAGAGTCCAAACACATTTTCTTTACTGTGGGGGCAGGGTTGGGGGGAGAAACAGCAGAAATCCTGTACTTCATATCAGAAGCTGAACTTCATGTAAGGTGTTGAATCAGGATTAAGACAATTAATTTTGTCTCAAGGAAGTTAACTACCCTGATCTGACCTAGTCTCTTCTAGATTTGAAATTCCTACTAGATCCACCCATAATCCAAGAAGCAATATTTAGAAAATTACTAATAGTAGTATGCATTAACTCAGATAGGGGAAAATGCGTTAAGTGAACATTAAGGTACCTTAAATGCACATGATTCTGAGCTTCTGCTCTGGATTAAAATATGAATAATCATTAATTCTAATCATTAATTTAGCAATTTTTTAATTTCATGTTTTTAATGATGAAAAGGCTGGATTTTAAAACAAAGAAACAAATAAAGTCCACTAACTGGCTTTGATGCTTTTTGACCAGCATTAATAAGTGGATTTTTAAAAATTATTTGCACATATAAATAATTGGAAGAATGCTGGACATGATCCAAACATGTCTTAAGCACTTACAAATCCTATTAAAGACAAAGCTATTGTTAACTGTGCTTACTCTAGATGACCACATCCATGTAGTTTCTTGGCAGCAATAGAGAAGTGGTTTGCTAGTTTATTCATCTGTATGTTTTGACTTCCCAATCTAATCTATAGCCCCAGAATTCCCTAGAGGTCCCTTACACAAATACTGCACAATGCCAACCCTGCTTAGCTTCCAAGATCAGCCAATGTGAGATAGATAATATGGACCTCTTGAGGTCCATATTAAAGATAAAGATATCTCAGTTCAGGCTCAGCTCCTGGAGACAGCATCCATGGAGTTTCTGTGTTAGCTATCAATTAAAAAGGAAAAAAAAAAAAGAGTTAAAGATGCTTTAACTCTTACTTATGCTTCATAGTAAATTGAGTGCTTTAAAAAAAATATTTTAATGGTTGCTTTTTAAGACAACTTTTTGTACTGCATGTTTTGCTAGCCAAAGAGTTCAAGACAGACAGACAATTGGTCTCTTCACCTGCATGTGATCAGTCAGGAGCTCTTATCTCTAATAGTTTGAGATGCATTGGGTTATTCCTCAGCCTGAGACTGTATCATTAAAAGTTACTAGTGATTGCTCTCAGCAGTAAAGCCATTCCACTTTATGCAGTTCATGCATCAGAGCCACTACAATCTATCATCTACCTCAGTGCCTGATTTCTCCACTCACCTCTTCTCTTCTGCTGGTGCATGAAATACAGAGACAAATCAAGATATCAGCAATTGCTGGGCAGATGGGAACTCAACTGTGACTTCTTGCTAAAAGGAACAGTTGTTCGACAGGCAAAATGCAATGTATCAACAGAAAGAGGTCGGTTCCATTCCTTGAATTTGCTGATGCACAACCTTAAAAGAATTTGTTTCCCCCATCTGAGTCAGATATTTGATGTTTTTCCCCCTCACTTTCTTTCTCCCAGAGCATGCCAGAGTTGGTTCGCACACATCAATTTATCCTCTCATGATTTCTCTGGCTGTAGTTCATATAAGGAAAATGCAACTACGTTACTGCTGGAAGTATGCATGTTACAGCCATGTTCTGTAGCTAGTAAATTGGGTTTTAGACAGAGTAAGCTCAGTGTTGACATGTACAGTCATACTGTAGCTTAACAGACCTATGCAAAATTCAAATACTGAATTTTGGCCAGCTAGTTCTGTTATCTGTTTCTGAGCAGCTAAAATGAATGACTAAATTATCGTAATAGAAGTTCCCCAATGCATCAGGGAAGGACAACATGTTGTTTTCCAGATATGGTTAAACTTCAGCTCCCATCTGCCCTTGCCAACATGGCCATTAATGAAGGAGAGTGGGAGTTGCAGTCCAACATCTCTATGACCATGCAGTATATTGATAGGCAAAAAGCCACTTTCTCTCTTTGATTAATATTACTTCAAGAAATATAAATATGAGAAAAATGGGAATAATAAAAATAATTAAAAAAAAGGTCAAATGTAAAGCCAGAATTCCTGGCAAATAGAAGGGGTAGAAATGGAAGCAGTAACAGACTTCATTTATTTGGGCTCCAAGATCATCGCAGATGGAGACTGCAGCCATGAAATTAAAAGACGCTTGCTCCTTGGGAGGAAAGCTATGGCAAACCTAGGCAGCGTATTAAAAAGGAGAGACGTCACCTTGCTGACAAAGATCCGCATAGTCAAAGCTATGGTTTTTCCAGTAGTAATGTATGGCTGTGAGAGCTGGACCATAAAGAAGGCTGAGCACTGAAGAACTGATGCCTTTGAACTGTGGTGCTGGAGAAGACTCTTAAGAGTCCCCTGGACTGCTAGGAGGTCAAACCAGTCAATCTTAAAGGAAATCAACCCTGATTGCTCATTGGAAGGATTGATAATGAAGCTCAAGCTCAGATACTTTGGTCACCTAATGCGAAGAGAGGACTCTTTGGAAAAGACTCTGATGCTGGGAAAGATTGAAGGCAAAAGGAGAAGGGGATGGCAGAGGATGAGAGGGTTAGATAGCATAACTGAAGCAATGAGCATGAAACTGAGCAAACTCAGGGAGGTAGTGAAGGACAGGAAGGCCTGGCACGATATGGTTCATGGGGTCATGAAGAGTCGGACACGACTTAACGACTGAACAATTCTATAATTCTCTTACCCAGACTTATAGAATTCTTCCAATGTAATTGTTCCCTCTAAATGGTTTTATTAAAGTGAAATAAAAGGGAATGACAGTTGAAGCTGATTAAGAGAGGAATCATGACAGCAATTAATAAGAACGTAACACATACACACACACACACGTCTCTGTAGAGAGGGTCATGGCAGATGTACTTGGCTAAACATGGATGGTGAGTTGCAGAGTAACTGAGAAGTGTTTAATGTACAGCCCAACACTTTTCAGACCTCAGGCCGTTCTGAGTTAACCAAAATGTTCAGGGTTACTCTTTCAATGAATTATCTCCAAAGTCACTATATTATTAGCATTATGCACCAAGATAAGTATTGGAAACCTCCAAGCATAGCTTTTGCTAACATGGCATTTATTTGGGAAACAGTGCAGTCAAATACCAAAAGACTTTAAAGTTGGGATGAGTGTAATTAGAATTAGTAATGTCCTAAATTTATTCCCCTCTGCTCGTTCAACTGTCAACCAGCTAAATTCTGCCATTGCCTAAAGCAATGTCCCCCATCAGCATGCCTCTTTCCTTCAGCATGATGATAACCATGTTTCTCCCTCTTTCCCCATTCTGTCAGTATAAAATTGTGGAAATTGTGCATGTTATATGAGCAAATGTTGATGTCATGGCATCATCACATAAATGATGGGATTATGTAATTTATGGCAATCGTATGCTGTGACTGATGCAAATTGCACCATTCATGCTTTTTACTCCATGATGTAATCATGGATGTGACATCACTTATTCCCCTCTCCCCCTTCACCCCTGGCAGCTATCCATACATGTATGCATATGTCTGTGAGGGAGGCTGTGGACATTATCTCAGTCTCAGGTGGAAACTAAACTATTTGCTAAATTCTTTACAAACAGATTCGTAGCAAACATGTTGATCCTTGTGGAGTCCTTGGTGCTCTCTGAGCTTGGCTGTTTGCTTGCAGACATTTCATTACCCAACTAGGGAACATCATCAATGCACTGATGCACTGATCATCAGGACACTGATGATGTCACCTAGTCAGGTAATGAAATGTCTGCAAGCAAACAACCAAGCTCAGAGAGCACCAAAGACTCCACACTTCAACCCCGAGTTACAGATGTTCTCTTCTATTGATGCTGATCCTTGTTATGATTTTGTAGAAATAATGCATTTCACATGCCTGACCTTTATATAATAGTCTGTCTGTCTGTCTATCTATCTTGGTGACAATAACCATCTAGCTCTTCAAACCTCTCTTATTATCATCTTCTATGAGCTACTTTATTCCCCCCCCCCCAAAAAAAAAATCTGTGTGTGTGTGTGCCTCTTAAGCCATACTGCATATAACAGTAGGGATACTTACAGCTTCAAGAAGAATGTAGGAGGGCAATCAAGTGATTAACTGTTGCCCTGGGAAGCAAAAATATGTCATTTCAAGAAATCAACTTTTTGAAAAACCTTATGTTCTTCTGAAGAACAAACACGACACAGCACATATTTCTTCAAGCTCCCATGACTTACAGATGTTGGTGTTCATACATTTCAGGATGGAGTAACTCTAAGACTAACAGAAGATATATATTGTGAAGCCACAAAAAAGTTTGTGTGTGTCAGGCTTCATATATTAACAGAAGTGGCAAATGCCACTCACCCTGGGGATCGTAAAGCATTTGATTTTCTTTTTTTTCCCCACATTCAAATAAAACTTACTTGATCTGCATTTCCTCTATAAAACTACAGATTGTAAATTATTGACCATAAGCTCTCCAATGTAGTAGAATGCATTAAAAATACATATATATTAACATTAGTCCATAATAGTAACTAACTCAGACAAGGACAACTGGGGCTATTTTATATGCAGGGGAAAAAACAAAACGAAACAAAACAGAAAACCACAAAGTGGTAACAAAGATATACAGAAGACAGTATTTCTTTGCTACCATCAACTGGTTATCTGAATCTTTTGCACCCCAGATATAGTAACCATACACACAATGAACAGCAAGCAGAAGTTGTTTCTTATTCTAAAATTTGCATGAACCTGCCATTGCTCTCATAACTTGAGCCCTGGACTCTATTTATACTGCTGAGGCCATCCAGCCAGAGAACTTCTAGATATTGGGACATTTTCCTGAGTTTTGGGAGGAGGCTGTCTGGTGCTTCTCCAAAATTGGCGCTGTTCCAAAAAAAAAAAAAGGATATCTGGTTATCCAAAACATATGCTTTAAAAGGAATATTCCAAGAGATACATTGGCAAATTAAAGTAGTTCAGGTGTCTGGATCAATCAAAGACTTCTAGTCACATCGAAGTGAGTATGACTTAACAGAATTGGTTACTCAGCTTGAAAAACTCAGTACTAACAAATTTCCCATGGAGACCTTGGGGACAAGGCTTATAGCCAGTGGAAATGACTGCCACATGATGTGGTGAGCTCTCCATCATCAAAAGACTTCAGAGGATGGTCATCTGTCTGAGATATTTTTTAATGGATCCTATAATGAGCAGGTTATTGG
The DNA here is from genome assembly GCA_030867105.1 of Liasis olivaceus. Lineage (NCBI taxonomy): Eukaryota > Metazoa > Chordata > Lepidosauria > Squamata > Pythonidae > Liasis > Liasis olivaceus. The sequence goes on from CM061354.1 coordinate 69,941,221, forward strand.
ACTCTACGTCCCTAAGGTACCTTCCCATGACTCTATGGGTCCATGACTCCTATGTTTTATTTTATTTTTATTTTATTCCTTGTGTGAACAGATGAGCATGAACTATATAGTGGTGTAGTTGTACCATCAATCATCACTCTAGGAAGCTACTGTGTTTTAAGGCAGTGCTTTGATATCCCCATGATATGACTGACAGGTGGGAGTAGTTTAACTCTATACAAGACTAGGTTTATTTAGCACTCAATTTAAGTCCACCGTGCACACTGAGTGGCTCAACTGACTCTTTTTTTGTATAACCAACACACACAATCACTTCCCCATTCAGTAACTTAGATACAGTAAGTGTGTTTTTGGAACAAAATGAATGTAATAATATCAGCGTTTAGTACTTGGAAGTAAATGCAGTCTTGTCACTATAAATTTCCAAATGTTAGTATTTTGACCAATCAGACCAATATCCAGACAATCAAGGATTTTGTCTTGAATCACAGTCAGGCATATCTTTTTGCAAATGTATAGGAAGGTTCAAAAGTGATAGCTTTTGCTGAGAATTCTGGGAGTTATAGTCCCAACATATCTGTAAAAGAGCAGTCTAGGAAAAACTGCCATAAATGTGGTTTGTGCCCAACATAAGTTAGAGGATTCAATTAAAAATCATTTAAGAACTGATCTGATTTTCATAAAATCCTAGCTTTTGTTATGAATTGCTTTTACAAAAGTAAATTAGAACATGGTCCAATTGCCTGTCTTTTGACCAACATAATGATTTCAATAAAAAATGAAAAATTCCAGTACTCGACAGTTTGTCTATGAATATTCATGATGTAGTAATCAGGCCAAAAATGATCTACATATTGAAAGTTTGAGCACATCTAGAATTTATTTCAGGTCAGATTGGGGAAAATTAATTACAGATCCATCACTGTAAATATTTTCAGTGGAATATTCTGCCACTCTTAGAATCTGAGAGTGTATGTATATACTCTGTGTGTGTGTGTGTGTGTGTGTGTGTATGTGTATTTCTGCTTTGGTTATTCAAGATTTACAGGTATTTTTCTCTATATGTAGAAACTAATACAATTTTCGAATTTGGATTGTCTTTTAAATCAACACTGAGATTTTTGATTATGGATTTCCCAACTCAATGACTTTGATTGGTACATCCAACTGTCCTTCCATCGTTTGTGAAACAAGCCAAAATTCAGGTAGATGCAATTTACCACCCCATGAGAGAAAAGTGGTCTGTGGTAAGCTCAGGAAAGTGGGTAAGTGACACAATGGGTTGCTAATGCCATCACTGCCAGTGTCTGGGTGAAGTGCTGGCATTGCCACCTTGCAGAAGTTTTGGGGAAAGATGCCAGGAACAACCTTAAAGGAAAAATCAAAACTATACAGCAATATACCTAACAAAGATTTTTCTTCCCTTAACCACTTCATTTCATGACCTTCCTGGATACTCTTCATTTTGATATTAGCCATGCAAAATACCGATCTGGATTTTATTAATAATAACTGGCACTGAAAATATTGCTGTTATTCTAAGCATGTCTTTGTGTCTCTTCCATCAATAAAGATGGAGGTCCCTGTGAAGATTGATAAGTCACAAAAATAATTTCAAGCTTTTCAGAACAAGCAAGGATCTGAAAATTAAGGTGCCTGCTGATCTAAAACTGCTGGTCATTTTTAGTAGAACCTACTGTCAGTCTCAATCTTTTACTATGTACAAAGAGCTAGGGTTGTAGCTACCATTTAAACAAGGAGTTGGTGAAATTCCTTTGTATTTCAGTTGCGGTCATGCCTAACATTTTTACAAGTCTGCTGTTCTCCACATGATGAATGATGGTAGTTGTTACCCACATCCATATTCTAGATATGCATGTTAAGAATGAGGCCCTTTGGTTGCAGAAGTTAAGTATTGGATTGTAATGGATGATTGTCTATTTGATTAAGTGACTGTAACTATCCAATGTTACAATGTTTGATTGTTACAAACCTTATGTCATTCCTCTCAGAAGTCCTCCTCCAGCATGGAATGTGCAGCCTTCTTGGTATTTATGGTTAGGTTTCAGCAGACCATAAGCAGGTCCTAAAGCATCTGTGGTTAAGTCTCAGTCAGGTTGCAGGACAGACCATAGCTGAGAAGAATCTGATCATCTTTCAAGTAAATTGGATCTACAGTGCCAGAAGAACCTGACATAGTGACTAGCAGGGTTGGGATCCAGTTTTATCATCAGTTTTGCAGACAGATATCAATGACAGACAGTCAAGAAATTTCACAGTTGGATGAATTAAACAGGGAGACTGATTTATATAAGCCAGTATATTGGAGTACTTTAATATTAGCTGATTGGATCAAGCTAATTTATACTCAGACTTAACCTCGACTTTGATCCAAGATTAATCTGCTTCATTTGCTTATGGAGCATAAATGCATAAGGAACTGCTGAGTATCTGGTTAGACTGGTAAATTTAGACCACAGTAACTGCTAGTGAATTTTTATGATCTAGGTTGGAATTTGTATAACCCTACTTGGAAATGCCAAGGGTTGAGCCAATGTCATCCATGAGGAGGAGGTCAAATCTGCATGATGGTGATCATGATCAAAGGCTTGCCACTTTGGCATGTGTGTCTGACATTTTTGCATAACTATTTCCACTGTATGACTTTTCTATATAGTTATTTTTATTGCCCTGTATTATGTGATCAGGCCTGTCCAAATAATTGGGTTAATTCCCTCTGCAATGTCTTCTTATTTCTAAAATTTTAAATATTTTCTTTATGCCCATAGTGTTTTTGGGATGTTCAAACATTTCTTCATCATGCACAGAACATAGCAGTAAGTTACAAATTTCCATGTGTGGATCATTATAAAAGCACTCTTTATTTAGTAAGGAAGACTTCTACTTCTAGTAGAAGATCCAACTGCTTTCATTTTTGTCCAGTTTTCTGTAACAACAAACTTTCTGAGAGACATCATAGAGAGACTTTGCTGTGGGTAGATAGAAAAGACTGGTCATTTGTGGTAGGTTATGGAGAAATCAAGATCAGAGGTAGAGTTGGGAAGAAACTGTACACCTAGAATGAGAAATGCCGAGATCAAGAACTTACCTTTTGTATTCAATTTTCCAGTTTTTGAGAAACTGCATATTTTTTAAAGAAGTTGTGTTGTATTGAACTCTATTCATCCATGCAGTGGTTGAAGTCCGTTTTGATGGATCTTGCAAGTCTGCTCCATGAAAAGTATAGTAGATTTCTTTTATATTGCCAGTGCTGGCCAAATAAGATCAAAGTACTATTTCCAGAAAGTATGATGATCATGCATATGTAAATCGCACCACCATTTGCTTCCTTATTTATTTATTCATTATACTTATACCCTATAGGATTCTCAGAGGCTTTTCAGGAATATATGAATCTAATAAAAGATCCAGGATTAGTTTAAGTTAATAAAACCCTTTAAAATACATGCACACACACTCTCACACTCACACACACACACCAGATTAAAAGCAAAACAAAAACAGTTGTCAATTTCCAAGCACCCTTCAAAAATCTCCACTTTAGCTGCTTCTAGAAGGTTGGAGCTCACCTACACTCCAAAGGGAGGTAATTCCAGAAGACCAGTTCTGCTACACAGAGCAGAACCGCCAAGCTTCTACATTGTGCATTTCCCCATCTTCAGCTGGTGCACCAATTAAGGCCTTTTCTGGGGTCAGAGGACCTTGCTGCAGTGATGCATGTCTTTGTCACCACTCATATAGATTATTACCACACATTCTACATGGGGCTTCCTTTAAAGACCCCTGAGAAGTTTCAGTTGGCACCAACTTCCACCAGCTATTCCAGTAGGAGTTCAAAAGACTCTCACGTCATACAGCTGCTTTTTCAGAGGTGGTGCTGCTTCATCTAAAGACACACTGAAGCAGAGGAAGAAAGACATTTAAATATGGTATGCCGCTTATCTGTGAAAGTGATACACTCCAAGTTTTCTGTACATGAATTATTATGATATGTTTTCAATACAAATACACAGAAATCACTCGAGCTTACAATTAAAAATACCAATAACGGTCCATTTTTTTTTAATCTAGTGTATTTCACACATGTTTTCCCTGGTAGCAGATGTGTATTCTTAAAACTTCCTTTTTCCGTGTCACACTGACTTTGTTTTGAAACTGTGCTCTCTCTCTTTTATCCGGTGCATTTGTACAATTATCTAGTTTATGTATAAGATTTCAGTCTGTAGGATGCCCTATTGAGATGTCATTGTTGAATTTTTAAAACTCTAAATCTGAAAGCTGGGATTATCCCAATCAGAGTTTAAGGCAGTTGATGAGGAATGTAATGTACAGCTTTCCTTTTATATGAAAACATTTGGACATCTGTCAGGTCTGAACCTTGACTATCATTTTAAATAAAAAGTGTTTAATTTTTGGGAGATTGTAAAGTAAGGAAATATTTTTCTATTCATTTTTGAATAACTGAAATTTACAAAAAATCCTAAACACAGCATTTTTTTTAAAGCATGATGAAATTAATTGCAGCATAGAAATTCTCAGACTGTGTTTTAGAAAACTTACTGATTTCCAGACTGGCCATAAAAAAATTCTTTGTAAGCTCAGCAGTGGTGAATAAATGCTCCTGAAAGACAACTGCCTGGAATTTACAGCACTATCTAGCATTCCCCTGATCTCAGGATCAGTTTCCATCTGAGCAAACTTCATAACAGAATAGGTAAATGATCCAGAAAAGATCTTTGAACATTAGTGCAGACCATATTTGACCTTTGAGGGCAGACCTAGCTTAGCATATTTAACCATCCTTCTAAAAGCAACAGAAAGATCTAGGTTAAGATTCATTTAAACAGGAACTAAAGGAAAAAGATAAAGATGCTGTTGAGTTGAACTCAATTCTTGGTGACCTCACAGAAATATCTTGTAATTTTCTTGGCATCAGTAGAGTAGCCATTTCCTTCTTCAAGAATTTTTTTTCCACCTTCGTATTCTCTGGCACTCTCCCATCCAAATATTAACCAGGTCTGATTCTGTTTAGTTTCCAAACTCAGATGAGGTTGGCCAGGTATTTCCACTTGCTCAGACAATTAGATGTAAATATAGCTTAAAATTCTACCCATCCAAGTAACAGTTTGAGTACACTGAGTTATTTGGTGTATTCATAAGTTCTATTATTACAGTTATTTAAATACAATGTTGTGGTACTTATAGAGAAAATAAGGGAACCTTTGTAATAAGATCTTTAAAAAAAAATGCTGATCAATTCTGACTGAAGGTTATTAGCAACAAGAAATTCCCTAGAAGTAGTTTAAACATTTATTCATGAAACACAATTAATGAATATTATTTCTCTCAAAATAGTGCTATAACGTTCAGAAAGATTGCTTTGAAGAGTTCTATTTATCATGCTTGTTAAGAGAAACTTTGTCTAAATAGGGTTATAAAGTTGACATAAAATTCATTAAGGTACATTGTATGATCTTGTGTTATTTTGTGCTGGCTAAAGTTATGAGGCAATATGAGAATATTTTACTAGAAGATTTTTGGAAGCAGAAAAATAGGCTTAGTTGGTATAATTTTATGTTCATAATCCTTTAATGCAGTTGTGTATGGGACATTCATTATCTATTATTCTGTGAACAATTCATATTACTTAATTAATTAATGTGGCTTTTTAAATGAGTCGATGCTATTGCCATGCATAGCTCAAGAAATAGCCCAATTCAGTTTGGGTCACTCCAGAAACAGCCCAGTTCAAACCAATTCCCAGGTTCAGATTTGGAAAAATAGAACTCCATTTTCTGATCAGCATATGTGAGAGAAAAATAACAACATTTTGGTTTTGTTTTTCAGCAGAATGGCAAACAAAATTGTTATGGTGAAAAATATGCTCCTTTTCATAGAAATCAGATCATGGGTTTTTATAACTTCATCTTTTAAAAGTCTGCTTTTAAACCGGCTTAGGCCTTTGTTGTTTTGGGGGAGTATATGATGAAATTTGCTGTAATAGCCACTTTGAAACTACTATATTTGGAACCACACGCCCCTCACCTCCTTTGCTAAATTTCAGATTGGTTGACATAGCAAAGTGGGCAAAGTGAAGAGTATTCATTAAGAATGATGATGTTCATATAGAATAGCTCCCAAATAAAATAGATTTGATTGTCAGGGATACGCTAATCTAAGTCACTGCTTAATCAGTGAATAGCCTAGATTTAGTTGATCAGAACGGTTCACAAGACATGAACTCAGGACAAGAAACAGAATGATCAGCAGTGGAATGAACTAAGATTCTCAATTAAAGGTCCTCCTTCAAACCACCAAATATCTCCACCACCTCCTCATATACGCTCTGACTGATACAATCAACAGTGGGTTGATTCTGAATTTCAAAAGTGGACTATTGTAGGAGCCATGGAAATTACCTTGGAGAGCTATCAGACAACTGCAAGCGCTGAAGCTCATGGAGGTGGAAAACATTAAAAAAAGACTCAAACTGCCCCCCCCTCCCCAAAATCCCTGGGATATAACCAAGAGGAAAGGGAAAAAGGCAGTTACAAGATACTGTTGATATAGCCTATCTGAATGAAGTATTGTTCTAGCCTTCCTATGGAATCAGTCTCCACGTCTGGTCTCCGTTACAGAGCTGATATCGACCTTGCAACTCTCTTTCAAGAGAGGCCAAGGATCTTATCTTTGCTAGTGGAGATGGCTTTTCTAATGTCATCTCTGCAGCTTCTTACAACTCTCTCTTCCTTTCCTAAAGAAAAAAGTGTGTCTTTCTAAAGTTCTCCAGATTAAATCAGGTTTTCCTGTAAGCTTCAAATTCAGATTGGAAGCGTGTAACTGTAACTGTACTGTTACATTTCTCCAACTCTTGTTTCACAGGAAAGGCTAGGAAGGGCACAAAGTGAGAAGCTTCCAGCTGGTTAATAAGTTTATGAGATTTTTCCGTTTGCTTCCAGTCACAGCGTGTTTGAAGTACATGTATAAGATTACCAGTTATTGAAAGATAAGAAAATTGTTTGAAAAATTGTTTTAAAGTCTGATCTTTTTCTTCAGTTAAAATAACTCTTTCAGTCCTGTGCCTATCTTTCTGAAATGTTACAGCTTACTTACATTACATTTTAAAGTGCCCAGAGAAAGAAACAATCCTTCCAAATTAAAAGAAAACAATTATTGCAGCTACACAAACAAAAATCCACCCAAAACTTTACAAGTTAGGTACATAGGAGCATCCCGAAGATGACTGCCATTTTCTTACAAATTGCATACCAAACAATGAGAGTGTGGATGGAAATACAGATGTTGGGTGTGTGTTTGTGTTAAAAAAAAAAAAATTGCTAAGCCACGAAGGCTACTCTTTCATGAAATCTCCATGTGGGGATCTGATTAAAACTGGAGCGTTGAATTTCCTCAAACCTTGCTTCCACTTTTTTTAAAAGTCAAAGACTATTTCTTTTTAATATAAAGACCATATACAAATCCTGAATCTGTTGAACTGCATAATCAAAGGGACAATAACGCACTCATATTTCATTCAATTAGGTTAGAATATCTCAGAGAGAGACAGAGAGGGAGAATCTCTGGGTTTTGTGCAAGTGTTCCATTACATGGACATTTGCTTAAGACAGCTTTGCTCTTTTCATCCTCTGCATCAGTTGCTGCTGTTCCTGGACCTGAGGCCCTTCTCACGGTAACTCATACCTTAGTCTACTGCTGGCTGGATTACCATAACATGCTGTAATGGGGCTGCCCTTGAAGACCATTCAGAAGCTGCAGCTAGTCCAGAATTTTAAGTTGGGCTCCCAGTGGGCTTCTGGGTGCAATTCAAGATGCCAGTTGTCACCTATAAAGCCATAATGGGACAGGGCCAGGATACTTGTGGGACTCTCTGTCTCTGGTCATTTCTCCTCACTGCACCAGCATTGGCAAGGTTGGCATGCTCCAAGTCCTTCCATTAGGAGATGTCATCTTGTGAGACCTAGGAGTCTCCTGCTCGATGGAACAGCTTCACCCAGTAGATCAGGACAGCCCTGTCATTTCTGATCTTTTGTAAACATTGAAGACCTGGATGTTCCACCAGGCACTGGGCCACGGAAGTTAAATCAGCTTTGTTGGTGGATTTGTTGTTTTGTACATATGGTGGATTCTTAGGTCTTAATAGAAGATCCTTAGGTCCAGGCATATGCTTTGTATATGTATTATTGTTGGTTGCATAGTCAGCCAGATGTTGAGACTGGATTTGGCATTTTTATCCACTTATCGAGTCCTTCCCAAGGACCTGGGATAGGTAGATGTTGTTGGTTGACTGTGTTAAAGGTATTGTTGCAAGATGTAAGGTCTTTTAAGTAAAGCTGCCTTTTGCAATTGACTGATGGTGATTTTGTCAATGCCGATGGTCTTCAAGTGGTGTTCAAAACTAAAATATCACAATGTGGTATCCACAGCTAATCCTCATACAGTATCAACATGTGTACAGAAGTTATTCACTGTGTGATGATGAACTCAAGGTTCTTGTTAGCCCACAGATATCTTCTGTGGGCTCTGCATTAAACAAAACATTTCTCTCCATTATTCTTAAGAAGAATCTAGCAATTAGTTCTTGTTTCATCATTCCTGTTACTAACTCTGATCTTGATCTGCAGATGCAGACTAACCTCTTTAGTCTACAGAGAGCTCCCTGCATTGCCATTTTAAAACTATAACTTGTTGCAAATGAGGCTTGTACTGTGACCTTGACAATAACATCTTTTTTTTTTTTTTTTCTTGCTGCCTATTTGTTCTTCTAAAATAGCCTCAGGATGAGTCCTGTTCTGTGCAACTGAAACAGCTAGCTCCCTGCTTCTAATTTTGATCCTCAGAAAGCTATTATTTCCCTGTTCCTCTTCAAATACATTTTCCCCAAAGAATACAGAGAGCTAATGTTCATCAGTAATGAATTTGCAACTTAAAAAGGGCACTTTAAAGAAAAAAGAACACTTTTTTTTTTTTACTAGGAATGTCAGGAATAATTGTGAAAAAAGGGGAGTATGTAAAAGGGAATATCATGTTCAATTACTCCCAAATAGTTGTGGGTGAGCAATCTACTAGCAGGACCTGCAGGGTTTAATCTTCAAATGTAACTACATTTCTTTTCTCTACTCATTCAAAGAGCACCCAACTTAGCTGGAGAAGAAGTAAGGGGTGATAATTGCAGAACCAATTATGAAGGTAGGTTTGCTTTTCATTGAAAGCAGGCCCTGGAACTATAAATCAGAAAGTTCTTAGCAGGATCATGAATAAATTTGGTCATATTAGTTTTCTCCAATGGGAAAAAAGTCCTATTTCGAAAATCCCTTTCAGTTGATTCTGCAACAATCTCTCTCCTGTCTGGGAATAAAAATAAAGCAAATAAAATTGCATGGACTCAGCCCCATATGTACAATTTACCTTCGCCATGAAACAAGAAGGCAGTAAGATTCTGCTTAGTACCATCTCAGGGACATATATAGGGGGTGTTTCAAAAAAATAAAGAGGGCTGTTAAAACTGCATGAAGTCTCACCTTTTCTTAACATGTGCTACACATATGATACATATAAAGAATGTATGGGACTCCAAAGGTGTAGTCCTTATCATCATCTGGATGGTGATGATGATGATGATGATGATGATGATGATGATGATGATGATAATGATTTACTTTCTACCAGCTGATGACTTTGCCCCATCTGCAACTTCCTGGAACTGTGATCACATAGATGGTATTCCAACACTTTGTAATAGATACATTTCAGGATATGTCTGCAACCAAACATAATCTAAGCTTTTATGTCTTTGTTAGATTTTTATCTTGCCTTTTCTCCAGAAGCTGAAGGTGGCCTAAACAGTTATTGCTTTTCTTTTTATCTCAGCAATAACATTGTGGAAAAAGGTTGGACCGAGAGAAAGCTATGGGCCCAACGTCACTGGCTCATTTTCCATGGCTGAGGATAGACATGAAGTCAACCCCTATCAGTCCTAGTCCAAGACATTAACCAGTACGTCACACATTTTATTGCTTTTTGATCTAGAACAGAAGAGAAAAATAAAACAATAACCAAGAACAATAATAATAATATAAAAAAATGGGGAGGACTAAACCAGAAAATAATTAAAAGATGGATGGAATTACACACACATACACACACGTCTTCCAACAAGGATTTTAAATTAGGTCATTTAGAGTATTACTCCCCACAAGTCCTGGTATGCTACCTCGTTGTGGTGAGTGGAGTTCCTGGGAGGGATGAGTGAAGAACATCAGGAGTGTATGCCAAGAGTATATATTCCCAGCAGGATCACCCAAGGAATGAAGGTCATCCCAGCTTCCCAGCTAAAGCAAGCAGACCCCTATATTGAGGAGCAGTGATATAGGAAGATGCCTGAGGCAGATGATCACTTTAGTGACAATGGCAAAAGCATAAATTCATACTGTGCAGGAGAAGGCAATGGTAAAGCACTCCTGTATTTTTACTAAGAAAACCACATGGATAGAAAATTCGTAGAGAAAATCTATCCACATGGTCGCTAGGAGTCGAAAATGACTTGATGGCATGTAATCAATCATAATCAATTTAGAGTATTTCCCCTGAAGTAAAAGAATCTTATAGCTGACTTAGTTTCTAGTTGTTTTTCCCAAAGCTATATACAAAAAAAGAAAAAGAAAAGTGTACAACTTTTTTTTTTTTAAAAATGTATTTTTCTTATACCCAAATTTTTTAGTCCATATTATCAAACATCTTTGACTTGTTCATCTTCTTTCTAAATTTCAATAAAAATTTATACATCTTAGCAGTAACATATAATTTGAACACAATTCTACTTCAAATTTGGTCTCCCCGTATTCAAAACCAAAAAAAATTGTATTTTTCTAATTCACAGTCTTCAACTTAAAAAAAAAGTGGGTTTGTGTCTCTTTATGTTATAATAGCTAACATCGATATATGTTAGCAGGATATACTAGAGAAGATTGTGCAAAGAATTGTATGACATTATGGAAAACTGCTTCGAAAAATGTATGCCTTATAAAATGTGTACCAAAAAAAAAAAAGAATGTTAAGGGAAGTTGATAAAAATATATATATGAATTATAAAGCAGACATCTTTTTAAAACCTGCAAACTGATGTGCTAATCAATTTACAGTTTGAAAAATCAGACTCTCAGTTAAAGTAACTTAACTGAGTTTCCCATGTTTATACAATGCCTGGGGAAAATACTTTTATATTTCTCTAACATTGTTCTGGAGTTTAAAGAAATGGAGTGGGCCAAAGGCAAGGCATGCCTGTTTTCATTAGGGCTTCAAAGTCTCATAAGAATAAGAAAAGTAACCATCTGAGACTAGGGGTCCTATTTTGGGGGGGTGGGGGGGGGATGCAGGGCAAAATTCATAACAAAATTTATAGCTTTGGCCAGATTCAATTTCTTTCAAAAAGTAATTGCTAGGATAATTCTGTGTACCCTAATGGTGATAACATAGAGAGCTTAGAAAGAAACAATTAGGAGATAGCAAAATGTGGGAAAATGTCATGTTGTTGCATCGACAATACAGTCTTTGTCAAGTAACTTGCTCAGTAAGTACAGGTGAAACTCGAAAAATTAGAATATCGTGCAAATGTTCATTTATGTCAGTATGGCAACTCAAAAGGTGAAACCAATATATGAGATAGACACATTACATGAAAAGTGAGATATGTCAAGCCTTACTTTGGTATAATTGTGATGATTATGGCGTACAGCTTATGAAAACCCCAAATTCACAATCTCAGAAAATTAGAATAGTGTGAAAAGGTTCAATATTCTAGGCTCAAAGTGTCCCACTCTAAGCAGCTAATGAATCTATAACACCTGCAAAGGGTTCCTGAGCCTTTCAATGGGCTCTCAGGCTGGTTCAGTAGGAATCACAAGCATGGGAAAGACTGCTGACCTGACAGTTGTGCAGAAAACCATCACTGACACCCTCCATAAGGAGGGAAAGCCCCAAAAGGTAATTGCAAAAGAAGTTGGATGTTGCCAAAGTGCTGTATCAAAGCACATCAATAGAAGGTTATGTGGAAGGGAAAAGTGTGGGAGAAAAAGGTGCACAAGCAGCAGGGATGACCGCAGTCTGGAGAGGATTGTCAGGAAAAGGCCATTCAAAAGTGTTGGGGACTTTCACAAGGAGTGGACTGAGGCTGGAGTTAGTGCATCAAGAGCCACCACACACAGACGGATCCTGGACATGGGCTTCAAATGTCGTATTCCTCTTGTCAAGCCACTCCTGAACAACAAACAACGTCAGAAGCGTCTTACCTGGGCTACAGAAAAAAAGAACTGGTCTGTTGCCCAGTGGTCCAAAGTCCTCTTTTCTGATGAGAGCAACTTTTGCATCTCATTTGGGAACCAAGGACCCAGAGTCTGGAGGAAGAATGGAGAGGCACACAATGCACGATGCTTGAAGTCCAGTGTGAAGTTTCCACAGTCTGTGTTGATCTGGGGAGCCATGTCATCTGCTGGTGTTGGTCCACTGTGCTTCATTAAGTCCAGGGTCAACGCAGCCGTCTACCAGGAGATTTTGGAGCACTTCATGCTTCCTTCCGCAGACGAGCTTTATGGGGATGCTGACTTCATTTTCCAGCAGGACTTGGCACCTGCCCACACTGCCAAAAGTACCAAAAGTTGGTTCAATGACCATGGGATTACTGTGCTTGATTGGCCAGCAAACTCGCCTGACCTGAACCCCATAGAGAATCTATGGGGCATTGCCAAGAGAAAGATGAGGGACATGAGACTGAACAATGCAGCGGAGCTGAAGGCCGCTATTGAAGCATCCTGGTCTTCCATAACACCTCAGCAGTGCCACAGGCTGATAGCATCTATGCCACACCGCATTGCGGCAGTCATTGCTGCAAAAGGGGCCCAAACCAAGTAGTGAGTACATATGCATGCTTATACTTTGCAGAGGTCCGATATTGTTCTATTTCCAATCCTTGTGTTATTGATGTCATGTAATATTCTAATTTCTGAGATTGTGAATTTGGGGTTTTCATAAGCTGTACGCCATAATCATCACTATTATACCAAAGTAAGGCTTGACATATCTCGCTTTGCATGTAATGCGCCTATCTCATATATTGGTTTCACCTTTTGAGTTGCCATACTGACATAAATGAACATTTGCACAATATTCTAATTTTTCGAGTTTCACCCGTAGTTGCATGATGTTAACAATTCACTGGGGAAGGATTTTGCTTGTTCTTCATGGCAAGGTCCTTCATCTCAATAATGTTGGAGAGTTTTCTATCATGAACCTCTTGCTCCTATCACAGCATTTCTATGGAGTTGACATCTACACTGTGATTTGGCCATTCCATAATACTTCAGTTCTTCTTCTTCTTTATCTATTTTTTTTTTTTTCTTTTTGGTAGATTTTCTTGAATGGAGTTATTGTCTTGCTTTGTGACCCATATGGGCTTCAGATTCATTTAACAGATAGACTGATATTCTCCTCTAGAATTTGTTTGTACAAAGACAAATTCATTTTCCTTTACTGATAGTAAGTCATCCACGTCCTGAAACAGGAAAACCATCCCGAACCATGACACTACTACTTCCTTATTAGCAACTGGAATGAGATTCTTCATGCTAAATGCAATGTTTTGCTTCGGTGGACATCATGATAACCATGTAGTCTAAAAAGTTCTACCTTTGAGTCATCTGTCCAGAGAACATTGTTGCAAACATTTAGAGGATATCCAGGAGCTTTTTGGCAAAGCTGAGATGAATATCAATGATCCACTCGATAAACAATGACTTCCATTTTGGTACTGTTCATGATTACTACTTTACCTGGTGCTTTTGCAATAGTACTTTAACCAAAACAAAACAGAGCTATAACTCTATGGACATATTTCTGGAGTTCATTGTGTTATTTGAATTCTATAAGAGTTCCTGGTGGAAAACAACATGGACCGTATATTGTTCTTGATTTTAAATTTGTCATTCTAGCCTAGATTTCCTCTCTTGTTCTCTTCCTCTATCTCCTTCCCTCTCCTTTCATAAGAATATACCCCCCCCCCAAAAAAATCTCCCATTAATGTGGTGCAAACCCCTTCAAACTGACCATATTAGAAGGTGAAATGGTCAAATGTATGTATCTAAAGAGAAGGTTTTGGCTACTTAGAAACTTTGAACTTGAACTTCTGCATATTTCAATCATAATTGTGGTGCCGATTAAGGCTTTTCACCTTTTTTCTCCCCCAACAGACTCCTCATCTGCAACTTTTACATAAAATTACAAATTGCTGTATTTGTATAATGTGAAGAATTTAAGACTTAAAAAAAGTCAGATTTGGGTGAAAGCAAATCAATATCTTAGTTCACATGTGTTACTTTCCTGTCCTTCACCTTTATAAAATCCAGTTATTTGTACTCTTTGTATCTGAATTTCCTTAAGAGGACAGATACCTATAGTGATGTCATCTATAGCTATGTCTAAACAGAGGTATTTGCTCATGCAAGACATGATTGTAATGATTCAAACCAAATAACATATATAAGAAGAAAACCATAATTCACTGTGACAAAGTGTTTGCAATATTTGTAAAGATAATTGAGGATTTGAAACAATTGTAAAGGTGCTCATTTATTACAAAGCAGCTTTAGCACAATTTCTAAACTGTAATTCTGAGCATTTAGTAGAATTCATTCTAGAAACCAATCCTCATTCATGAATGCTCTTCCATCCAATTCATCTCTTTCTTTCAGTCCATACCTTTACCTATCATGATGTTAACGCTAGGTCTGCAAGCATTTAGATCAGTAACTAAAGCTTTGGGTGATGCATCATAATTTATTGTTGATGATGATGATTGGGTGAGACCTACTATCTGTAGTTACTTCCAATTTTATATTAGAAGGGAAGATTAACAGCAAGCGTGTTTAATTTTTTTTTTTTTTTTAGATTTAACTATAGCTGTAAAACCTGGCTGACTTAATTGGAGTTCAGAAGCTAAGTCTGGTCAGGTGTAGTTAGTAGCTGGAAGGAAGAACTTCAAGAAATAAAAAAGGCTGTAAGCTAAACTGGGAAGTTGAAAAACATTCCTGAAGATTTTTTAAAAGTTATTTTAAATTATTTTATTATTACAATAATTTTATTATTGTAAACTTTTTAAAACTAACAGATAGTTATTATTTTGACTTGATTAGATATTATCTCAGGGTTAGGTTTACAGCTAAGACCAGGTTGTTTTAAGTTACTCAAGTTAGTTTTAATGAATTTTTAAAATACTCATAAAACTATAGATGTATTCTATAAATGTTAGCCTTATTGTTATTTTATAGCATAAAATGTATACAGATTTTAGACTTATGCAATCTTTAGAGGTATTTTTGGTAAACACATATAAGGCTGTTATTACCTAATATTACCTCCCCCCTCCCCCAATATCAAGCCTTGCTATGCTGCCTGTTGTATATATTCCCATCAGAGTCACACAAGGCATGGAGGTCATCTCAATTTCCCAACTAAAGCGAGTAGGGTAGCTGGAAGATGCTGGAAACAGGTGACTGCTTTAATGACAAGAGCAAAAGCATCCTTTTATAAAGCTCAGGAGAAGGTATGCTGTATTTCACCGAGAAAACCACATGGATAGAATTACAGGAAGACTCAACTGCCTTGAGATGTCTATAATGCAGGGAAAAGAGGAAAGAGAGGGAACAGCAAGATGGATGGACTCAGAATGGTGGATGAGTGCCCTGTTTGGAAAACTTGAAGGGCCAGGTGGAGGACAGAAAATCCTGGACAAGGTGGCCTCTGATAATTAACACCATCCTGATGGCACATAGTCATCACATAATATTATAGATATGGAATTACTGAAATAATATTGCTTAACTTAAATGTTATGCCCGTCAAGAACTGCAACAGTGATACCCACAGAGGGATGTAGAGGCGGGAAGGCAAAACAGGCAAACCAACGGAAGAGGCATCATGATCCAGGCCCTGCCCTTTTGGTCTATGGATTAATGTCTCACTGCGTCTGTCATCTTGCCTGTCTTGACCTCTGCCATGGACACCGCTGGACCAAAATCAGTAAGCTGAATCTGAAACTATGAACTCAGTGGAATTCAGATGTAATTCACACATTGTTCTGGTAACTATGTGAATTTATATTGTGTTGACCACTGGAGAAGAACAGTTCAAAGGTCCCACTACCAAAACAAGGATACCAGCTTAAGACACAGCAAGCCTATCTTATTATATTTTGATTCTCTGAGTAAAGACTCAACATCACCCCAATCCAAATCTTCACTCAACCATGAAGATCACTAGGTGACTTTAATATTTTTCAGTGGAGCAAAATGAGAATAGCCTTGTATGCTGTTTTAAACTCTTGGAAATATCAATGTAATAATAGTTTTTAAAAATACAGTACATAAAAAAGAGAATTCTTATGAAGAATATTAAGATCAGGAAGGACAATAAAAGCCTACTAATTCAGATTAATTTATATCTTACCACAGAACCATTTCCATTTGCGTCATAATACTGAACTCACTACATTTTAAGAAATATGTTAATGTAGTTACAAACAGTCTAGTGTAGAAAATTCACATATTGCTATTAGAATATATTATGCCAGGTGAAGGAACTGTAAGCTTAAAATTCTAATGTCTATGAAGAAGTTTGCTCAATTTGTCATTATATTCTTAACAGGCTATACATTATTTCATTTAATTTGGGAAACATATTTTCAGTTGATGGCCATCAATTTCTGCAAGGAGATTGGCAAATATTCACTTTTCTTAGTCCCTCTCAATGTTTCAATTCTCAAGGAATGTTTCTTTCCATGCTACGTTTTATTTCCTGTCTGCAGTTTGTCCCCCCCCCCCACCCGCCACCAAATTGTTTGACTGAAACCATGCATATTAAGCAATGAAGAACTTTGAATAGAATGAGGCAATGTTACAAGGTGTGTTGATTGATGTACCTGAAGGGCAAGGGAGACACTGAAAGTGAATGTGATCATTATTACAGTGGGGACATTACTGTTAGGGTGAACCTTGAGTGGAAGTTAAGATTTAATAATGTTCATATTCTGTTAAATTATAGCTTAAAAATATGGCATGTGTCTATCTCTGAGGATCTTTGACACGCTACACCTGGACTGTGTCCAGGAAAAAAAAAATATTATGAGCTCCTGGAAAAAGTGGAAATACTTGATTCTATATGCTGGTTTAACAAAACTTGTCATCTTTCACCTTCTTCATATCAGTGAAAAATAAAAATTGAACAGCATGGCTGCATGTAACCCTGATCTAACTCATTGTTTGAAAGCTGAGTTGTATATTGAATGTTCTTTAAGAATTCTGCAGTACAGAAATACAGAACAGTTTTATGACTATCCTATATTTGTTCATATGTTAAAATGGGAGTCAGTTTCAGACACGAATGGGAACATTTTTACAGTGAGAGAAACATAAACCATTTTTGCACTGTTGAAAGTGTAATTGAAAAAAGAAAAGAGAAACAGAAGAAATAGAATAGTTTCAACTTATATTGACCTGTTCCATAATTTTCTGTTGAAAATGTAATTGTAAAAAGAAAAGAGAGAGAGGAGAAATAGAATAGTTCCAAGTTAGAACTGAAATTGACCTGTTCCATAATTTTCAGCAATTGCAGATTTTCTTCACCAAGTTCTAGAATAGTCCATAAGTACCATCTCAACCCTCCCCCCATTTTTGTTCAGCCCTTTAATACACATAAAATGAATACAAAAATGACTCATAACCCTCTGTACTTGCTTAGTCTTACTGAGGTAGTCTTACATAGCTAATTAACAATAGCAATGTGTAATTGCATTAACTATAAAATAGCACAGCGACAGATTCCCTACAGGACTATTGCCAGAATGTTTAAATAAATTTTCTTGTAAAGACCTGAAGCTGAGTTAGAGTTATTTTGTATGCTAAGTATGAAAGTTTTTTCCTGAAGCAAAGAAAATGAATTTTCATACAATGTTTAGATGTGCATAAACCATAGAATACCTCACAGAATTAAAATGAACCAAACCTTACTGGTAAAATATTCATTTAAAAAATGATTATACATTGAAGTCCACAACCAAGACATTTAATATTACAAAACCCAAGGTCATAGTTATTTAGCAATGAGTCTTAATAAATAGTGGGTCTTACTTTGACTAAGCATGCATCACAAAGCAGGCTATCACTTTCTTTTTAAAAAGGAGAGAGAAAAAAACAGGTGCAACATTTAAGGCTGAAAATATGCTGTTTACATGACCTTTTCCCTACAATTATAAATCCTTGATTCTAAGAAAATAACGGGTCCTCAACACATACTTCCTGCATGAAAGAAACTCTTTTGTGGATTTAGGTTCAGAGAATAGCATAACCCTTGCAAATAAGCTCCTGAAACAGGTAAATGGAAAGTGTCAGGTTCATTCAGAGCATTTAGAGAAGTATATTCTAATATCCTTTAAAAAAATCTCATTGATCATGCTGCATAAGAATGAAGCGACATCTTTATTTTATGCTTTATACAGTACCTTGCCAAACATCACAGGGAATGAAAAACTGTTTTACTAAGCATCCTAAAGATCTTCTTTCTTTCAGTATTAAGATCTCTTCAGCTCAATTTTTCTGCAGATGGATCAGCCTTGTTTCTGAATGTTGGACCATATCCAACTAATCCATACCACATCCACTAATTTCATCCAGCGATATCACAACACAGGAATGTAGAAACCAATTCTTTCCATTTGGTTCAGGATGATAGAAAGATTTTCAAAGGTTTGCTCCTTTTCATGGTGCTTATATATTTGTGTTGGAAGAAACCAAAGGATTTCACTGGTTTTGTGGAAGTGGGATCATGGATGTTAAGCAGTTTAGGTTTGGGGAGATATTGTTACATTTGTGGGTGGGGGGGGGGGACAGCTGGCATACCATGCTAGAGAAGGATGGATGTTTATGAGGTTTTATGAAAATAGGTTTTTCCACTACTTCTAGAAGCAAAGAAGGTTTAAGAAACCATAACTTGATAGAGTTTGTCATTAGTAACACAAGGCCCTACCCAACACAGTGATACATAGGAATATGTAATGATGTAATGATGCAATATCATTCCTGGGGGCTGATTTGTACACATGTTTACTCTAGATGATCTCAGTGGATCTAAAAGGCAGGGGTGGAGGCAGTTCCTTCTGTAAAACAGTGTCACTTAATGGGACTCACTAGGTATGCCTTCTCTGTCACAGCACCTGCCCTATAAAACAGTCCCCCCTCTGAGATTCAGATGTCCCCGACCTTCTTTACTTTCTGGAAGCCTTTAAAGACCTGGCTTTGTTCTATGAAGGAATGGCTCTTGGTGCCTTGATCTGGCTACTGAAACAAAATGATCTAGGAGCTTTTTGCATCCTTTCCCTCTAAATTGCCGTCCGCTTTTCAAGGAAGATGTGACTTGAATTATTTCTCCGTTATGTTGTTCCTACCAAAACAACTTCTGCTCAATTGATTTAGTGACCTTTGTTGATACAGCTTTCAATGATTTTCTTTCATTTCTTTCATTATTCCAGTTCCTAAGAAATCCTCCATCAGTGAGCTGAACAACTACAGACCTGTTGCACTGACATCTGTAGTTATGAAGACCTTTGAGAGCTTAGCGCTGGCTCAACTGAGAACCATCACGGATCCCCTGTTAGATCCATTGCAGTTTGCTTATCGAGGAAATAGGTCAGTAGATGATGCTGTTAACATGGCCTTACACTATATTCTGCAACACCTTGAATCTCCCGAGTCTTACACACAAGTTCTTTTTGTGGACTTCAGCTCAGCATTTAACACTATTATTCCAGAAATTCTTTACAACAAACTGATCCAGCTTACTGTGCCTGACCATACCTGTAGGTGGATAATCAGCTTTCTAACAGATAGGAAACAACAAGTGAGGTTAGGCAAAACTATATCCAGTACCTGGTTAATCAGTACAGGTGCCCCTCAGGGACCTGTGCACCAATGACTGCACCTCAAAAGACTCTGAAATTCTGAAGTTCTGAAATTCTCAGATGATACAATTGTCATTGGTCTCATTCGAAATGGTGATGAGTCAGAATACAGATGGGAGGTTCAACAACTGGTGTGGTCATAACAACTTGAAACTGAATACAGTTTCAATACAAACTATGGAGATGATTGTGGATTTTAGGAAGAAACCTTCTAATTCTGCTCTCCTTACTATACTCAATGGCCCAGTATCAGTAGTAGTTCTGGGTTCTATAATCTCCCAAGTTCAAGTTCTTGGGTTCTATAATCTCCCAAGACCTGAAATGGATGCTTAACATCAGAACCATCATCCAAAAGGCACAACAAAGGATTTTCTTCCTGCGTCAACTTAGGAAGTTTAAATTACCTCAGGAGCTTTTGGTACAGTTCTATAGAGGAACCATTGAGTCTGTTATCTGTTCCTCTATAACTGTCTGGTTCGACTCTGTAACCAAACAGGACAGAGACAGACTCCAACAGATAGTTAAGTCTGCAGAAAGAATAATTGCAATCCGCCTGCCTTCTGTAGAAGATCTGTATACTGTGAGGGTCAAAAGGAGGGCAGAGAGGATATCTGCAGACTCTTCCCATCCTGGATATAAACTGTTCCAACTTCTTCCTTCAGGATGGTGCTGCAGAGCACCGTATGTTAAAACATCTAGACACCAGAACTGTTTTTTCCCTCTTGCCATTGCTCTGCTGAACACCTAATTAATGTAGTATGACATACTGATTGACATTGCATGATAAGATATGACTGCTAAGACGTGACTGATAATGCTCTGTTAAATGTGAATATATGCTAGATAATAGCTTCTCCTTTTAAAAATGAATATATGTTAGTCAATAGCCGCAGTATTATTCTTCCTCCAATTCTCCTCTTCTGATTGCATAGTTTTTAGTATAACATTGTTGTTGTTGTGATGATGATGATGATGATTCTTTATTTCTTGACGCTATGCAAACACACTGAGAGCTCTTTGCACTGAAGTCAAATTCCTTGTATGTCTAATCATACTTGGCCAATAAAGTATTCTATTCTATTCTTCTATTCTATTCTATTCTATTCTATTCTATTCTATTCTATTCTATTCTATTCTATTCTATTCTATTCTAGCCTGCAGCTCTAGCCTAAAAATTGTTTTCCACAATGGTTCAGAAATTGAAGACAAAATGTAACTTTTATTTTGTTTTGCTTTTTGTTTTTAGCATATACCTGAATATCCATCCATCCAACCAATGCATCCAACCAAGCACCCATGCAAATATCTATCTGACTATTTCATTACATTAAAATTATCTTTTAATATAGTCAGGCAATGGCCTGAATGCTGTTTTTAAAGTACATGGGCAGATATAACAATTTAAACCCCTCTCCAGAAGTAATATTTAAAATTCAACAAATGAATATATTAAATACATAATTACATGAAAACATCACAAGTATCAGCACCTAGACAAATCTTGGCTGATCACAGAAAGGCTAGACAATGTTGGATCTAGTTAACACTTGGATGGCAGATCACCAGAAAATTCCATCTAGAAAGCTAGATTGGAAAGGTGGGGGGAAAAAAATCAGAAAAAAATAATGGCAAGCCACGTCTGTATTGTTGTTAAGAAAAAAACATGGATGTATCCATGAAGTCATCAGAGGTTGAGCTAGACTGTAAGAAAACTTCATTTTTATTCTATGGATAGCAGTATGAAATCATTTGAACAAATTTGTGGTGGTGATTTTAACCAAAAAGTAATCTTGAAACTATTTGAAATCTCTCTCTCTCTCTCTCTCTTTATCATCTATCTCTCTATCTCTCTATCTCTCTATCTCTCTTTAAAGAATGCCAGCCCTGGGCTTTTCAACTGAACATCTAATGTACTGCATTAATGGTTTATTTTAGGACCAGAACAGTGACTTTCCTGCTCACTTGTTTGGGACTACCAGTTGCCTTTTAAGTAGGTAGAGTAGGAATTTTCTGGATACCTCTGATTGATTTGAGGCCCTTTTTCCCCCAACCCCTTACTCGTGGTTGTGCTGGATCTGTGTGGGTTTGATCACAGATGGCTGTTGGCTAACTTGATTAGCAGCTTGAAGGCAATGGAAACTGGGTGGGGGGTATCTTATCAAGCCTAACTTTCACCACTAGATACCTGAAGAATATTCTTGAGGTTGGGCCTTTATAGGAGGGGAGTGGGTGGCAACTTTCAAGGATCACTCAATTTTTCTTTTTTGTAGGAAGACTAAGAACTAGGTTGATTTGCCCTCCAGTGTATAGAGTGGACTTCATTGGCAACACTTAGGGTGTCTATACTTTGTCATACTGTATGTTAATAGCAGTTCTTTACTGTGAAGCTAATGCAGCTATGTTTTTTTTTCCTTAGTGGGGAGGAACACTCTCTAGAGACTATCATGCCCAATAGAGGATCAGCAGTTGGCTTCTTTGATTTGTATAATTTGCCTGCTTAATTTTTGCAATCGTATTGTCCTGCCCTAAATATTCTTTGGCAAAGGCCGTAGTTCCGCTTCAGCTTCTCAGCAGAGTGGAAATCTTTCCCACTCTTTTATTTATTTAGAGCTTTGATTTATATTCTTCCTTTCTACCTAAACAAGCCCTCAAAGCAGTTAACAGTAATTAAAATATAGACTACACAACAGAAATGTTAAAAAGCATTCATTAAAATTAATGAAAAGCTTCTGTCTTCCCTGCTCTTCTAAAGGCAGAGCAAGTAGGAGCTCAGTGCAATTCCCAAGGGAATGCATTCCATGATTTAAGAGCAACACTGGAGAAAACCCTGAGGACAGGGATATCTTCAAAAGAACCTATGCTAAGAACTAGACAAGACTATTACAGATCATTATGGCATAAGCCATTTAAGGATTTACAGATGAATACCAATGTCCTAAAATTAGCGGAGTAGAACTTTCACTATGGCCATCATGTTTCCTCTACTTGATAGTGGTTAGTAACAGGAGTCTTCATAGTTTGGGGGAGTTAAAAAAAAAAATAGTAGTCCTGACTATCCAATCAAAACTCTGCTCCTTTTAAGATGTGTGGCTTGCATGACACAGATAAACAAGGGGTTGGGCTTCAATCACACAGTCACGGCCACCATCCTGACTTTTTGACCCCTTCCACAAATGGCCCTGGTTAACAGCCTTGTTGTTGTTGTTGTTCAGTCATTAAGTCGTGTCCGACTCTTCGTGACCCCATGAACCATATTGCACCAGGCCTTCCTATCCTTCACTGCCTCCCTGAGTTTGCTCAGTTTCATGTTCATTGCTTCAGTGATGCTATCTAGCCACCTCATCCTCTGCCGTCCTCTTCTCCTTTTGCCTTCCATCTTTCCCAGCATCAGGGTCTTTTCCAAAGAGTCCTCTCTTCGCATTAGGTGACCAAAGTATCTGAGCTTGAGCTTCATTATCAATCCTTCCAATGAGCAATCAGAATTGATTTCCTTTAAGATTGACTGGTTTGACCTCCTAGCAGTCCAGGGGACTCTTAAGAGTCTTCTCCAGCACCACAGTTCAAAGGCATCAATTCTTCGGCGCTCAGCCTTCTTTATGGTCCAGCTCTCACAGCCATACATTACTACTGGAAAAACCATAGCTTTGACTATGTGGATCTTTGTCGGCAAGGTGACGTCTCTGCTTTTTAATATGCTATCTAGGTTTGCCATAGCTTTCCTCCCAAGGAGCAAACGTCTTTTAATTTCATGGCTGCAGTCTCCATCTGCGGTGATCTTGGAGCCCAAATAAATGAAGTCTGTTACTGCTTCCATTTCTACCCCTTCTATTTGCCAGGGATTGATGGGTCCAGATGCCATGATCTTAGTTTTTTTAATGTTGAGTTTCAAGCCAGCTTTCGCACTCTCCTCTTTCACCCTCATCAAGAGGCTCTTTAGTTCTTCTTCACTTTCTGCCATTAGGGTGGTATCGTCTGCATATCTGAGGTTATTGATGTTTCTCCCTGCAATCTTAATTCCGGCTTGTGATTCTTCCAGCCTGGCATTTCTCATGAGGTTAACAGCCTACCAGCTACATATTGCACAAATTACAAAATCTGGGCAATTTTTAAAGATAGGACATTGACTATTACAATGTGTTCTCTGTAGCAATCGGGATGTGACCAAAGCATGAATAATTGTTTACCAAATCTGACCAGATACCGAAGGTTTTAAGATGATATGACACAATTATTCTAATTACTGTATCTCTCTTGGCACAGCATAAGCACTGTCTGAATTTTGAAGAGCTTGATTGAATGTATTTTATCTTCCAATGAGTTCCAGCTAATCCATGTAGCTAAATGACAACAACTCCCAAATCACCACTGAATTATTTCACAAAGAACAGTCAAGTTGCCTATAACAAACTAAATGCTGTAATTGCTAGATAATTTAAAATACGCATCATATCTAAACACATACAGATTCTTTTGCCTATGTAAACAACTATGCTGTGTGACTTAAATTGTGCTCACAATAAGTGATACTTGCTGCAACTTCTGGCAAATTGTCACTATCATGATTAATAGCTCTTTTGAAAAACAATTAAATTTGCATCCTTTTACTCAATCAACTACAAAGACCTTTTTTTTTTTTCCTTGCAGAAATAAATTTATCAGCATGTAATTTTTGCAGCTATGGGTTAGGATCTTAGAGTTTAATTAATTGTTGCATATCAAAAAATCATCAAACTATTGATGCATTTATCATATATAACAAAATGTACTTAACATCATATTCTTCTTACTTCTATAGCTCTGCAGTTGTACAAGTAGATGGAACCAAGGGCGCCTGCATTACATTCCAGATATTTCTCTCTCTCAACTAAAAAAGTGAAGCTTAACATACTGTGACTTTATAGATGCAACCATGCAGTTTTCTTGGCAACAATATGGAAAATTGCATAAAAAGTGCACTGATGAACCATTGACCATTTCTCAATTTAAGCAACTTGCTACATTGAGTACCCAGCAGACATTCATCTCCTTGCCAGTCTGATATACATTGTTGACCAACAGACTTTCCTCCATCACAGAACCAGTCTGGCTCTCGTTCTTCAACACTTTCTCATCTGCCTGCTTTACAACTGACTACTGCTATGCCGTAGGTCACACGTGTTGCCTTCAACTCCCGGAATTCTCTTCCGTGGTCATACTGGCTGTGAATTTCTGGGAAAGTTACATATTTGGGAATGCTTAGAGGTGCTCCCTCTGGAGATTCTCTAACCCCTTGAACTCTTAGCCCTGGGATCCTAGTAAGTGCACCTAGCAAGAAGGGATCATACATAGACAAAGCAAATTTAATTTTCTTAGAGACTTCTCATTCATGTTATGATCTCTACAGTAATTGGCAGAAGTACTGATGAAATGCCCATTCTTTTTTAGATTACACATTATATTAAGCACCCTTATCATGTTGTGTTGAAGCGTTCTTCGTGAATGAGTAAAAATCACCTCCCGCCCCTGGTAAGCATGAGACAGAAAGTGATTTATTATTCTAGCCTAGCTCCAGAGGGAAAATGAAAAGGATAATCATTTGTTCTTTTCTCACTAGAGATGGGCCTTATTTTGTTTCTTTGTTAAGCTATTTTCTTTTTCAATTTTATTTTACATTCACACTTGGTGAAACAGTCTTGCTATTATTCAGTTCCCTGGAGTTTCTGCTGAAACGCTTGCCTTTTTTGTGACACTTTGGGCAGTCAGATAGGGATGTAGACCTGATCTCAGGCTTAACTCTCCTTGTGATATCTTCTGTGGGTTTACTGAAAACAAAAGAGAACTAAGGCAAGACCAGATAAAGTAGTAATCTAATGGAAAGATACCAAAAACAATGCATTTAAAGTATAGTAGATCACCATATGACATCTTGAAGGGAATCCTGGTTCAGCAGATTAAGGAAAGCTGGCACACATTGTATTTTCAGATGGGAGCATTAAGTTCTATTTTGATAGAAAGCGGTACTAATCCAGTTCTGCTATTCTCAGGCACATCAGTATATGCTTCCAACAGAAGAAAATATGCATAGCTCAGGGTTGAGCTGTGGAATCCTTAGTGCTCTCTGAGCTTTGTTGTTTGCTTGCAGACATTTCATTACCTAACTAGGTAACATCATCAGTGCTAGTGAGTGTGGGGTTTGCTCCCTGGTTATATACAGTAGCTTGCCCTGCCAGTGTTGGTGGGGTGTGGTTTACTCCTTAGTAGGTCCTTGAGTAGGGTATTATGCTTAATGCTCTACCTTTAATGACATTGACTAGGACATTCAATAATATCCTCTATCCAGAGCTTATATATACACACACACACATTCACACACACACACAGAAGCGAGACAGAGAGACAGTGTGTGTACTTTTGAAATGCCTTATCACCTTTGGAGGACAGAGTTACTGTCTTCTCGAATCACAAATTTATCCAGACTGGTCCCCAAAGGCAAATGGGTGCTTGTTCAAGATCACAGTCTCTAGGAAGGTGGCCAAATTCTGTTCTGTAGCAATGGAGGTCACATATCACTGGATCTGAACATAACATAGGCATTTTTAGCTTATGTGATGAATAAGATTTTATCTCGGATATTTTGCATTTTAATATTGCTTCCTACTTTTTTATTATGACTGTAATTCTGCAATAAGTTAAAACAAAAACAAAAAGCACACCACAGTAGGCAGAACTGTGTAAATGTGGCATGGATAATAATTGTGGTAACAATACTATGAAGACACTTGAAAGAAAAGAATAAATAATAACAACCTTAACTTGTCCTGTTTGTCACAGCAAATGGAACACCTTAGTTTCTTTGGCAAATCCTGAAAAAGCTATGTCAGATCTGGCAAGGACTTGGATGGGAGTCCAACATGAAATCCTGGGATTAGATTAGGAAATAAAAAAAAAAAAATCCTGGAAAAACATAACAACAAACTTCCTTATTATTGCCAAAAAGATGCTTAAAGATATATCCATGTTGTCAATAAGAACTGAAGTCTTCTTTTGAGAGTTTTAATTTTTCACCTGTTTACTGCAAACCACTTTCACTAATTGTGTTTATAGAACACAAATGCAACAGCATTAGGCTGAAGTTTCTTCAGTTAATCCTGCTACTGTTCCTAATTTAACTCAGGCAAATGACTCCATGGCTTTTATGTTGCAGAATATTTCGTATGCTAAGAAAAATCTGAATTATTGCCTATTAGAGGTATCTTTCACACAACCAAGGTTTTGTATAATGGTAGGCTGCCGCTGAAGGCAATGCTGAACAAGTATACTTATAGCTGTGCTTCTATAGCACAAACTCAAGCTTAATTTGTCAGATGAGTTATTGTCCTTTATTGTTAATAATAGTTTATTTAAAAAAAAAACAGTATCCAATCACTGCAAAGAACAAAAACAAAGGACAATTAACATGAAATAAAAAAGCATTGAACAAGAACAGAAGTAATAAGAAATTATCAGTTTAAGAGCAATTCTTACATTTCACTGATTGTTTGGAACAATTTCTTACAATCCACTGATTGTTTGGAAGAATTTCTATTTTGCTTGCCTGTTACATTAAGGAAGTTCGCAACCTCAGTTAAAGGTCACCTAAAATAATATATAATTGTTATAAAATCGTATAAGCATTACCATCAAAGTTTCATCTCAGTCCAGAATATCATACCCTTAATACAGATGCACATTTTCCAGCTCAGGTTATTAGCAAAAATTTTAAAAAGTCATTAAAAAAAAAAGGTCAGGCAAGTATAGGCTTGCTCCTTACTGTACCAGTCTCACTACACATAAGATTAGTATTTGGATAAATAGGTGAAGACTATGCTATCAATAGGAGTGCTACAATAAAAGGATTGAATACTTCCAGGGACCAACCTGAATGAATTGGTCCCAGGTACTCCTAGCTTTGCGAAATTCTAAAGTTTGGTAATCTGAGTTTATAAATTGAATGCATAAAAACCAAACAATTCCACAGTTCAGATATGGGGGAAGAAGTTAGTTGGCTAGGTGCCAGCTGAATTTATTTGCATACTTCTAGATAAGCAAGTATTACATTAACATAGGTTTTTACTTTTTTCCCCTCTCAGAGGAAATAAGAGTTCTGTCCATGCTACACTAAAGTTCCTTTTCCTTAGAGAATTTCAGCCAGCATAATTATTGGTTGGGAATTCTGAAGGAGTGGAGGGCATCAATGTATTATATATTTCCAATTGTATTTATAGTACATATACACATGGCTATCACACTATTCCCTTTTGGAATAAGCAGAATTGTACCAGTCACAGGGAAGAAGGAAAAAGTAATAAAACAAAGAAATTAAAGGCATGAGATAAACAAGAAACATAGTTAAAACTAGTTTACCCAACTTAATTTATAACTTTTCATCCTTGCAAACCTCACTTTCTTCCACCATCCCATACATCATCACGTACCTTGCCTTTTGTTCTTTAAACTTCTCAATTCTCTCTTTTGAGCATCTCATCAACTCCATCTAACCATGACTGCTGAGCGTATTCCAGTACACTGCATATGCCTCCAGGTTGGAGGGATGCAGGCAACAATATGTTGACTTGAAGTGTGAGAATGAGATATTCTGTAATTGGAAGCAAACAACTTAAGAACAGATTAGTCTGTCACAATAACAAGGGACGTGGGACAGCTGTTCTTCCTGGCCCAAGTGTGAGGCTCTCATACCATTCTGTTTCATGGGCAGAAGAAAGAGACACAAGAATTGAACCTTGCTTGTACTATAAATAGGGCTTGCATTTTACACTTAGTAGCTGTTGGATTTCTTAATGGCTTTCCTAGTATTTGCCAAAAAAAAAAAAAAATCATCACAGAGATATCCCCTTGAACCTTTACGTCTACTATAAATAGTGTTTGCATTCTACACTTAGAAATTTTTGGATTTCTTAATGGCTTTCCTAGTACTTGCAATAAACATATCACAGAAATATGTCCTTGAATATTTGATTCTACTATAAATAGAGCTTGCATTTCACACTTGGTAGTTGTTGGATTTCATAATGTTTTTCTTAATTCTTACAATAAACATCCATATCAAACAGATGCATCCTTGAATCTCTGCCTGCAAGATTTCTAGTTCTGCTCTCAGCCAGAAACATGATAGCAAAGTACTATTCAGATTAATAATCATAGGTTGCATAAATTAATATGAGTCTGCTTGAGATAACACTGGACTTTGGTTGCATTTATGACATACCAGTGAATGGGTACCAAACCTGACCAGAATGCTTCTTACTATTATCTGGTGTGGCTATCCTAAGGTAAATAACCTAGGCCACACCTTCTCTATCATACAAAATGTGTTTTGTGGAACATTAATCACTTCCCATCTTTTCATCTCATCCCTTGTTGGGGAAGGGGGGACGAGCTGAGCTCTCCTCATGGGATTGGCACAGCCATGGCAGCTACCTTCACCATCCAATTCTCTGTCTCATATCCTAAATAGTGATGGTGAAGACTGCAATGGAACTATGAGAATAAAAATGCGAAACTGCATTTCAGAGGGGAGAGGTTCCCCCCCCCTCCCCGTTTCTGTATGCAGAACCAAAATCAGTAATGAAACCACCCTGTTGGCAATTGCTAACTGCTTTTGACTGGCAATATACATCTGCTGCTTCTCTGTAGTTTTTGCTACTATTTCTATTATTATGCATTACAACAGAAATCATCTTCCTTTCAAACTGCCTACCTATCATTCATGAACAAATTTCTTCTTCACAAGGCTTGGTTTTGTGCTTGAATTTGGGGTGAACCAATTTTCTTTCTATTATCTATGCATCATTGCTTATTTTAAACATTATAGAAAATGGCACAACTTTCAAATGCCTTCCAGACACTTTCTTTTTTAGCAATAGCATTTTTTTTCCCCAGTGCAAATTGTTTGACATGCAAAGTTTCTCCGCTTCTTAGTTTTGTTTCTCAGTTTGAAAGCTGCTGAGTGGGCCAGATATTAAAGACCTCATTAGTAACTATCTGCCTTCTTTGAGGAAGTTAAGCTTTCTAAAAAGAGTGCTTAAATTTTCATAGGAAGAGCATGAAAAATGCTGAAAACGATTTTGATTATTTGGTTTTACTAAAAAAGCTGAAACGTCAATGGATAAACACAGTAAATCTTTTGCAACAACAAAACATTGGATCAAAACATACTAGAATTAAAGGTTTGGACAGGCATGGAGAGATCCTGCTTCAGGTCCACCCTCAGTTATGGTTGCTCACTGGGCCAATCCCTCTCTCTTAGCCCAACCAATCCACAGAATATTTATTGTGGAAAAAAATGGAGGAAGGAGTGTTGTGTATGTGGTCCTAGAGAAAAGGCAGGATATTGTTGACTAAATCACTACATGTCATTCTGAGGAAAGAACTGATGGTTCTACATTCATAGGACCATTTCAGCCTGTCGTAGTTGTTGCCTATCAAATCATCTCAAAGCAGAGGCCTATTTTTTATGCATTATTCTCTCTTCAAAAGAATGAGGCTTCTTGAATGCCCGAAATGCAGTTGGCTGTCCTCACCTGAGTGCATTTGTTCCTTGTGGTTCTGTGGTTTTGTTTTATTTTTTAAGCCAAGGGCTAAATTCCGAATGCAAAATAAATATGCACACGTTTCATCCTGTAATGAGACTTTTCTCCTCTTCCTCCTGTGCCGTGCAGTATTCCTTTCAGAAGCGGAAGATTAGTGATAGCACCACAATTTCCTAAGCTGATTTATAAGATCTTGTTATATAAAGATCTTGGAGACAGGAATTAGGCCTACTAGGCTGAGTCTTTAGCTTCATCTGTTTGGGGGAGGGGGGGGGGATAATCTCTGAAACCCTAGGAAGTCGCTATCAATCTTGTCACACCTTTTGGCCTAGTTGGACTGACCTCTTCCATGCTTCTATGGCTGGACTTCAAAAATAATTCCTTAAACTAAATGTCACTGCCATTTTCTGTTTTCTTCAGTGAGAACTACTTCTGCCTAATGGCAAACTATAGCAAACAATGAAGAGTGTTGGTTGTGACTTTCAGGAAAGAATCATATAATAATTCCATGAACCAGCAAGCGCTAAAGCTCAAGCTGCCTAGGAATCAGTTGATGTTACGCAGAGATTGTAGGTAATTTAAACTGTATTGTGTAGATAGTTTTTTTTTTTTTTTAATTATCATTATTATTAAATGGTCAGCCCTGTGACACAGTTTTGACAGCAAGCAAGGATGATGGTGCAGTCAGGATACATGAAGGTGGGTTTAGGCACCTCCTAATACCTACCATGTTTGTAGTTATGCAGTAGCTACCACGAGTTGTAGCTAGTCAGTTGCCTCCTCAAAAGTGATTGTTGAAATCCCTCAAAAATCAAATTTCTCCTTCCAGTTAAGGCTGTCTGCCCCTGTTTTGGTGACTTTAGAGTGGAGATTTGAACAATGGAAAATTATAGAGTAACTCATTATTAGGCAGAGAATACCCAAATAGATCAATCTTAAAGGAAATCAACCCTGATTGCTCATTGGAAGGATTGATAATGAAGCTCAAGCTCAGATACTTTGGTCACCTAATGCGAAGAGAGGACTCTTGGAAAAGACCCTGATGCTGGGAAAGATGGAAGGCAAAAGGAGAAGGGGACGGCAGAGGATGAGATGGTTAGATAGCATCACTGAAGCAATGAGCATGAAACTGAGCAAACTCCGGGAGGCAGTGAAGGACAGGAAGGCCTGGCGCAATGTGGCTCATGGGGTCACGAAGAGTCGGACACGACTTAACGACTGAACAACAACAACCCAAATAGGATGTTATAAAATGATTCCTATTGGCCTTTTTATTCATTAGGAATAACAAATAATATAGTACATTTGCTAAAAATAAAACTGTGAGCAACCCTAACTACTACTTCTTCTTCTTCCATGCTGCACAGTTAATCAGAAACCACAAAGGGTTGTAAGTTTTGAACCCTTAAGCAAAATTTATGAGGTCAGCTTTTTGGGAAATATTCCTCTGGGCTGTAATTAGTATTTTGCAGCTTATACAACCTGGTGTTTTTCTGCTTGGCAATTTGAACATCTGTCTGGATTATCTGAAGGCAGATTTTCATCCTGGAAAAACAAAACATTAAAAAATGTTCATATTATATTTTAAGCAGAGATGTACAGAAGAAATCAAAACAGAAGAACCACTCCAAAAATAAGCAAAGGGAGAGGAGGAAAATGCATCAGACCTCTTTTTCATGATACTTAACCAAAGCATGTGTCCTGTAGAACAGGGTTCCTCAACCTTGGCGAGTTGAAGATATGTGGACTACAACTCCCAGAATTCCCCAGCCAGCATGGATGGCTAGGGAATTCTGGGAGTTGAAGTCCACATATCTTCAAGTCGCCAAGGTTGAGGAACCCTGCTGTAGAAGTCAAATAATTTCAGTGAGTTCAACTCTCCAGTGTCATGTCATTTTCAAAGCAAGGGGAGGGGGAGGAGTGTTTGAAACCAAAACAACCTAGAAATAAGGTGAAAAATCTGTGTCTCACTTGAAGCATTCATGAGGCCTTGGGGTGAGGGAGGAGGGCAAAATCATGATGGCATCCAGAGGACTTACACCCTGTGCCTACTTATGCCCTGTTCCTTTCATGTTGCAAAAATCTGGGCAACTGCAAGATGGCAGCAGAGCACCCAGTCAATTCCAACTGTTTGCTGCCCTCTGCTGGTAATCAACCCCCATTTTTTTGTAACACAGATCCATCTGCCTGTATTGAAACACACACACACACACACCACACACCCTGTTTTTATTAGATTCCAGATGGATTTCATCTGTATTGTAATATCAACATTCTTATCAGAATACCTGACTACGTAGCCTAACTGTATTTTCCATTCCATAAGAGATCAAATTACCCTAAGAAGTCATCTGGCTTGTAAAGAACTTCAGGCCTGGCTCTTGGGTTTGAGAAATGTGTTTCTTATGTACTGGCCTGCGTATAGTGCCAGGCAGTGTATTCGGAAAAAATAGAGACTTGAAAAACATAATTTCTAAAATAACATCTAGTTTTATGCAAAATTCAAAGGAAATTCTGAGGTCCATCATCATAAGGGATTGCAAATCATAATGGTGCACGTCAGTGACTTCTCAGGAAATCCTAAAAGTGGAATACTCAGAATGAGATGCCTTAGATGTAACATTAAAGTGATTTTGAGTTTTTCTAAGATTAACAACAGGAAAGTAATTAGAAGAAGAGGACAACCAGCAGCAAGATGGATAGACTCAGTTACAGTAATGATGAGTGCACCATTGGGAATCCTGAAACAACAGGTTAGGGCATCAAACAAGCAGTGGATTTAGAACTCTGGCATTCATTAAAAGATGAAATAACAAGTGAATAAATTGGCTGACTCCACACCAGGCATAAATAAGCTGTGACTCTCAGGACAGGTAGTGATGGAGACTTTTAAGAGGGAAGTAGACAGGTACATGGAGGATAACTCTAGCAGTTGTTACTGTTCATGATTGGCTTATCATCACCAACTTCGGCAGCATCATGTCTTTTAATACAAATTCCAGGGCAAAATATGTGGCAGATTATGTTTTGCCTATCAGAATCCCATAACATCTGGTTGACCTTTCTGGGAACATGACACTGGAGTAAATAAATGGCTGGTTTCAGTTAGCATGACGTTATCTTATCTCCTTGTGTATTATGGGTAATGGATAATTAAAATAAAGGGAGCCAACCAGTTTCATATGTTGCTGCTAAAGAAATGGATTAGTAAAAAGAAAAAAAGAAAAAAAGAAAAATCTGAATGGCATATATTATTCCTCTGATCATTTGGAGTCACATTATTTACCTGATTTCTTTCCATTAAAAATAAGACACAATCTGTAGAGGGAATAGGAAATGGCCATGAAGAACAGGAGGAAAAGCAGATACCAAGGCAACAGTCAGAGAAGTGGGGCTTGAGCCCAGGTTTAAAAAAAAAAAAAAAGTAAGAAAGCATCTCAGACAAGCTTCTCCCTAGTTCACACGAAGATAATGTGAGAGATGGGAGAAGCACATTCAGACTGCAATATTCTGTTACTGTACACGTTACAATAGAAGTAGTCTGAGCTATATAACATTGGTTTCTTAGTCTGGTCAAACTGTCTGGAGGTTGAGTCATGGCAACTGGACTTCTTTTCTTTTGGTTTGATATGTTTTGCTGCTGGTCCAAGCAGCTTCTTCAGTCTAGAAATGTGGTCAGGGGAACTCCATAAACGTCTTCCAGGGTGGCTGTGTTTCTCACTAACACGATGGGCTCGTTGAAGGGACAGTAGGAGATGTGATTAGCCCATCATGTTAGTGAGAAACGCAGTCACCCTGGAAGACATTTATGGAGTTCCCCCTAACCAACTTTCTAGACTGAAGAAGCTGCTTGGACAAGCAGCGAAACATATCAAACCAAAAGAAAAGAAGTCCAGTTCCCATGGCTCAACCTCCATATAATTCCACCTGGATGACTGAGCATCTTCATCAACATCTGGTCAAATTGGTAGGGCTGACAAAGTCATGCTATAAGGGATCAGACTTTCATAGCATGTAAAAAAAGTAAGATCCCTCTCTCCTCCTCCTTTTATAAAATTAAGTATTTCTAGGTCTTATGCCAAGAGCACTCTCTACATTTCAACACATTCTATACTCCTTGTTTCCTTACTTTTCCTATTCCTTTATGTTTAGTCATTTCTGGTGTGTACCATGGAGAGATGAATAGAGTAATATTTTTTTTAAAAAATCCTGGAACAACTCCAAAGCCTATCAGCTGAAATTTTAAAATACCCCATACCAGAATTCTAAAGTGAAAACTCCATCCCAGTTGGATGGCAGAAAGTTCAAAAAGTTTTAGACCCATGATCTTGCACAGGATCAAATAAATCAGTAGCTTAGCCAGATCCTTACAGAGAAATGACTTCAGACTGAGTTGCACTTGAGGGAGAAAATAACAAGGACAGAGGAGACAAAGAGTTAAAATGAACTATGAGAAACTATGAGATAAAATAAATACATCACAGGTTGTCTAGCATTCCGAAGCCATTTCATAATTAAGTATCCTTGATGTGACAAGGCTTGCTTTTGCAAAGCCATTAATCCAGAAGTCCAGTGTATTATTTTGTACCCTGCAGTGCCTAATGGTTATTATTATGATATCAATCTCCCACTTTTTAATTTCTGAGAAGCCCACATTGGCCCTATTCCTTTTATAGCATTTTAAATATAGGACAGGACAGGGATGGAAATTGCCTTCTCAATCAGAAATGACTGCCACTGTTGTGTATTTGCTTCCCCCTTCCGAATTTTTGTTATAATTATTCTAGTCTGTCGCTGCAGTACCAGAATGCTTACATCTGCCAACAGTTTACCTTTATCTCCTGTTCAGTTCTTAATGGTGTGTGTTTGTGTGTGTGTGTTTGTGTGCGTTCATATGTACTGTATATATAAATAAAACAATTGTTGATTTGCAAATCAGAATGCATCAATTGCTATAGATATGGCTTGGTATTGCATTTAAGTCTTTCTTTAAGTCTGGTAAAGAAAGTCTATGATCCTGGGATGCTACTTCAAGTGTCACAGAATTCATCATATTAATCCATGATTGTAAAAAGAAAAGAAAAAAAAAGGGGGGGGGGAAGAAAGAGAAAGAAAGAAATTGAATGAATAAGTGGGCAAAAAATTATCCTTCCTCCCCAAATGTCATCTTTTCTTGAAGGTCCCCCCCCCCCTGCAAATGTTATCTTCAGGCAAGAGAAAGAGAGAGAGA
Source organism: Liasis olivaceus (assembly GCA_030867105.1). Lineage (NCBI taxonomy): Eukaryota > Metazoa > Chordata > Lepidosauria > Squamata > Pythonidae > Liasis > Liasis olivaceus. Next base: position 69,977,057 of record CM061354.1, read on the forward strand.
GAGAGAGAGAGAGAGAGACTTCAGTTTTCCTATCTTGATACTCAAGCCAATCTTTTCTGCTGAGTATAAAAGAGAATTGTGTGCAACTTTTTGGTGATAAATCTTGCTAGGTAACAAATGGCTCTCACAATGGGGTTTCTGGTAGTTCTCCAGGCTTGTGTTAACTGTGACTTTAATAAAGAAGCATACAGAGAAGCTTGAACACCTTCTAATGGAAGGCAATGTGACCTAATTATCTATGGATTTGGAGGAGCTATTATAGTTGAGCAGCAAAGGGCTTCTGCCCTTGGTTCAGGTTACTACAGGTCCTGGTGAAAACTCTGAAGCTTATTTGGACTATATCTATTTCAGCTACCTATAATCAATGAAGTATCTTTCAATCAATAGTCAGGTGGAAACATTGATAAAACAGCAATGGAAATGTAATTTATAAAACAAAACAGAAAGCAAAAGCTTTACTAGCTCCGATTGGTTGGTTGGTTGGTTGATTTAATATATATATATAACACTGTCCATCTACCAGAGGCTCTGACAAAAACAAACATCACAATCCATAACATAAAATGTAGCACATCAAGGCCCATAAGAAATCTCATGAACAATAGTTACAGCAATTCACTTGCACAGAATGATTTGAAAAATGGTGACGCCATTCACTTTGAGGAAGTCAAGAGACACCCGAATCAACTCAGGTGGCCTTGAACTGCTTTGGGCCATTGTTTCAGGAGAAGACTCCCCTTAAGTCTTCTCTCTCAGAGGCACTCCAGAGTCTTCCAGGATGGCTAGTTCAGGATTCCCCCCAGTGCCTGTCAGAGCTGCCTGTTCAGAATCCTTTGCTCTGCACAGAGTAGGCTCCAGGCCACCTTTAGTGCATTTGGGACATGTGCAGCTTGAGTTCTGCAAGAGGAGGCTGAGAGGGCTTCCAAAGACAGAGCAAGAAATCTCTGGTTAACACTGTGGCAAAGACATGAGGAAAAAAAATCAAATAATCTATGAGTGACTGACACAAACTGAAGGTTCATCTGTCAAGCCTAATCTTGTTACAAATTTGCTTTCCTCGGAGTCTTTCTAAATTCACAGCTGGCTCTGAGCCTCTCTTTAGAACCACAATAAAACTCTTTTTATTTGTGTAGACTATTTTTAAAAGAAAGAAAGCTGTTCATAATTTACAGTACCAATTATTTAACAAAAATCTGAGTCCTACACATTGTCTGTTTTACCATGAACCTGGCTTTTCTTTCTTTCTCTGATCCTCTGTGTCTCTCAGAACCTTATTTATATTTAAAGCATGTGTTTAAAGTTACTTTTAAAAAGACAAATAGGTAGAATAACAAAAAGGACACCATGTTGTGTTTCTTAGTGCTAATCTGGTTCCATCATCGTTATATATACTATTTGGCCTTCGGACTCCTGGTTTCTGCTCAAGAAAGAGAAGACAAGCATTTCCTAAAATAGCACAACACATTTTAGGCTTGATTGTGTCATATCATGCAACTGATCAAGGGATTAAATTTTCCCTCTAAAAACAGTGACATGATAAACCTACAATGTAATGTGTACTCTTGGACACCAATATCCTTATGAATACTTAAATTGGTGAACACCAAGATTTAAGACCTGTCTTTCTTTTCCTTTTCCTTTACATTTATTGTATCTTTTCATAATCAATAACTAACATGCTGGAAAGCAAAATGAAAGTGCTTCAGTATCATCTTTATTTTCCCAAGAGTATCTTGGGTTTCCATGTGAACCTTATAGACATTTTGAGAAAAGTGGATGAGGGGAGATGATTTCAGCCCACTCTTTATATGGAAGTATAAACATCTTCCTAGATAAAACACAAGGTAAAGCAGTAACATGCTTAGTCAACACTGGCAGATCATAAAAAAGTTAAGCAGGGCTGGAGCTGATTAATACTTAAAAGATGGACTACCAGAAAATGCCAAATAAGTTTTTCCCCCCTCTCTTCAATTAACCATCCATCCATCCATCCATCCACCCGTACTGGAAAAAGGCAAAGGTAAACCAATTTCTTACTAGTGGGAAGAATACCGCATGGATGTGCCCAAGATGTCATCAGGAGTCAATTCAAGGGACATGCAATCAAATTGCTAGGCAACGTGAGGCAGTCTTCTCAGGTGGAGGTAGAAGGAAGAGGGGCAACTATTAGTTTTATCTGCTGGACCTTACTATTTCCCTCTGCTGGAAGGCAGAGCTGTGTTCTCCATCCTGATTTTGTTAAGGTAGGCTGTGACCTTGGGTGATGGGAGAAGACAATATTCTATTGCAGATGCTGAAATAAGTTTCAGGTAGCACTCCATCAAGGTCTTTATCTAGAAAGCAGTGAGACAATTGCCTCAGTCTCAAGTAGAAAAATAGTCTGAGGCAGCACGTCTCAGATAACAAGATTACCTTTTTTTTTTTTTGGTGAAATCAAGTTAATTCTTTGATAAAATAAACTAGGCTGGATGATATAGTTTTTTGGAACAATTTGTTTTCCCTATCCAAATCAAAGTGCTGTATTAGAAAATAACAACTAGGCTGAGGACCTTGCAAGAAATTGGAAAATCCTTGGAGGACTTGTCTGTGCTATGATATTCCACAAGTATCTATGTTTCCCCTCTGTGGTTTTTATTATATACACAAGACTGTTGGGAAATTCCATTTAAGGACTTGGAATGAGGTGTCATCAATACGCAGATGACATTCAACTCAATTTCTCATTTTCTTCTAATCTAAGGGGCAGATACAGTAATGCAGACGAGAGAGATAAAGCCTTACAAATCCATACTTCTTGAATCAATCTGTGAATCAGAAAACAAGATATTTTTGCACTTCTCAGATCTCCAGTAAAGACTTGACAAAAATGTTATATATATGCATAGGATATTAGAGGGATAAAAACAATAAAAGGAAAGCATTCTATAAAGGAAAATGCTTGTGAAAATGCTATTTTCAGGAGCGAGGGTACCGACTGGAAGGTGTTCATTCAGATAGATAGATAGATAGATAGATAGATAGATAGATAGGTGTGGATGTGTGTTTTAAAGGAACAAGCTGATTCAGGCTCAAGGAATGATGTGATGTCTTCCCCTAAGGTTGGTGGAGGACAGCTACACCTTTGGAAGAAATTATCTGGTCACAGTGATTTATGGCTTAGGAACTATTCTTGCCTAAATCTAGATCTGCTGCAGGAAACAACAAACAAAAACACTAGACTGTTGACTACTCTTCTTCTTAAATGCCCAAATGGTATGGGACTCTTTACTTTATGAAATTCAAATATGTCCTTAAGTCAAGCTGAACTCCTAGTGATTATTCAGACATATCCATGTAGACCTTTTGGCAACAATGAAAGTTTTCTGGGAGGTACAACTTCTAGCCTACACCTCTAGAATTCTCCCATCCAAAGATTAATTGGGACTGACCCTACTTAGCTTTTGAAAATCAAAGAAAGTTGGCTGGCACTGCCACCAGCTAAGACTTACTCTGTGAAAGTGCTTATTAAATAATATATTTAGAAAGTATTCTGCATGGTTGTGGTTAACAAACCCCAAGGGCAGCTGCATTTATACAACTTAGTGAGCTGGGTTAGCGATCACTTTGAACATATATAACATTCTGCCTTTCCCCTTGTTCCACACTCAAAGCAGCTTACAGCAATTAAACTGTACATCATAAAAGGCAAAATATTTATACAAACCATTTCTTTTCTAAGGCCCTACAAAATTCTTCAAAAGTGTGACATCGATGGTACAAAACTCCCTTGCAAGTAGCCCATATTGTTGAGAATATACCATCTACCATCTGGAATAGATGTCAGTCCTTGATACATATATGCACATGTGGTGGAAATGTCCTTTCATTCTGGCAGGACATTCAAAATGATATTACTGTAATAATAGTAGAAGTATTTATATTTTCACCTGAAATAGACTTAACTAGACAAGTATGAGGACTGCAATACAAATATTAAAGGCAAAAAAGCTGCTTTCCTTTTTACTGCTGGCTGCAAGACAAACTTCTTGTGGTTCTCCACGGAAAGCGAGAACACATTATAGTTCCCATCTAAAAGACTTCTAATCCAAAATAAGCACAAGGAAACAGGAGAAGTAGGGTGTGAAATGAACGTGCATACTTGAAGAAGAACACAGAATTATTTCAAGTGCTTATATTTTGATTTAATTTCACTAAAGCATAGGGCCTAAGGACTGTTCTGTAGGCCTACAGGCTGGGGCGTCCACAGGGTGTGTCAAAAAAGTCATGATGGTGGCCATGAAGATGTGATCAGACATAAACATGAATAGAGCTTTAATTGCACCATTGTGGCTGCAATCTTGACTTTTTTTTTTGATCATAACCTGTGGACACATCTGCCTCTAAGAAAACAAAAACAGGAAAAGAGAAGAAAGGTAAGCATTCTAGGAAGCAGTTCCAACCATAAGGAATGGCACTGTTCTTGCCTTTCTCCAGATGTGTAAAGTTTATTGTTATATTATTTGTATACTTTTGTAACTCAGTTGTTAAGGAAAAGTCATGGTAGAAATATTTTAAGTAGACATATGAATTATCTGAATCTATTATTTACAAAGCATAAAGGTTCCTTGTTGTGAAGAAGTCTGACACACATTAAACTCTAGTGCCATCAGCTTTAGCTTGCCCTACCTATAGATTACATCTGCATTGCCTCTAAGGAATCTAAGTGTTTGAAGCACTGAGCTTTGCCATCTGCAATCTAATATAAAATAGGCTGTAGCTAGCAAAGAGGGAATTGTGTGTGCTGCCAACAGCTACTTCTGGAGACAGCATTTTCCCCAGTGTGCTGAGAGAGAGAGAGAGAGAGAGAGAGAGAGAGAGAGAGAGAGAGAGAGAAGAATAGAAAGTTTTGAATAAGTATGAACAGTTGCTATACAATTCTTATTTTTTAACCTTTAAAGTGATTTCTTCTGTTCTTTCAATCAAAATATTGGCTGTTAACTGGTTTCAGCATTTTTTAAAAATAGTTTCAAGTTGTTTTCACTTTTCTTGTGAGAACTTTGCATGTACAACTTTATCTCTCTTCAGTTCCTCATATTCTTTTTATTTTATCAGGGACGCATTGCTCACATGATCAATAATCTTAGACCGGTTCATTTCTTTAGGTCCCAGTGCTACTTCCCATTAAAGCCAAAAAGCAATTAATGGGGGATATAATCTGAAGGTTGACTAAGCAATTACAGATGTCATGCAATATGAATGCATAGCCTGTATTGAATTCCCCCCAAAATGAAACCTTGCATGCAAACTCCATCCTTTCCTTTAGATAGATAGATAGATAGATAGATAGATAGATAGATAGATAGATAGACAGACAGATAGATATAGATAGATAGATAGATAGATAGATAGATATAAAAGTATACATTGTTAATTATTAGAATTATGTGAATATTCAATTCAGAAATGAATTTCAAAAATGATTTAACTGAATTGAAAACAATGTGGAATTACATCTGATGATTCCCAAGAAACTCAACCAGTTTGGATGCTTCTGTGAACGAGCAAAAAGAAATTTGTGGAAATCAGTTGATAAACAGCATCAAGTTGACCTGTCTGAATTATTTGCGTCAGATGACCAATGAAATAAAACTGGTTTTCCAAGTTGATTTGAACATTCAAATGCAATTAGGTTGATTTTCTGAAACAATCTGTACATTCAAAGCTGATGCTACTAGATGAGCACTATTAATTATGAATAGTACTAATAATTATTAATTATGCCACAAAATGTTTGGCTGTGTAGATCTTTAGTACACAATAATCAATGCAACATAAAGCAATTAAAAGTGTCAATATTTAGCTTAAGTTGCCCACTAATCCCTTCTCTGAATTTGCATATATAAAATATTAAAATAATGTGACATATTAATTTTATTTAAAAAGAATTGCAGGCATAAATTCTTCAGACAACACAATTCTTTTATCCCGTACAATGTGAAAAATTATGACGGTGACTTGAATTATTAGTACTATTCATAATTAATAGTGCTCATCTAGTAACATCAGCTTTGAATGTACAGATTGTTTCAGAAAATCAACCTAATTGCATTTGAATGTTCAAATCAACTTGGAAAACCAGTTTTATTTCATTGGTCATCTGATGCAAATAATTCAGACAGGTCAACTTGATGCTGTTTATCAACTGATTTCCACAAATTTCAAATTTCAAGAGATTTTAGTGAATATCTGATGAATCAAAAGTAAATTTGTTTTACAGGCTGAAAGGCTTTACTTCAATCACTGCAATTAAAAGGCTGTCAAGTAGCAAAGTTTAGAAAGAATATTCCCAAGGCGTTGGAAAGAGACACTGAATCAGAATAGTTTGCATTGGGCTAATGAACATTTTAGAGTTTGGTTCCTTTGTTTGCATCAAACCACTTTCCTTTATTAAGTTTAATATATTTATTCTAATGAAGACGTTCTGACTATTTCAAAAGGGACTTGTCTTTTCTCAGTTTCCCTTACTGACCAAGCTGGATCTAAAGGGAAAATGAATAAAGGTTAGGATCCAAAGAGGGGGTGAGTGGCACAATTCCTGAGTCCCAAGCATAACATCCACAGACTTCCAAACATCTTCAAACAAATGTTCTTGAAACCTTCCCATGTTCATACTCTGCCTGATTGTATTCATCCATCCATCCATCCATCCATCCATCCATCCATCCATCCATCCATCCATCATTTCTGATAATGATCCAATTAGTCCAGAATGCAGCAGGCAGATTGCTGGCAGGACAACCTTGCTATTGCAGAGAAACACTGATAAAGTGGCCATACTACCTTCATATTAGCTACTGGGCCCAATTCAAAGGGCAGCGCTCATTATTTCTAAAGCTCTTTATGGCCCAACTCAACAATATATCAAGCATCACCTTACCAAAATAAACTCCATCCATTCAGTTCTATACTCTTGAGAAGGCACATTGAGAGTCTCTCTTCTCTGTGAGGTTCATGGGACTTGGATGAGGGGGGCAGGCTTTTCTCTAAGATGGTCCCCATATCTTGGAAAAGCTTCCCCAGAGACCCAAATGGCACCTTCACTTCTCACAGTTTGGAAAAATCAGCGCAAGTTTTGTTTGTTTGTTTATTTATTTATTTAATCAAGTATTCAATTTCACTTTATTGGCTATGGGTATCTATATTTGTACTTTTATGTATCTAGGCATATGTTTGAATGCTGTATTTTTTTAGCAGTTGTTTTTGCTGCTTTTGACTTTGTTTTCTGTTTGTTGTCCAACAGCCAGAATTGTATGACTGAGGTTGTTAAAGAATAGAATAGAATAGAATAGAATAGAATAGAATAGAATAGAATAGAATAGAATAGAATAGTTGAACATCCCCAGCAAACCACTGTGGTAGGTAGGTAGGTAGGTAGGTAGGTAGGTAAAAAAGTAAGTAGGTTGGTAGATACTATTCCCCATTATTTAATTGTTTTTTAATGAAAAGCCAGCATACTGAAAAGCAAAATGTCACCTTTAAGCAGAATTTTTATTTCCCAGAATGCTTCTGGGCCCTGCATGGAAAACAAGGATGTTAGAGATCCCAGGTCTCTAGAAAAATTCTCAGGTAAACTGATGTGATAAAGAACAACTTGCGAGGCTAGAAAGGGTAATGTGAAAAAAACCTCACTGGTTTGCTCAGTTTCCAGCAGATACCAGTAACCATTTTGTGAGACCGCTCACAATAAACTCTCATTCCAAATGCCAAATCCATCTACCAGGCAAAAAGATTATTGACTACTGTCAGAGCTAGATTGCTTCTTAGCTCCCAGATGGTATCATTGTTGTAAAGTTTCTCTTTTCAGAAGGCATTATTAGAGAGCAACTGAAAGAGAATAATAGCGAACCAGTTACTTAAATTCCACACACCTGCTGATTTGCTTTTGTTGTGAATTTATCTTCCGTAACAGCTATGATCAGTTTTAGGATTCAATATGAATGTGGGAAAAAATATTCCTCTTCTGAAAGACACACATCTACGGTTCTTTTGCTCATACCTTGAATATGTAACATCATCTTCAACCATATTCAAACTTAGAAGACAACGTTCTTCTAACCTATGTTGTGAGACTCCCTAGAGGATAGCAAATAAGGGAGAAGGACTAGAGTTCAGTGTCAGAGCCAAGGTCCAGTTCTTTGAATACCAAATCCTGAAGACCTGTTGAAACATGCAGCCCAAATGTGATACTTAAAAAGAGTCGGATCTGCACATATAGGCTTTTCCCTCAGGATCTCTCTGCTCAGTTTTCTCCTGAGTTGCATGACAAGAGACAAAACAGGATTCTGTTCGTGCTCATTTTGCGTACACACAGAATTTGTCATATGATCCACTCTATAATCCCGTGATTCGTGTTCCAGCAAATGTGAATAAAAACATGGACCACACTGACTACTTAATAACATCAACGGGCATGTTGGAGTTGAGGCCATTGTATATAGTACCATCTCTCTTCTATATGGAGTAAGTCTTCTCTTCCTGGCACCTTCCACACATTTTAATATTTACAACAGCCATAATCTCTAACCTACCTAGAAGCTGGACTCTCAGCACATTTGGATCAGTTAGGGAAAGCCTGAATTAGGTGGATCAATGTACCAATTCAAATGGACAGCTTTCATTGGTAGGGTCAAAAGTTCGCATGTTTTAAGTCTGCAGTTCAGCTGATTTCCAGACAATCCATGTGCTAATTCATTAAGAGTTGTTCTTTTCTGCTGCTATAATGTGGGATAACAGAAATGTCTCTTTAAAGAGACCAATCTCCCTTGATGGTTCTTTAGTTACCCACATGGTGCTAGATCAGCAGAATGAGAATGTCAAGGAAAATAAACAGCGACAAACAGCAGAAAAGGAGCGTTGGAAGAGGGAAGCTAAGACTGGAAACAAAGTATAGAGTAAGCGATATGCCTTAACACTGCACATTCCTCATAGAACACAACCTAAAAATGTTGTGACTATGCCACATTATAAATGCTTCCAAGAAGAACTTAAGAAAAAGACAAACCATACATGACAGCAGGTTTGAGAGTGAAACAAAATGCATTGAAAAAACTCTAATTTCATTGTCTCCTCCACCCTTTCCCTGATTAAGATGAACAATTAAAAGCAGCAGAAAACAATACATCATGGTTTTATTGTGGAACTGCTGAAGAAAATAGGTGTGGTAGGAACAAAGATTTTGGCCTACCATTATACCATACTATTAGTATAGTCCTATCCCACTGTTCATTCAGGATCTCACGACATCATACACAGCACGCTTGCCTCCTATTTTTCTCCACAACCAACACCCTGTCAGGCAAGTTGGACTAAGAAAGATCAAATGGACCAGCATCACCCAGTGCCTTTCATGGGTGAGGATGAACTAGAACCCAGCTTTTCCTTCTTGTAGTCAAAAACTTGAACTAATGTACCCTGCTAGGGGGTCTTTTGGAAGTGAAATGAAAGTGTTTGCTTAACCAGCCCTCTTTCTTCCATACCACACTGGAATGAAGTACCTCCCATTGCTTGGGCCCATATTCCGATCATAAGGCAATGATTGTAGTTAATACATTGCACAGGAGTGATGTTAACACTTCACTCCCTAAGCCATCAGCCAGTGAGCCAATATCAATGATATTGATGAACTTTAATAATACAATCAATGAGCTATAATACCACCGGTGTGTTCTGTTCAATCCTGAAGGCCTAATTCAATTGTTTAATTAAAAATAACCTTAATCTCAAAAAGGCTAAAAGATGTAGTGGAAGGAAAAATAACCCTGAGCTGGGGGAAAAAAAAATCTCCAACCATTAATATACCCAACTTAACCTCATGCACTAAAGTAAGAAAGGGAGGGTTGGTGCTACATATCACCAGACCAAAAGGGAGAATGACCAACCAAGAGATTTTAATTCCTTTGCTCCTCCTTCTCAATGTAAACCCAAATACGCTGATTGTACATGGGAGGCTGCAGATGAATTCCACGAGTTATAATGCTGCTTTTATTTTAAGTGAGAAAAAAAATTGTTTTGGAGTTGAAGCAAGCCACCTCTTGATTATAGTTCAGCTTCAGAGGGTATTCACATATGCCTCCATTTCTGAGCAGGTAGAAGGAAATTCCCAGTTGCTGGGATCAGAGGTTCCGTGCCTGCCTGTTACTTCTGTAAATGTTGCCATGACTTGGCCTACCATCTGACATGGAAGACATGCCATGTCATCATGGAAGACATGGCAACAATAATCTGTTTTGCTAGGCAAGAAAGCACATCACGTGCAATGGGCAAGAAGCATGAGTAAATATTCACGATATTGTGCTCTGCAGGAATAGGAGACATACATAGAATGAGAGATGGAATCCTTAATTCCTCTCTGGTCCTTTATACCTTCTCTCTCTCTCAGTCATGGTTCGGAGAAGCCATCTTGTTCTATGCTGATAATAATGAGATAATGTGTTTCAGTGTCATTGCTTGTATAATCATGGTCTGTTTCATCTTTCATAAAACACTTGATTTTATCAGTTGATAAAATCAATTGTTTTTTTTTTCAATCTACTATGTACAGTAAATTTCAGAATAAATCTCTTTGCTATCAATGGAAAAAGTAAGTCATCAAAGACTGAACATTTGCCAATAGCCAGCTGGTTTTAACACTCACTACAAGAGGCACGGCTGAATGAGTTGCCATGCTAGGCAAAGCAACACATTATTGCCCCATCTTGCTTCTAGGGCTGAAAACAATAGAACTATTTGATTTTAGTTTCGACAAAAGAAAATGGACCTTAATGACTATATTTTGCCAAGGTAGCCTAGAGACCTAGGATTCACTGATCCTTTCTATCCAAGTCCCCCCAAAGTCCACCCTTACCTTAACTTAGTTTAGCCGAGCTAAGTTTAGATTGGTTGTGGAGTTTAGATCAGGCCAGCCATTTGACTGAGAAACTTAGAGATGAGTCAGGTTGGACAAATTGGAATACATTTCACATGAGCTAAAATTTGAGATTTTCATAGTGCTGTTTTTAAAAAAAGCACTTGAACATAACCTGGTGCCCCTTGCACATGGCTTTGTGTTGAGTGGAGCAGGCCTAGCAATGGTTTATCTTCTTTTAGTTCTCTAGGAGACCTTTATAGATTTCTGACCACCTTATCTTACCATTTCTTCCAAGGTTTATTAATCTGAATATCAGAATAGAAGCGGGGAGTGAGAGGGGAGCATGAGCTCATTCACTGTTACAATTTGATCTGCTATGGGCATGCCAATTGAATACTGGCAGAAGATTGATTGATTAGGTGCCATCAAGTCATTGTCAACTCGTAGTGACCGCATAGATTTTTATCCATGACAATCTGTTCTTTCAGGTCTTCCAATGGTGCACTTATCACCATTGTAACTGACTCTATCCACTGTGTTGCTGGTCATCCTATTCTCTTTCCCTCCACTTTTCCCAGCATTGCAGCCTTCTCCAGAGAAGATCTATTAAATCTAACAGAAATGTGATGGTGCGACCATGATTGTGTCAGCATTGCAAGGTAGACCAGACAGAAAATATGGCCAGATGAGCTAATTCTACTATACTGTAAGGTAACATTAACAGAATCTTGCAAGTTCAAAAGTAAATTTCTCTCCCCCTCCCCCACCTCCCACTTTACAGCCCAAGAAACTAAGGAGGGTCTCTTCTGAGCCTCTTGCCCCATCCACATTCCTGCTGTGGGCCAAGTTGCCTTTTTTCCAACCGTTCCCTTGGCCATGTTACTTTGCTCTGTCTCCCAAGTTCATTCCCAGATACCACTGCAGATAGGATAGATTATGCCCCACGGGAATTCACTAAAACAAATGAATCAAATTAGTTAAATTAAAGAGTACTGCAAATTCAAGAGCTTGAAGATCTGGTTTCCCACCCAGGTTCTGGGTTAGAACTGAATTCTGCCCACAAGGTGGGGGTGCCTTGTCTTTCTCTGGTTACAGCTTTTCCCCCAATATGACCATCATTAATCTTTGTTTTTAATTTATGGGGTCATTTTAATCTTTGTATGCTGTCCAGAGTCAACAATGAGTGGAAAGTCCTAGAGATTTAAATTATATACAAAGAATAAATGCTACTGAACATTGCTACAATTACACTGTAATTCCTATAGCTTTAAAATCCCAAATCTAATCCTAACAAAATTAGGCAGATTTAAGTAGCTTTGAATTTGACAGAACTGATTGAAGCAAATGTTAACTTTCCCACTGAAATTAATGAGATGTTAATTTTGTACATTTCCCTGGATTATGCCCTGTATTTTTAAAGCATCATAAAAATTTCATAATACTTTTATTCGTTTAATGAATATGAAATGGAAAAATTTCCAGAGGATTGTTTTAAGCAACAACTATGCATGAATCTTTTTAGAAGATAAATTGTCCACACATATGCACACCCACACCTTTCAAGAGAAATAAGAAAGTAATTGTCCATCATTTGGCATGACTCACTCAGCAGAAGAAAGGAAAATTGCTGTCACATTAAATGTCAAACCTGTTGAAACGTTGGTGATTACTTCCAAATAACGTGACAAATTATGATCAGCTTATTCTGTAAAAGCGACCATTACTTTTTATTTCACTGGCCACCCAAATCTTAAGTTTAGATCTCCAAGATCTGAATAATGATGTTTAATGAATGGAAAGTGAAAGGAAAAAATAAAGACACTAATGATACAAAATAGGTTAAAATGTGTATTATATGAAATCATGAAGAATATTTTAATCTAACATATCTCTTGGTATGCTACAGTTCTAGCTTTCAAAAGAAAAAGAAAAAAGTATGAATTCTACTCATTCCATGAATTTAAGTTTTACTCAATCTTTGGATCCTCCCTTCAAAGTTTTCCATAGTACCTTCAAGGGAAGGATTCTGAAATGGATATCAGTATCTATTTCCAAGAGTAACTTGGAAGCTGATGCAAGGAACAAATCTGAAACTCTACACATTCCCCCTCTGTAGCTAGCTGAAGAGTTTTCAAGGCATTCTGTGCTTTTTGGTAAGAAAAAAAGATACTTTACTGACATACAGTGAAGGTTTCTCTTGGGAGTTTGACCAAAAGTGAGCTATCTGTAAGCTTTCTTTACAGACATGCTGTATTAATGCAATGTTTTTAAGGGTGGAGTGTCTTGAGTTGTGCAAATTGTTCCCATTTACACTAACTGCCTGATCTTCAGAAACTCCCATTCCCAGTACTTCATATGGTTAATGTTTAGGGGTTTACAACTCGAGGTGGCTTTCTGCTGGTGTTTGGGATTGAGATGATTATACCATTTCCTATGCCCTTTACTAGTGATGTAGACACCGTGATTATGATCATGGTGGTAGCTATTTCAATCTTTTGTTGTTGTTGTTGGAGTCAAAGAAATTAAAATTCTTTGCTTTGACAGAACCCATGATCATAGAAAATAATATGACTGTGTTCCTGGAAGAGTAGGAAAAGGGGAAAAAAATGCTAATAGAAAAAAATTGAGTTCTATAGACTTGATGCTATCATTGCACACCTTTTAACCAGCTAAGACAAGCAGCCCACAATCTTTGTATAGCAGATTATCAGAGACTTGATTCACCCTATCTCATTTCCTCCCCAGGACTATAAGACAAAGAATATTCCAAGTATACCGCATGACCTTTAGGGTGAATTTGAGGTGAGATCAAAGGACCATTGTTCATCACAGAGCTGAGCACAGCACCGTTTCACAGTTTCTACTCCTTTCTCCATGGCTGGTTTCAACTGGTATTGGCAGGCGGGGAGAGATCACACCCATAACCCCTCATTTATCTGGTGCTGTAGGGCTCAGCTTGGAAGACAAGGGGAATCAGGAAATAATATTGCAAAAGTTCTTTGGCTTAATTACTCCTTAAGACCATTTCAGGTTTATCTAATTACAGCTGATGTTTCATGAAACAATAGGTCACAGAATTATTTTTCATTTTAGCCTTGGGATTCTTCACTAAAATTAGCTGCTCTGAACTAGATTGATAAATTGATAATGGCTGGATATTAAATGACCAGGCTGGATATTAAATGACCTAAGTTAGCTAATCACAAAAGAATTTTGTACTTTCACATGCTTTATTGGGCTTCAAATAACATTATTTTTGATTTTGAATGAATTTTTTAAAGTTCTAGTTCACATGGAATTGGAATTCATACTAACAGTGAACTGGAGTATTCCAGTAATATCTCTTGAAATGTTTTTCCCAAAGAATACCAAACCCACTACGAAACAAAGCTTCCAAGTCCTACCTTAATCCAGCAGTTCAGAATGAAGCCATAACTAATGATATTTGGTAGGACACCAGAACCAACAGAGACGTACTTCCTCTGTCCAACTTCTGTTCAGGTTTTGTTCTGCCAGAGTAAAACAATTCATATAAGCAGGTCTGAAAAGAAACTGAAATTATTGTATAAAATCTTTACATTCAGAAATAACTAGAGTTGGTTATCACCCTGTATTAGGATTCCTGGCCCAGTCATAGAATATTGCAGAAATTGAAGTTGCGCAGTGTATAAATAACCTGTGGAATTCATTATTGAAAAATGAGATGATGGTTACTAAGGTGGATGGCTTTAAAAGAGATTAGATCATTTTTATACTGTATTTTAATTTATTTTAATCACTTTGTAAACCAACCAGAGTCGTTGTTTAATGAGATGGGTGGTGACCAATTTGATAAATAAATAAATAAATAAATAAATAAATAAATAAATAAATCCATCCATGGAGGGCAAGTTGATCAACAGCTATTAGTCTTGAAGAGACACTGTTACTTATGGGTTGGGGACACCCTCCCTCCAAATTTCAGTTGCAGGAGAATGGGGTGGGGGAGTAGATATGACTGTAACTCCTGCTTATAAACATCCAAGAATCATCTAGTTGGCCCTGTAAGAGCCAAAAGGCTGGAGTAAAATGGGTTTAGGCCTGATCCAGTAGGGCTATTTCTACATTCTTATATTCTAACTTCACAGGCTGCCTTTTAGCTATGAAGCCAAATTAAAAAAAAATCTTATTGTTGGCATATGAGTTCCAAAATAACCTGGATTCTGTAAGTATTTTATGTGATGGACCAACTTCCCAAATATAGACCTATGTGATAACTGGTAGAGATTAAAACTAAGTCTACCCAAATACTGATGAGAATCAAGTTGGATGTTTTGCTCTTACAGGGTTTCAGGAAGAATGAAATCCAGGTAGGGTCAATCATTCCCCTTTAGTTATGTGTGGTGATGGTGGGAGAGACTTTGATACATTACAAGCTATGTCATGCAGCAGATAAGTGAATTCTTCCTTTAGAAAATAAAAATAAAAAGAAAGAAAATGAGAGAAGCCAAAGGTGCTTACCGAAGCTGTTTATCCCTTGCCTGGAACTGGCATAGAAGCAAATATGTCAAACTGCTCTCTGATTTCATTCTGGCAAATGTTGAGTCCAATTTTATCAAAATGTGATATCTGACTTCTGAAGTTAAGTTTTCTGAGCTGATTTTATTTATAATCAGCTTAGAAATCTTGACTTCTGAGTTCAACTGAAAAACAAACAATGGATGTATGGAATACCAGGTCTGTAGGCTGCAATGGATAGTAAGATAGAACAAAACAAAATTCTTGGGGATGGGGGGACATTACAAAATATTTGCATCTTGTTGCCAAGAAATTTACATGGTCATGACCATGAAGTCATCAGGAATTAATCCTGACCTAAAAGAGACATTATTTTTCATCATGCCAGAGCAGATTCTTCTGTATAAAGAGTCACTTTCAACAGCTTCAAAACTTCTGGGGGTTAGGGAATATTCTGAATGCTGTGAAACAGAATAGCATTATTCTATCCAAATATATTTCTCTTTTTATTTCTGAAACCTGCTTTCTTAAAGTTAATTGCTTGATTTGTCACACTATTAGTCAATGTCTGGTTCTCCAAGAGAAAAGCACTTTGCAGTTACATAATTCTCGGTCGATCCTTTGCTCAACAGATAAATTCTGCAATACTAGAATACTTTGTTTCCTATGAGATGAACATATCTGCTGTGAGAAACAAACTTTGATGAAACTGTGTCCCCTGATTTTGTAGCTGGGTGTATCAAACTGCTCGCTGATGTTTCAACAGGACTGGGGGTTGAAACCTGCCAAATGCTTGCTTATTTGGAGACACTGGTCTTTAATGATAAGATTTAATTTGATTCCAAGGTCATTCAGAAAAAGAAAATCTGTTACAGAAACATATTCTTTGCAATATATCAGCATAATGGTGAGAGTGGTTATGTGGTACATATCACAAGGTGGGCAAAGGTGAAAAATAGACCTTAAAGATAATCCTATGAGCCATTGAGAAGACTGTGGAACTATAGTGTGGGAGCAGTTCGGCTCTCTAACTTTCTGTAGTGCTCAGAAGACCATTAGATATCACTAAGACTGTGACTAACATTTTCCATCCCTTTTAAAGAAAGAGAGAAAGAGGTCTATGGTAGGGATGTGAGTGGGAGACCCAAACCCACCAACACTCCCCTTCCACCCTTAAAACTATCCTTAAACTTGAAAAACAGGTCACCACTGCCTCATCACAACTAAGCCATTTTACTATCAAAAGTTGACAGCGTGATTTTGATGAGGATGTGAATTACTTCTTTTTGGTCTAGCTTTCAGATCTCGGCACAACTGAGATTCAAGTGGACTTGCCAACTTGACAAATTCTACAAGCTGAAGCGTGTGGTGAAGAGATGCTGTTTAAATCCTTGGCACAAATGGGTACTTTGATATATTTGCTAGAAAACACCCAGTTTCCCATATTCCTATATTTCTATGTAGACTCACTTTATTATTTTCATTGTATTGCAAGCTGCCTGACATTTAATTTTCCTAGATCTAGCAACCTTCTAGTTCATTCTCTCTGTGCACTAGAAATCTCATATATGCTCCTTGAAGGCAACTTCTGTTGATCTTCAAAAAAGTAAGCAAGGTTGGACCTGCTTAGTACTTGGGTGAGAGTTTCCCAGGAAATTCTGGGGCTGTAGGCTAGACTGGGCAGAGGCTGTTAAAAAAAATCAGAAGGACATGGGGAGACTATTTTGAATTGCTGCTAAGAAAAGCATATGAACATGTTGGTGTACTCTCTAGAACAGTGTTTCTCAACCTTGGCCACTTGAAGATGTGTGGACTAAAACTCCCAGAATTCCCCAGCCAGCCATCTCCAAACATCTTCAAGTGGCCAAGGTTGAGAAACACTGCTCTAGAAGCTGACTTTAGCCAAAGGACATCTTAACATTTACCTGCTCCATGAATTTTGTAGCTCAAACACACAACTCTTTTTCTCGTGTGACTATTTAAGCATATTCTGTGCTTTGAGAAGATCTGGAATCAAACCTGCCATATGTTTGATGCAGTGCAATAACCCAATGGTTATGGTAATACATAAATCATCCTCATGAATCATTCAGTTTCATCTCTGTAATCATGGTGACATGTTAATGGGCCAGTCAACAACAGGGACAATTCTCATGTGCATGAAGGGCTAGGCAGTTTCACATCCCTTTCTATAAAGTAATCTGAAGTTGTTTAGTTCTCAATGTTCTTAATTAAATTCATATTTCTGTATTTCACTTGTAATTTGCACTTTGCCAGCAAGCTTGACACTAATGGAATTTTTCACATCCATCCTTAAAAATAACAGAAAGGGAGAGCCTTTTTCCCCCTTTTGAAAATGTACAGCTTACTTCCAAATGACTGGAAGCAGAGATATTCTAATTCAGAGGGAAGCCAGAAAATATGCAAATAGCTTATTTAAATTCCAGTCTTGTAAGGTAGATTGTTCGAGTCACAATGACCTTGTACCTTGAAAGAAATTATACAGGAGGAAGGTGTTACATTTCAGATAATTTCAATTCCAAATATCTCAGGATGCATAGAAATACTGTAAATATTCAGTTACTAATTTTGTGCACAGGTCATAGTGAAGGAAGAAGATGACTCAAAGATTATACTTGATTTTAAAATTCTATTACTATAAAGACTGTCTCAAGTTGAGCTGAACAATCCTGGGTATAGGTAGACATCCATGTATTTTTCTTGGCAGTATGAGGGAAGTGGGTTTGTCTTATTGTCTTATTCTGATTTTTTTTTTTTTTTTCCCTGCTACTTTGCAGACCAGTTTATAGCTCTGGGATTCCTTGGTCATCTCCCAAATTCCAACCCGGCCAATCCTGCTTAGCTGCTACCTTCCATGCAAAATTGCTTCTTTATCCTTATTTTTTAAAAAATCCTAAATAAATCATAAACAGATTGATTTATATATGCATCCAAGTGAGAAACAGTAGCAATGTCATCTAGCCAGACCCAGGATATAAACATTTTCTGTTGCAGCAACCTTTGTGATAAGCTGCTGTGAACAAGGGGCCAAAAAGCTCACTCACACACGTTTAATGTAAGCTGTTTAATGGTGTCAAGTCAAGATGAGCTTGTACTTATGAAAATAGTTGTTTTACAGTTCTACTCTTATAGCATTACCAAATTATGGATTATTATCACTGAATATTACATCTTAAAGTTAGTGATTTTAGTTGAGGGCTTTAATGATTATTCTGGTGATACTGTATTTATATTATTACTGTGAACTGCACAGAGTCATAATAAAGGACGTTGAATAGAAGCATTTGAAATAAATATACTCATAACATATTTAAACTATTGCACTCCATTACAATGTATTCTATTCTTCTCTTCTCTTCTCTTCTCTTCTCTTCTCTTCTCTTCTCTTCTCTTCTCTTCTCTTCTCTTCTCTTCTCAAATGCTACATCATTTGCAGCAGCCAGGATCAGCTGGCTGTTGTTTAGGGGACTAAAATGAAAATTTTCTAATGTCAGTTACTGTATTATTGCTTATGGGTATTGTTTTATTGTTGGATTTATACATATTTCATTCAATTCTATGTATTTTTTAAAAAAATATTCTACTGGTTTTTCATGAATATTTTTTTAAATGGCCAGAGAGAGAGAGAGCGAGAGCGAGAGCGAGAGCGAGAGCGAGAGCATATTTGTATATGAGTGCATTGCAGTTAATATATCTTATATCTTAGTAATGATGCAGGTTAATGTAGGACATTGCATGCATCTCAATGTATGTGCTATGTAATATTATTTTTAACATTATTGCCAAAATTGCATTCTCTAATTTGTGCAAACAGTTTTGTTAAGAACATTCAGGAAATGAGCTACATAGATATCTAAAGCACTAAGAAGGACATGTGTAAGGCCCATTATATCTCCAATATGTTATCAGTATCTTTCCCTATTACTTCTGAAATCCTGTAGGTTGCTCGCTAAAGTATAAACTTTTCTGTCTGGGCTCTTGCAAATGTCATAAAGACCTTCAGAAAGGTTAACATGTCATGTCTGCATTTTAAAAGTGACCCATAATTCCTTTATATTTTGAAGAAGGCATGTTTAGTGATATAGGAGCCCCCATTAAATTTGGCAGGAAGGACCTTGCTCAGAGCACCCATTGTTCTAAAGGTTCAATATTTTTTTCAGAGAAGAAACTTTTACCGTTCCAAGGACTGTATGTGTATATTTATACCTACAACTACATCTACGTCTACATCTACATCTATCCAACTTAACTCTACTTTGAAAAATGTTATTTTTTTTCTGAACATAAATAGTAAATTTTCTTAATAAGATAAAGTGATAGTGACTGTGTTGGAAACACTTCTGATGAAGAAGTCAGCTGATTAAAAGTGCTTATATTATTTTGTCAGTTTGAAAACTAGAAAGTGAGAACCTTGGTTAAGAATTTGGCAAACTTCCCATTTTACTTTTAGTTTGATCCAGATCAATTGCAGGAAAGCAATGTTAAAGACAAAATTGTCAAATGCAACAAAGAATAAATCTTGCTGGCTTCTGCAAAGGTAAGCTTCATTAAAGCAATGCTTTAGAGCTCATGTACAGAGGAGTTACCCAATATACAGGTTTTTAAAAATGTTTGGCCAAGTTCATTATTTAGGACCTCTAAGGAAATATAGCAGTTGTGAAATGTGAGGAATTGTCACCTCCTGATAGACTCATAACTGGTTAAAGAAGATAGAGAAAATAGGAAAAAAAGAACCATTTTTTTAGAGTAGAAGAAGGTAACTGTTTCATAAATGTTCTATGAATTTGGGTAAGCTTTCCATATTGTTGAGGATCTTCATTGTCTGGAGTAAGAGATTGGATTAGAATTGTCCTGAACCTTAGCCAATTTAGGCAGATTTGGAATTAATCCTAGATGGAAAGCATTTTGCTATTCCAATCTACTCTGAATAAAACTAAGATTTTCTTGAAGTTCTATGAATGATTCAGAAAAGACAGAGAAATGTAGATGCCATGTAACCCAAGCCATCTGGTTAATAGAATTAAAAATCCATATTGGGTTTACTGTATTCTTCATACTAGGAGGAAAAATAAAGTATTTTGACTAGATACATACATGCAGCTTTCTTGACAATACACGGAAGTGGTTTGCCGTTGCTGCCTTCTAAGATTCAGTGGTAGCTTCACAACAAGCCTGAACCTCCTTAGCTTCCGAGCCCAGAAAAACTTGGCCAGGTATTGTCAACTGCTTATCCTGATATTATAGGACAGGGCTAATCATGTATATTATAGGACAGAGCTAAGCACCCATGCTATTGGTGGCAAATAGGTCAACTATCTCAAACAGACCTTTTGCAGTTGCAGTTGCTGTAGCACAACCACTTACCTAATGAGTTAAAAGTTTCTGCTGAAAATTTATCAAGACTGAGGAACATCAACTATGATATACTGGTTGAGCTATATAGGGGACATCAAGAAACTACCCCACAGATTATATTAATAAGTTGAAGAAAGGAAGTACATAGCCCTATCTTCATATTTTGCATAGAAATATGCCTGGAAGCTTCCACAAAACATAGCTAAGGGCATATAGATTCTTTCCCCATTCCCTAAAGGTTTCAGGTATATTTGCAAAAATATGGGAAAACTGGTCTCACTCCACCTCACCTTCCAATGTTGGCAAGATGTATGTTCTGTACTTTTAGATTGTCAGCCATGCTAGCTGACCCTCCATGGACATGCAGTTGTGACTGTGTACCACCATACTAACTTATTTTGCCAACAGAATGGCAAAAATGCTTCAAGTTGCCAATTAAAAGTTGAAAACTGAGCCACTTTGTTCTAGTGGTTAAGGCACAAGGGTAGAAAGCAGGAGACTGTGAGTTCTAGTTCTACCATAGGCATGAAAGCTGGCTGGGTGACTTTGAGCTAGTTACTCTCTCTCAGCCCAACTCACCTCACACGGTTGTTGTTGTGGGGAAAATAGGAGGGAGGAGTATGAGGTATATGTTCGCCACCTTGAGCTATTTATAAAAATAATGCAGGTGGGATAAAACATCTTTTTTTTAAAAAATAGCATTGTGGTTTAATGTTCTCTGCTTCTCTGATAAGTTTGGAGAAGCTAAGCTACATAGGGTAGAAACAGAGCCACAGAGAAACCCATACCTCTGAGAAATAAAACCTAGACATAAGATGAAGTTGGGAAAGAGTAATACGCAAACTTTTCTCTCTCACCTCATTTAATGCTGAGCTTCTTATTAGAAAAGTCCTGCAATCTGAAAGCTCTTGAGACATAGTTTATTTCTGCCAGGGAAAACTAACATCTAATGCAGCCGAGATATTGGTAATCTTTCCATTGTATTCCAGAATGTTCAGCACGGGAACTTTTTCTGCCATGTGGAATGACCTCATTAAAGCACTTGACTCGCCTCCCTCTTTGCTCCATCAATATATTGAATTCTTTGGTGACTATTAGAGAGATGGGTGAAAAGGCTGAGGAGAGAAGAGGTAGAACCAATTAATTAAGAAAGATGAGCTAAAGGAAGAACAGAAAGTGTGTGTGTGGGTGCGTGCACGCGCACTCACACACATGTGTGTGATTCCTCATCTAAAGCAGTACTTTTGTGCCATGTATTTCTATAAACTTTTCCACATAGATTTACCGGGTATTTTCAGCTAGGTTCTCAACTTCATTTAAAATGGCTGGAGTGGAAAAAAGACTGAATATTCTTGCCATTATGTAGCCCCAAAATGTATATTATGGAGTAAATACATTGTCCCTGCAATTTTAACTTTAGGACACATATTTTGCCTACACAAGGGTCAAAACTAAAGAGCAAGAAAGCACCATGAGATGGAGAAAGCTTTGATATCTTATACTCCCTTAAATTTTGAGCCAATACCAATGATGGCATGATGCCACACTGATAAAAACAGTGGTTTAAACCGAAACATTTGCATTCTCATTCCCACTGGAGAGCTAAAGTCCACTATTCCTGACCTCTACTGCCATTGGCTACAAAGCTTGAAGCACAAGATATTAACTCTTTTTGTTTTCAATCACCATCATATCAGCTTGGCCTCTGGAAATTACATCTCCAAATCTGAAATTACAAGATGCACTGATGGTATTTTGTGGTTGTTGTTGTTCTTTCATTTTTACAGAGAGTCCACTTCCAAATTTTATAGGGACTTTCCTCCTTATATTGCTTTACAATTTTTTACAAAGAAAGTTTGAGGTTTGGCTGGAGCCTTTGTTGAAGTGAATCACTCCCTTGAAGATCTGGAAAGCCCTCTTAAATTACCTTATTAGACTATGCTGTATCTGTGTATGACTCCAGCACATGTTCAGGAACAAACACCCAAATGAATATATATTGAGTTAGATATATTCTCTTACTCAATAACCTCTTTCCCATTTGTCAGTTCCACCACATTAGTCATCCAAAGTTTACCCAAACAATCTGATTGTTTAGAATTAATTTGTATTCTGTGTATGGGTTTCAGAAAGGAATAGTCTACTGTTTGTGGATAATTCCACCTCCCCCCCCCCCCATCCCTATTTCGGTTTGTTGGTTCTACAAAGCTAAGATTCAAGGATAGACATTTACAAATATATAACACCAGAGTCTGAATTGCTCAAATAGGAATCTACATTCAGGACATAGAAGAAAGGAACTGTGCTAGGTAGATATAAGTGACAGAAGAATCACTTCTGTTGATACTTACAAACTTGCTATCTAGGACACAAGTATGTGTGTGCATATGTGTGTTTGTGTAAGACAGTGAGAGAAAAAGAGAAAGATCCTTCATCTGTCAGTTAATCTTTGCCTTCTATGTAAAACCCAGTGGTCACAAGTAACACTGTTATCTGAAAACAAGTTCCAATTTTGCTACTGAAGATAACCTTATCATGATGTATTTGCCCATGGTGTACAGTATAAAGACAAGTAGTGCATACTAGTTTAAGAGGCTCAAGAAAGAGTTGTAGGGTAAGATATTGGATTCCCCCCATTGAATCAAACCATACCAAGTTTAAATAACACATACAGAACCCAGTATTAAATAAACATACAGAACCCAGAATTATTATTAAACTAACCAGAGAAGTGTGTCTTTCTGTATCTGTGTGTGTGTGTGATTAATTGAGCATTTTTAGAGATTTGTTTATGAAGTTGATACAAAAGCCTGATCTGAACCAGATTAGTGTCAAGGCAGACAACAGCAACAAGGGTCAACTCCTACTGTCTACTCAGGAATGCAAGAAGAAACCTAAAGAACATGTGGAATGGGTTGAAATAAAGGACAAATGTACAGATGTTGAAGTACCACAATGTAAAACCCCAATTCCCTACCTTTCTATGACTGTGTGTGTATGTGCACATACCTCTCAAAAAGTTTTAAGGAGAGAATTGGAGCTCTGTTTCTTACACCAGACACTGGGTGTAATGTACACACAGGGGTCTGTACGTTGAATCTTTATCATAAGCTTTTTCTTCATGAAAAAGGAAATTAATATTCTGTTCTTAGAGACAATACTTTAGTCTTAGTGACATGCAGCAGGGAGGCAGAGGTGGACACACACTTCTGTTTTTTGTTTTTGTTTTTTGCAAATTCAGCTTGTCAAGACAATAATTTTATCAATTGTTTCTTGTTCAGGTTTCTGCCAAATATTGAATATATGTACATGATGAAGATCTATATAGAGAAACTGAACCCTCCTCACATTTGGTGCTGAATTTCCAATAAGTGGAGAAAGAACAGCATCGGCTAGAAAAAAAGGCAATGTGTGGAGGGGTGGGCACAACTTGAAGATACAAAAAATATTTCACTTGAAGAATTATGCTCCATTTTTTTCCCCTTGAAATGTAACCTCCCTGTTCTACATAGCACAATAATTAGCCATCAGTTGAAGTGATTATCAGCCTTTTATATATAATTATGATGAGCTTTCTCTCCCTCATTCTTATTTGTCTAGTTATCAACCGGAATATGAAAAGTAATTCTTCAAAGGGGGCTATCTTTTGCAAAAGTAAATCATAGGATGACATATTTAAATTGGGTCAGGTTAATGTATTTTGTGTTCGGCTCCACAGTTTGAGTTTTTTCAGAGGGTTTACAAATAAATCACTGATTAGTAATATGTGATGTTATCTGGATTTCTTTTAAATTAACCCATTTGTATGGATTAAAAGAACACAGTAATGAAAATGACTGCAGAGCTGAGACGAGCCTTGTAGGTAAAGCAACCTTGCATTCAAATATGACTTATCTTCATGGAGCCTAGAAAAATTTAATTAAACCTCTGGGCCAACCTATCTGGTCTTCAAGGGAGAATTAGCATTCTGAGAAATACTGTCCTGTGCTCATCTGGATTTTATTCCCCTCTATTTCCCCGAAGCTTCAGAGAAAAATCATCTTAAATGGAGAAAGGTGTACAGATTCCCTTATATTCTTTCCCACCTCGCTGTATTAAATGAGAATCCTTGAGTGTGATCAGAGAACATGATTCAGTCTTTAAGCTCAATATCCTTTACTCATATAGCAGTATATGTACACACATTTGTGTTTGTGAGAAAAAGGGAGACATTGAAAACTAGGGCATTGAAGCAGAAGTTGTCTCAGCAGCTTGCCCTTCTTGCCACGTTAATAGGACACTGGTGGTGACCAGGGCTGAAGCTTCTGGTAGCCCTGCAGAGTGATATTTTGTCACTTTCCATGCTTTAGCCATGGCTGAGAGTGCATTTCTCCTAGTTTGCCTGCCATGTACCCTCCTCTTGTCTTTTGCACTGCAGAATAGAGGAAACAAAGTGGGCAGTTGTGAAATAGACCTACTCCATCATCATCATCATCATCATCATCATCATCATCATCATCATCATCATCATCCTAGTACAATCAAGGCCAGAACTGAAAAATCATCAAATGATTCAAAGTGCAGATTGTGCAAAGAAGCAGAAGAAACAGTAGATCATATACTCAGCTTATGCAAAAAGATCACACAAGCTGACGATAAACAATGACATAACACAGTCACCAAATGATTCACTGGAACATCTGTAAAAATGATCATTTGCCAGCAATGAAAAATTGGTGGGAACATATAGTTGAAAAAGGAGTCAAAAAAGAGCAGGTTAAAATACTGTGGGATTTCCGAATACGAACTGATAAAGTCTTGGCACATAACATGCCAGATTTAACTGTGGTTGAAAAGAAGAAAGTGTGGATAATTGATGTGACCTCACCAGGGGATAGTAGAATAGAAGCAAAGAATTGGAGAAGATCACAAAGTATCAAGATCTGAAAACTGAAATTGAAAGGTGATGGCAAAAACCAGCTGTGCTGGTCCCAGTGGTTATTGGCACACTGGGTGCCATATCAAAAAGCCTTGGATGATACTGAGAAAATCTGCACATTGACAAAATTTCCATCTGTCAATTACAAAAGGTCGCTCTGCTTGGATCTGCACATAGACTACGCCGATACATTACACCATCCTAGCTTCTTGGGAAGAACCTGATGTGAATGAAGGCTAACACTAGCTAAAGAACTGGCAGCTGTGATTTCATGTTGTTGTGTATAATAAGAATAATAAGAATAAGAATAAAAGTTATATGCCACCTGACTGCCAGTGATTCTGGGCAGTCCTCCATAAACCTGTCAATTCTATTTCTATACCCTAGATCAATAAAGTATAGTTTCCAGTCAGATTTGTGGAGTCTGTCTCCTACCTGGCCTCCTTGAAGGATTGACATCAGTCTTAAATGACTGACTGAAATGTCTCCTTCTTGCTTCTTATAGTATAGCAAATTAGGGACCAGTCAATCCAAGGTTCTTTCTCATGCTTTGGCTACAGCCTGGGCTTAAAATATGTTTTTGTTGATGTAACCATTGCTGTCTGTGCCTAGCTTACCCAAGGTCATCTCCATGGCTCTCGACAGGCAGAGCTAGTTGTGTCAATCATCTACAGAGGTTCTGTACATACTTCAACAATGATTCTGAAGAAGTGCATTGAACTTCATGAAAAAGCACACTTATCATCTCCCTGCTATTCATTAAAGCAGCTAGTAATTTTCCAGTTTCTTCATGAATATATATATATATATATATATATATTAAGTAGCTGGTTTAAGAAGTCAATTCATAACTCTTAAAATAACTATACTTCTTTCAAACTTGTTTGCAAGGATGGGGAAAGTATGATTGCATCACCTTCCTGTTGACTTTAGATCAGGCTGTGAACAGATAGAATTCTACTTTGTGTGCATGTTTACCAATTAAAATGGAACTGAAAACGTCTGAATACAATGATATCAAAATGTGCAGAGTTCTTCAGAACATTGCACACGGAGATACCTTCACTTCTATAATGTCTAGTCCTGTGATGGAATGGACTTATGAAGGCTATGCTCAAGGAGATAAGTGTGTTCTTAGCCCCCAACAGGAGCATGGGAAGTTCAAGAAGATTAGTCTGGCACCTCCCTAAGGAATTCACAGTGTTGTGGCTTGCTGGCTTGGGAACTTGGGTTGAGTCTGGTGAAATTAATGTCAGGTTCAGCCCAAAGAACTCCATGAGACAATGCAAATACAATTCTCTTGCGTTTATTAGCTTCCACCTCAAGACAGAATCTCACCAGACTGAACCCAAGTTCCCAAGCCCTCCAGCCACAACACTGTGAATTCCTTAGGGAGGTGCCAGCCTCATCTTCTTGAACTTCCCACACTCCTGTTGGGGGCTAAGAACATGCTTATCTCCCTGAGCATGGCCTTCATAAGTCCATTCCATCATAAGTCCAGACTAAAACACAGTAGGGAAAAAGAACAGTAACTATTACCTCTTCAAAAAGGTATCCTTTCATTCAAAGAGAAAAAAAAAATAATTTGTAAAGAATATATTTAATAAATGCACTTGTTAAAAACTCAGCAAAAACTCCCCATAGTCTCTTTTATCCAGATCTCCATGATATTTGCTTCAGAAACCTAAACACAATCTTCCTCTGGACACAATCAAATGGTTGATTAGCAGTGTAGTCTCCCCTCTTTTACAGCAAAAGCTAACTTCACACAAAGAAAATTGTCCCCAAGTATTTTTGTCTTCTCCTTCTCCTCATTACTGCCATGTTACAAGATGAAAGATAATGATTTAGAGCTGCGCCCTGTACAGTCTGTGCTGCTGGAGAAATGCAGAATCTGCATTTTTTTTTTGCTGGGTTATGGCATATGGAAACAATAGGGTTGTTCGTGATTATGCTTCTGTATGCCAGCAGCATTGTTCTCCAGATGCAATCAACAATGGAATTGTCTTTCAAAAGACACTGTTGTTCTGGCTGCAGGTATAACTGTGAAAGGTGTTAGGCCCACTTTGCTTATCCCAACATGTCCCCAGTTTGTATTAAACTGA
The DNA here is from genome assembly GCA_030867105.1 of Liasis olivaceus. Taxonomy (NCBI): domain Eukaryota; kingdom Metazoa; phylum Chordata; class Lepidosauria; order Squamata; family Pythonidae; genus Liasis; species Liasis olivaceus. The sequence goes on from CM061354.1 coordinate 70,004,838, forward strand.
GTCCTTTTTGCTCCTAAATTAAAATTGGAGGCACAATTTACTCTTTCACCAAATAAGCAGTGTCCATCTCAAATTTCTAAAGGAAAATATGAATGTAGAACTTGGATTTAGTTGTGCATTGCTACAGACTGCCCACCATTTCTAAGAAGTCAGCAATTTCAGGATGAACAATAGATTTGGTTTCCTTATAAAAAAAAAAAAGGTCCTATATCTTATTTTGAATTTGAATTGCTTTATAATAGACCAATGGAGTATTCTGGGAACAAACAATTCCAGGACTTTTGCAAACAGAAAATCCAGTAGTCTCACCAAATCTTAAGAAAAGTTTCTTGAGTTTGGTTATGCCTGCCAAGTTTTCGTTTTCAGATCCATTGTTTTTCTCAGCTTGTCACTTTGTCCCAAAATGCACCTATCTGCATTCTCATCAAACTTCAGCTGGGGGTGCTGATCGGCATGGCCTTATTTGGGGATGATTGCGAAGAAGGAGGAAGAGGAGGAGATGGAAGGCTCTGTGTCAGTTTAGTCTTCAACACAAACTCTGGGCTACAATCAATCCTGTCCCTCTGGAACTCTGCCAGGACATGGATCTGGACGTGCCAGCCAAAATGGATGAAGCTAGTCAGGGACATCTATGGGAAGGGCCAAAAGAGTCATGATGGTGAGTGCAACCACTCAGTTGAAAATCTACCCCTGTTTTACATGCATTGCACATATCACATGCATGTGGGAAAAAAAAGTGAGGCTTCAATTGACCAGTGACACCCACCATCTTAACTTTTTTTTTTTTTCCGTACCCCCATCCCTGCATATTCCTAGTGCTAGTATTAGGTTTACTATCAGAATTAAAAAGTCTGTTTCCAAGAGATGGTGCCTTGGAAATTGTTGTCTACTCTGAAGTAATCCAGTCTGGGTGACCTTGAAACAGATCAGGCTTGACAAGATCTGAGTTAAGCCTGTTAATACATCTGGATAGTTTTCCAATCAGATCAAGCTTAAGGAACCTCAGCTAAATAAGGGTACACACAGGCTATGTATAAAGCTTTTCACTTGATAATAGCTAACTGTGGCAAGTAGCATCTACCACCTGTGGGCCTATGCAACCATATGTACTTGTTTGTTACATGTCTATTACTTGATAGATTTTCCTGGTGCTGAATGACTTTCATTCTTTGAAATTGATTATTTCAAGATTATTTGGGTTCTGGACCAACTTACTATACAGCCTTCTCTGTGTTTTTCATGCTATTTTGGTGGGATTTTGGATCCCACTTGTGGGTTTAGCCAGGACACTGATCTTCTCAAAGGTAATGGTTTTCACATTCTAGCAATGTTTCTTCATCTGAAACTCTCTTGTAAAAATGACATTTTATAAAGGAGCATTCCTTCATAATTAAGAGACATATGACCAGTTGTTTTAGTTTGTAAATCCCAAGCCATAATTTACAGCAGTCGTGTTCTGTCCTACAGACTGACGGGGAATAAGAGAAGTAGAAAATAATCAGGGACTACAGTCCAGACCACCCACATCAATCCCACAGAGTCATTACTGTAATCCAGTCAAGAGCTGCAAGTACAGTACTATATCTAAAAATATCCTGATTCAAGACAGCTATTAGAGTATCTTTAGCAACACCTCAACTTCTGAAGTATTCAATGAATTTGCTGTATAGAATAGACGTAATTTGCTGTATAGAATAAGACACTTCTTATTCAAAAGTCAGGACAGCAGCAGTTGCATTTCTTAGGGAGAGAGAACAGTGCAATAAATGGGGGTTGGCCCAGTTTTTAATCCCAGTTCAGTGTTCTTCCTCTATTAACAGGGAGAGATGGACTGGAGAGGGTTTATTTTGCTATTTTTACTTACAATTTTCTTGTGCATCATGTAGTCATCAGTTTTTGGCTGCTTTGTTGGTTTAGGTAGAATTTATGAGCCTGGGCTTGCCCTGTGGTGTTTCTTGTTCTTCCCTGTTCCTTCAGTGTGAAGGTATCCTACCTGAAGGGTTTATGATGTTTTAGGGACTGGGTGTTTACATTCAGAATAACTTTCACAGAGAATGTGTTTATTAAATAAGACTAGATAAAAATAAAGACATATAGCTTGGCTATTTGTAAAAACAGATAAGACAAATCAAATATAAGGAGTTCAGCAGAGAAGTTGCTACTACATCATCATATTAGCTCTGTCCCCTCTATTAATAGGGAAATAAGTGTTTGCATATAATCATCAGTTTCAGTGGAACAAGCTATTGGAGGCCACAGAAGGCTTCCAAATCACTAAAATTGGGACGCAACAGCTTGGTGAAACTTAAAGTACACCAAAACCTTTCTCCTTCATTGTTGGCATTTAAGGTATATATGGATCTAATCTGTTATAACTTTATTCATGCCATTGAAATACTATATCGCTGTCATTGAAAGTCCTATATTCCTTGTAATAGCCCTCAGCCCAGTACATTCTCCTGCACTGATTAGCTTGTTAGAATTTTATGAGGATTTGCTGACTATCTTCAAGTTGATGCAGCTGAACAGCCTTAGTGAGAACTTCTATGTAGTTATTGGATGTGCTATGCCGGAAGATGCTGGACTCATCCAAAAATCCTCTGAAACAAACAACAATAATGACAACAACAACAACAATAGCAGTTTCTCTCACTTCCAACACCCAAAACCAAAGAACTCTAGCAAAACTAATTATTGTTTAAAACAAAATTGGAATGACAATGAGAATGATTTAGATTTTCAATCATTGTCAGCTAGGACTTATCTGCAGGGTGAAATCAGTCTTTTTGTATTTCGAGAGCTGGAAGTGCCACACGACATGCAATTACTTTTGCCTATAGCATGCACAGGAAACAGAAGGCTGGCTGTGAATTAACTGTACCCTATCACTTCTAATGAAATCCTTTGCTGGATCCAGCTTCAGCTTGGTGTAAACTACTGCAGATTAATGAAATAGATTATGCTGAAACTCTATGTTAATAAATGTATTTGGTTTAGCCTCCTTATAGGATGAGCAAAAACACCCTAGACATCCAAAGAAGAATTGCCTTCTCCCCCTTTCTCTTGTTCATACCCAAACTCTGGCCAAGAACAGCAGGCTTGAAAACAACCTTAAGGAAAACCAACAGGGTGATAGGTACATGTAGACCAACTAGAATTTAAAACAGAGAAGGAATATTTGTTTTTTTCCCAATAATTGTATTAAAGGTTATATAGAACAGATAAAATTAATACAAAAACCTAAAACAAAATTACATTAAAAAATACAAGTGCAGAGGAAAGAAGAAAGAAATCTCCCCCCAAAATAAGAAGAAGACACTTCCCTTTCATTCCCAGCAAGTATATTCAACATTAACAATTTATCACTGTCTCTTCAAATACTACCAAATACATCTTCATTCCATACTTCACCCCATTTCCTATAGACCCATCTCTAAATCCTCAGCTCTCCTTAATAATCAACAAAAGATGCAAAGTAACAGACATAACTAACAGTTCAAACTTTTACTCCCCCTTTCCATTTAAAGAGAATCCCCTTAATCCCACTCTTAATAATTGAAATCTAATCCCAATTAATAATGAAACATTACAGAAAGATAAAAACTGTTAAACATTACCAGAAATACTAATCCCTTATTTGAATACCAACAATAGTAACATAGATATTACAAACTAATCCATTACACCCAATTAGACATTTGACAAAAAAAGTTATCCAAAGTAACCATTAAACATCACCAAAAATAACAACCCATTACTTAACCATAATCAAATAAAGCAGTTTTGTATTTTTTTTCTTCTTCCTCCCATCAATTTTTGAATCCCATAGATTGTAACATCTGTTTTCTTCTTTTATCCTTGTCTCTTCCCTTAAAATCCTTGTCATTTTTATCAAAATCCATATGTAATTTCAATGGAGCCACTCCTGTAAGTCTCTTATATTCCAATTTAAACATGTAATCCAATCTCTCCTTTGATACATTATTTATATACCTTTTTAAATTTTCAAATGATCATCCAATTCCATTTGTAAATCCAATATTTCCATCTCTTTCTAATAGGTTATAATTTTTAAGTCCACCTTGAAATCCATTTCAGTTATCTTCCAATGAACTTGGTTCTCTTCAACAGGAACTTTTGGTTCCAACATACAGTTAAATATTTCCAAGTATTTATTGAACCAGCTTATAAAACATTTCCTTTAAAGTAGCCATCTGGTGCTTACTAGTGATTAACCCTCAAAGCTTTGTTATCAGGGTGAAATATAAACATGATTTTTCCCCCCACATGAAAGGATCCTTTTCATTAACTTCAAAGTCTTTCTTTAAAACAATTTCATCCAAATCTTTAGTGTTCAAAAACTCCCCGCCCCAAAAAAACACTATAGCCCCCCTTTTGTTATATATTGCAAAAAATAAAGATCTTACAAAGCTGGAAGCACATAAGTTTCTTTCTTTTTAAATGGATTGAAGAGACACTGACCCAGTGAGTGCCCTTTTTAATTTTAAAGAAGAAAAGAAAAGAAGAAAATTTTAAAGAAAAAAATTAAACTCCAAGATGATTAAAAAGATGATGTTTAGACAAACTTTAAGTCCTTAAAAGGCTACATTAATGGCTCAGAGCATGGTGATACTCGCAATTCTCAGCTGATTGCAAGTGGTTGCAAAAACATTGGTTTCTGCTGCCAAATCACAAAAAAAGAAAAAGAAAAACAAAACAAATAAACAAACAAACAAAGCAGATGTCTAGAATGCACGAGGGTAATCTCAGATCTCTCTTTTATCAGAAAGAATTACTGGCAGTTGGGATCCACATCCAACTGCCTTTTGGCCTCTCCCGTGGAGAGCAGGGCGTCAGTTTGCTAGCCTCACCAGAAGTCGAATCGAAATAGAGAAGGAATATTTGGTGAACATCCTATAATATATTTAACGTCTGACATTCTCTTTCTTCAAATATCCCTCATGAATGGAGCTTGAGAGCATAGGGACAAATGTTCCATTACTTTATTTTTCCTTTTAATGCCATGTATTTGCTGGAGAACATCACTGTATTACGCACTGTACAGGCAACAAGAGCATATGAGCAAGGAGACAATTCTTTAGGGGCCTGGAACAATAGGTACAATGTTGGAGGAATGTTCCATTAGCTCAGATCAATCGGAAGCCTCTTAAACAAAAGAATCAATTAAATGGAATTATTCCAAGCCATTGCAAGCCATTAGAACTTGGCTTAACGCAAAGGAGATATGGTGGTGCCAATGGAGGATGAGACCAAAAGCTCTTCCCCCCTTTTGGCTTTTGGGATCAATGAGATTTAATCCATGTGTGTGTGTGTCTGTGTGTGTGTGTGTTTCCTTTTGTTTTTTCAATTTGTACATTATGAAAAATAAAAATAATTAAATAAAGCTGGAATTTAGATTTATTAAGTCTGCTCTGTTATTGGGAAGAATAACAGTAGAATAAAAGTTGAGACCGTCTCCAGATTAAGCGACTAATGATTTCAGTAGCGATAGCATCCACAGCTTTCTGAAAATACAGCACAATATTGTTGGAATTCTTAAAATGCATGAACAAGTACCGAGTTTTCAAAACTGAAGCTAGCACAGATATAGGAACATTTCTATAGATAACCCCTCATTACCCCTTCTGCATGCTCCTTCCCTTGCTGAAACCCAAATAGCTTTTGTTAGGAACTTTCCACTATAATAGTTATTGGCTCATCCCCCAACTGTTATTTGTGTTAACATCAGGAAAGTTTGACTTGCCCTCCTCTGTCCTAATGAAGCTAAAACAATACCTGAAATAGATTTTTTTTCCCTCTGCAGTGTTTAATGAGAATTTGTCACAGCCTCCAAAGCAGCCATGAACTTTGGATGGAACTTTTAGGCAGAAGAATGCAATAATCATCTTTGAATAAAAGAAAACCATAATTCTACCACTTGGATATCTTGATACTGAAGTGTGACACATGGTGCTGATATGAGGTGAACTCTCAGCATTTAATCTATGTTATTTATGAAGTTGACTTGTGCTATTTTCCCCCCTGTTCTTAGCAAAAGAATCCTTAACTCCAGTTGTTCAACCTATAATTGATCTGCCTTTGGTTAAGTTTCGGGAAGTACTACAAGTTGAAGCCCAAGAGTGCTTTTATCGTTCTCCTTCTTGTTCTCTCTTCTATCGCATGTTAGCAGAGAGCACTTCTACTCTTCTTTACAATATTCTTCATCCTTCCAGATTAAAGTATATGAAGACTTCTCAACCTCAAAAGCATTTTCAGGCACATTAGCATTGTATCTGTGAGCTTTCTTAATTATATCTCTGTCTAGTGAGAACAAAAATGTATTACTTTATATTGATTAGTAAACAAAAAACTACACTAAACTCTGGTTTCTAAACCAAAGCTGGGGGGGGGGGGGCGGAGAGAGAAAAGGACATATCTGTAAGATTCAAGCGCGATTGCTGCTAAAAATGTTTTGTTTGTTTTCACAGTAAAAGCATCCGTCTCATCCTTTACCCCAACTCATTTGTGCCACCTAATGTGATATAGTTCAAACTAGCATAACTTAGTGAATCTGAGTGATGTTAAACATTAGGTCTGCAGAGGAGACATTCTAACTATATCCCTGAATTTAGCACATCAGTATATGAATGGGATAAACATGCCTTTGCAAAGACATGTATCATGCAAGTGCCTTTTCATGCTGCTAGAACTGGCTGCAGCTTCCTTTGCTAGAGTAAGAAGAGTGTTGATTCTTCTTTCCCTTTCATTTAACGACATTCTCTCAGACTCTGTGAAAGAGGTATTTTCACTCAAAAATGCCCATAAGAATCCAAGATTATCTTCTGAGATGCTTCTGGCTGTCTTTAGTTTCTTAAAGCACCCAGAGCTCCAGAGGAGAAGCAAAGCTGTCTTGATCTGCAGCACTTCCTGGAATGTCCATTGCTTGGCTCTATCTCCCCTATATTAACATTTAGTAACATATTTTTTAATGTGTACTATTCCACACACAGAGACTCCCTCCATACAGATTTTCTTTATGAACATGGTTCATTGTAAATGACTGTGTCTTTTGAAGGTCAGGGTGATCCTTTCTGGTTCTGTGGATAGTCTGTACTCTTTTCATCATGGGTGGTGCCATGTGGCATTCCAAGAAGTACCGCTGAATTAGAAAACTGTATTTGATGAGCACAGCATTTCTGAAAGCAAAATGAAGTGGTGTTGTTGTTGTTTTTAAATGGTCTGCTCTAGCAAGGCAATTTTTTATTTCATGAATCTCATTCAAAATGAGTTTCCCATAGTTAGCAATCCAAAACAGATAAAACTACTAATAACCTAATATTCAATTATTTATTAAAGTAAATTAATTTTACTAGGGCAAGTCTCAACAACTCAGGCAATGGAGAAGTTAATAAAGCTGTTCTCAGACTGCAAAATCAGTAATTTTATATAATGCAACCTTAATTTTCATAATATTTCAGGGCTTCTCTGCAACTTTGTTTTTGGAACCAAGTTGCTGATGTAAATAGGAAGAATGCTTTTGAAAAAGCTCAGAGAAAGTCAAGCTACAGTTAGAGAATGTGAATCTTTAAACATGGAAGAGAAAAAGATCCAGTTATGAAGGGAAGGAATTGTAGCTCAAGAAAGGTTACTGAAGCAAGGAGTCAGCCACTCTAAATAAATCCTAGTTTTCAGTTTCTGACCATGTGCATTATACATAACAAAAAGGAAATGAACATTTAATACAATAATCTCTGTTTATAATTTGTGAAAATTCAAATAGATGAAGTACAAGGCAAACAAATGTCCCTATTTGCAAAATGAGGAGGATTTAAGCAACTGACTAATTGCTCTAAATTCTAGAGTCAGAATACATCATTAAACAGTTTATGAAAAGGTGCAGAAAAGTGTAGAGCTCACAACACTCGTAAGTGGACTTCCCTTATTTCCTTTCTATAAAATAGAAACTTACAGAGAACAGGCCCAAGAGAAAGGAAGCCAATATACTGTAGAAAAGGATTATTCAAAGACCTGCTGAAGCCTGAGATAAAGGTCATAAAGAAAAAAAAAATGCATGCAACAGTGGCCTAGACAGGGACAAAGAGAACAATGGGTATAGGATATAACAAAACTTAAGAATTAAATGGGGGGGGGGGGATGAGAAGCCATGACAGATGGTCCACTTACAGACCAGAAGGAGTGGCTACTGATGATCCAAGAATTCAGGTCTATCTTTGAAAAATATGTTGGAAGCCAGAAGCTTTGCAGTCCAACTAATTCTTAATGTCACCTAATACCAAAAATATTCTTTCACTATTTGTGATAGTGTTTTTGAAGAGCATTAGAAAGCCGATTAGCATTATCCTTTGTTGACCAACTACTAGAGTAACACAAGGATAAGATGTGCTGGTTCTCCTGTTGGATTTCTTGATCGAACCCCAGTAAAGCAACGAAAGTGGGAATGGCAATTATTCATCTTCTCAGTCATAAATTACATTTTTGCATATATTCCCATTATTCATAAGCATGAATATGAATAAGCATCTCAGCATCTGAGAAGTAAAATGGTGGGGGGGGGGGGGAGAGATCCCGAGATGTTCTCCAGCAAGGGGACTTAAAGATACATGAACATGTCTAACCCTAATGGATATTAGTTATACTTGGATGCATTATAATGGGCTATAAGACATCTTGGTAGAATGAAGCCAGTTCATGAGCATCTGATAAATAGCTATATATCCTGCCACTAAGAGAAAAGCCACTGTACAAATTTTTTTTTTTTTTGGCTGCGCTCAGTCATTACTGACCCTGCAGTGCCTGCCTGGACGAGTCCTTGCATGGACGAGTCCTTGCCTGGACGAATCCTTGCCTGGACGAATCCTGTGCAGTTTTCAAGGCAATTGTTTCGGAAGTGGTTTGCCAGAGCCTCCTTCCTAGAGCAGAGCCCAGCTGGCGAGCTCAGGAGGTGGGGTTTCCGTTGCTTCGCGCCCTTTTCGGGCCAGCGCGGTTTCACGCTTACCGGCAACTGGTCCCGTCTCTCTGTGCAAGGCGCTGCCAGCATTTTTCCTCCCACCGGAGTGAGAGTACCCATTTATCTACTCACGTAAGTTTTCGAGCTGTTGGGTTGACAGGAGCTGGGGAGGAAACAAGAGCTCACCTTGTTAACGGCGAAGGCTGGACTCAAACCGCCGAAGCCGTCAGCCATTTCTGGCCGGCAACTTTCAGCGTCATTAAGCCACTGCGCCACCGCGTCCCCACTGTACAAATAGGATCTCAGTAACATAAAGCTTCCATTTTCACATTACATTCCACATTACACTCCAAATCAATTGGCTAAGAATCTGGCATAGCTAAGATACCACACTCAAATGTCTTAGCTACTGAAATGTCAGATCTACTGCATGTTCCAATATTCTTCTCAAGCCCAGACGTGCTGCAGCATTAAATTCCTTTTATTTATATCATCTCCATTCCAAATATGAGCAAAGTTTGTTCAGCTTCCCAGCAATTTCAGTCTCCTATTATGGAGTTTCAGGTAAATAGAGGACAAAGTCAAATTGTCCTCCAGCATTGCTCCCCTAATTGTAAAGGTGGAGAAATGCTGAAATCTTTCCCCTCTCACCTTCCCCCACGAGCATTTTGCTCATACTCTTCCCTCCTCTTGGTGCTAGCATTTACAGCATGAATACCAAAAGACAAAGGGATAATATTTGCTGTTGCCATGATTGGTATAAATGTAGGCTTAGGCTAATGACATTTTACTTATTCATCTGCACTGCTCTCAACTTAAAACATAAGCCTCTCTGAATGAGAACAGACTAGCTTGTTGTGCTGTGACCTTGCTAACAAATTCCTGCAAATGTGGGCATTTTTCATCTCTCAAGGAAGAAAATGCCACAAGGTTGTGGTTGTGGTTGGTTTTTTTTTGTTTGTTTTTTTTAAGTATTAGCTTGGCTTGGAGCAACAATAAAGTACTCACACTGCTTAACTGTAAGCAATATTTTAGCACAGTTCAGTATGTCATTGTGGGCAAGGTTAAGAGCTTCTGAGTTAGCATATAATTCATAGAAGCAAGAGAGATTATTTCTTCTCCTCTCCCTCTGTTCAGACAGCCTGCTGTCAAATTAGCTATCCAAGAACTTTTTTTTTTTTCTGATTCCAGTAAGATATTTATTTATTCATTTTTGCTAAATTTGGATCATACTTAATGGCTCTATATGTTTCAAGAGTGTTGGCAGGGTTGAAAAATGTGCACCAAACTGTTAAGCAATTTCATAATTTAAGAGACCCTCTTTACAATGCTCAGCTACCATTTTGGTCTCTGTGTTGAATTTATCTTTGAGTTTGTTGTTGTTAACACTGAAAAATGCACTAGATCAATATGTTTACTGATAACAAGAATTGGGCAATAAACTTTTTTAAATAAATAAATGAGTAACATCAGACGCTTAACTAAGATGCTATGGTTACATAAATGAGATCTTAACTACCATTTGTCTAATGCTATGCTAAGGCTGTAGAAAGGTTCTCATCAAACCAGCTTTTTAGAGACAAATTTAAGGAGTCTCCCCTTCTTCAGCTTTCATCTTACCATGAGTACTGCTGATTTCTTCTGACAAAGCCTGATATCTGCCACTCAAAAGGAGATGCAACACCTCAGGATCACAATACAAAGTGTTGATTTTGCTTATTTATAACAGAGTGATGCTACCAACATTATCATAAAAGTCCCACAGGGAGAGAGAGAGAGAGAGAGAGAGAATTGATTGAACTAGTCCTTATGGATTATGAGCACATTCTGCACACATAACCATATTGGGGTGGCTCAATCTGAAAGATTTATTTTCTCATTAAAGCAAAACCAAAAAACTGAACCACAAGCTTGTTCCATTCTGTCATGGAGGCATTTCCAAATTGCCTGTAATTCACACAGCAAAAAAGCTCACTCATTTAATCTGTATAGATTCAAGAGGTACAGTTTTGTTACTAGAGAAGCCTATTAGGGTGCAAGGAATGCTAACCTTAATTCATAAATGATGAAAACACTGTAGTTGAAAGTTTTGTGGTTGAGAACAAACTGTTGAAACCCCACTTACATGGTTACTTTCAATTTCTCAAGCATTCACATTTTTTCTCTCTCTCTTGTGCTTTCCATTGCTGTTAGGAGAAAAGCTATGAGTCTGGCTGACAATCTTTTCTCAACAACGACCAGAACAAATCTCTCACCCACCCATAGAATAGAGTTTTCGCAATATTGTGTACCTTCTTTCCCACTCTTGAAACAAGGTATAAAGTAAATCAGCCCTCTTGTTTTGGTGGTGGTGTGACTGGGCAATCTTTCTTTCTTATGGATCGAGCCACCTTGATACAATCATCGATCAGGATGGTGGCAGGGAGTCTGATCATACACACTTCCCAAGAGTGATGTCATTTGCTTTACAGGCTGCAGATGCTTTAAATAGAATGCTGACCATTTACCACATCTTACTTTTCCTATTCTGAATGTTGGGCAACAACAGTAAGTTTATGGGGCATGTGATTATCCCTGCAAATTGAAGAAGCTTATCAGGATTTTCTCATGGGAAGAAGGTCATCCCGTTCCCTATACAAAAACAGGTGTCGAGATTATTCTATGAAGCTAATGTAAACAAAGAATCTTGTGATTCTGTTATGCTTTTTACTGCCACCTACTGTAATGTGTATGTTAGTTATTCAGTGGGGCGGGGGGGGTGACATGCTGGCAATATAAGGGGAGGGTAAATGCCCAGCCTGTCAGTCAGTTTGTCTTGTAAAGTTAACCATGTAGGTTTTTATAGGTTATGTAGTCTTACCTAGTAACCAAGTAGTGTACCTCTTCTCTGAGAGTGTTTTTTTTTTAGCTAGAGACTTTGTTGTGGTTAAGTCTTGGAAGCTAAGATGAGAAGAAGTCTTTGTTATATCATATATTTTGTATGCAACTTGTATTTTATGAAGTTTTGCATTTTTATCCATAAAGATCAGTTAGTTTATATTTCTGACTGGATTTTCTTTGGAAAGCAAAATATGGTTATTGCATTTTGCAAGCTCTCATGCTGATGTGTAATTTTCCTGAGAGCATGATTTTTGGGACCTTTTGCTGCACTCTGCACAACAAAGCTGTTGTCTTATGACACTTTTGCATGGTTTGATGGTTAGGTATATTTACTTCACTGTTTCAGTGGTCCTCAGATTCTTTTTGCCTGGGAACAGGCGATACGTACTCAGTCTCTTAAATATCAATACAAAGACCTCTTGGGCCCCCAACTCCACTGCTACCTGAATATTCTCTCCATTTTTTTAGGGTAAATATTCTTTAACCTGAGTGCAAATCAAATACAGCAATAATTCTATCTGAAAAGGGAAATCATTACTCAAGCTGTTCTGAGAAAGGAATTCCCAAGAGAAGGCTGGGTGGGGGGAGAAAATGGGATAATATGCAGAGCTAACTTACCCACACTTCAGAAGGCACATAAAAATTCAGTTACATCTTTTTTTTTTCCTCCCATGAATAACACAAAGATTCTAACTTAGGCTTAAAATATAGACAGTTCTTAGCAAAAGAAGCTATTTCAATATGAGACAAGGAGACATAAATCAGCACTAAGAATCAATTGGGAGTAGTATAGGGAATCAAGTTATACTATGGATAGAAGTATTGCTAGTATTACTATCAATATTAATATATTAATTGCAGTTTTGTACAATTAGCATTAAGTGAATCATCAGTGAGAATAATGCTTTATAATATGCAAAGAAATTGGTCTCAAGGAATGTTTATGTTTGGGCTGATACTCAGCATGATTTCACATAATGTGCCAAGACATTGTTTAACTATGGCTTACGGAATAGGTTACAGTAGGCTGTCCTCACACAAAACATTAAACCATAAAGTGAGAATTCCTACTCAACATGGTTTGGTTTCATACAACATACTAAGCCAAAGACAAATCAGCTGCTTTATGACATAGTGTAATATATAAAGCCGAGTTCATTCTAATGGTCTAATTCCATGGTTCACTTTAGAAAGAGAAAAAGGACAACAGGATTAAATGTACTGTTTACAAAACTTTCCAGCAGTGTCTGTAGGAAGGTGTATAAACAAGCAGAGATTGTGTTCACAGCACCATGATCCAAGCACATACTCATGACTGGTGCATGTTCAAAAGGGACAGGGCTTGGATTGCATTGCTGAGATTGTCATCTTGCCTGATTTAACCCAATGTAATGGCAAGAAGGAATGACCTTGAGGGACTGAAGGAAGAGCCGCTACCAAGGCAACAATCAGTTAAAAGAATCCTGAGTCTGGGGCATAACTGTAACCTGAGAAAACATCTCAGAGAAGACCCTCCCTAGTTCTCATGAAGATAAAAGTGGGGGGGGGGGAGCGCTTTCAGACTTGCAAGATTTAGTCTTATAATTAAAGTAGCATCGGCCTGCATGACTTTGGTTGCCTAGTCTTGTCTGACATCCATCCACTTCATGGATGTCACTGAAACTCTGCCTATTCTATGCTGGGACTGAGCCAAACTCTTCCACTTTTGTCTCAGATTGGCATACCATAGATCAGCCTTTCCTTAAATTAAGTATGATTTCTGTGCTAATTCTCTCCACATAGGAAAGCTCTTCTTCTGATTTCACTATGTGAAAGTCTCTTTCCTTGGAAATAGTACCAATGGCATAAGCCAAAGGCTCATCAAATGGAAAGGAAGACTTTGTCTTGATGTCACCTCCATCTCTTTGTTAGGAGTCAAATCAAACTGACCACAACTGAGAAAGTTCTGTTGATAGTTACAATACCATCAACAAATTAACCATTGCAAAAATGCTATCCTATGTTGCATGTGTGCTCTCAAGTTAATATTGACTGCTGTCAACTGCCTAGACAAGTCCATGCAATTTTCTTGGCAACATTTTTGGAAGTGTTTTGCTATTGCCTCTTTCCTAGGGCTGAAAAAGAGGGTTAGAATTGGAAGAGGATTTGCTTAATAAATCCCTTTCAAAAGAAAAGAGAATTTGGTGAAATGTTCCAGGGTATCAAAGTCTATTCTTGCACTGATTTGAGGTTGCCAAGGGTACATGTGAATATCCTGTCTTTCATTTTACAATCAGTTCTCCAGCAGAGGACAGGCTGCCTGGTTTGCATACCACCACTAGATCCTAAGGGAAGTAATTCTTCCTGCTGACAGTTTTCTCCAGATTGATCAGAGTGAACATACAGAAAGGCTTCAGGACAGGGATAGAAGTATAACAAAAAACAACTCTTGGAGTTGCATCACCTCTTTGTCCATTGGAACTGTTTTGACCACTAAGGTTAATGTCAAGAGATAGATATGAAAAAGGGTGCCCATGTGTCTGTTTCTCAGTTGGTTACTTAAAGAAATCTCTGTGTTTCACAGATAAAAGGAATGTCCTGTTTCTCCCTCTCTCTCTTGGAGTTCTTTCTCTTTGTGATGTAGTTTAAATATATCATTTTCTCCACCTTACCAAAACTGGGTTCAAATATCATGAATGTTTGTTAGCATTCACTGGTAACTGGACTAAGCCCATACTTTGCATTCAAGACAACCGTATTATGAATGTTTTGTTTAATGGCTTCTTCTGCAGCTTAATTTCTCAATATTCTTTTACACTCTGCTATTCAGGAGCACATCCTTTGATATGTGTTCCTGTTGAATTTAAATCTCAACAACAATGCCAGCAGAAGCACCCATAGCAATAAAAGAAAAAACAGCAAGAAAAATTTGGAAGAAATTTTCAGAAGAAAAAGGAGGAGGAGGAGGAGGAGGAGGAGGAGGAGGAAACAGCTTTTTTTTTCCAGGAGAATAAACATCTGAGATACTGTAAGCTTTTGACACAGCATGAATTGAGCAGTGGAGAGAGATAAGAAGGACCTTTGGAAGCTGCATCGTTCTCTTTTCCACATGCTCTTGCCTCTTGCTTCGTGATTTCTAAGAAAAGGCAGAGAGATATATGTATCTGAGATTGGAAATGCTTCTGCATGTCATCTCTAACATTCACTCAGACAACCTTTTGCAAAGTGTGCATCAAAAAGTGCATGATGGAAATGGGCAAATAGACCAAATATGAGATGATAAGAAAATATGCCGACCATTGTATTGTCTACAGCGTATAAAGGGGCTGCATAGAATATAGAAAACTTAGGCAGAAATTCCACCTCTTACTTTGTCCTCTACAATTATCTCAATAATGAGCCTCAGTAGTGGCCGGGTGAAGCTGTAAGTCACTAAATATTTGTAAAAAGCAGTTGTAGCCATGGGGCAAAAGTTCCTTGGGCAAAAAATAAGATCCACAGGCATGTGACATGGTGTTTAGGAGCAACCAATATGAGCAAAGAGTATTTTTCCAGAACTATTAATCAGATAAGACATTATAAAGAAGTAAGAACTGAACAGATGCAAAAAAGTTAAAAAACAAAAAACTAGGCGAGTTAATAAATTATGAAGTCTTGGTTCTAGCTCAGTCCTAATATGGTGGTTGTCAATTGATATATTTATCCTCAAAAGCAAATAAAAAGATTGGTCTTACTCTAAAAACACAAATAAAAATATTTAAATCAATGGGAGGAATTTCCCACTGTGTCTTGTTTCTCCTCCCTTTTGTGGGGATAGATATGAGATATCTTTCCAAGGACCAGATCAGCTCAGTTCTGTTACCCACTGAGACATTTTCCTGGAATGTCCTGGTAAAATCTTTTGGGATCTACCCCTTTTGATCAAATAGTCTTCTCACACTTCTGTATCTTCTAGGCTTTGGGAAACTACATTGATTTTTCTTCTCCTTAAATCTAAAGCAAGATTGGAGGAAGGGATTCTTGTCTGTAGCCCTCTCATAAAAAGGCAAATCAAAGGTAGCTTTCCAAGGCTTTTCTAGGGAACACTCTCAGAAAGGACATTATGGGTAGGGAAAAACTTGCTGTTACACACCATCAAAAAATGGATGGAAAGGACAAGCTGTGTTATTTGCATCTTGTTTGGATGTTGTTTTCATGAGCTTATGATCTTCCTTTCCAAACTTTGAAGTTCATGGACGTCATTCATAATTAAAGAACAGGAGCTGAGAAGGTATTGTCCTCCAGATGTTTCAGGCTGAAACTCCCACAGGCGCTGTTCATTGACCATGTTGGTTGAAGCTCTTGGGAACTGAAGTCCAAACACCTGGAGGGCTCCAGCTTTCCTACCCTGCATTATACAAACAAAGATATTCTGAGTCTGAATGCAATGTTGCCTTAATACTAAAGAGCTGCTTTATCATCGGGATGGGCGATGTTTGGTTTGATTAGAAAAGCAGAAATCTTTTCTTTTCCTACAACAGCAACATAAGGTAAATAACAATCTGAAGCCTCAGATACTTGGTATGTTCTCCAAAGGATTACAGTTTTCCTGGCCTTTGCTTCCCTTTATACTTTTTCCTGATGTCAGTTTATAGCTCTTCACCTTCTGAGGGATTCTGGTGAAAACTGCCAATGAAGCTCATTAATCTTCCATCTCAAGGATCTCCTGCTGTCCAATTAGACTCACTGGCAGAGTATTAACTGCCCAAACCCCAGGGGCTGGTTCTATTCCACCATCCTGGTGGTGATTATTCTCTTAATTTTAACGTTGTACCTGCCAGACATTGATTCCACTTGTTAACTGATTATTAGCAGTGCTAAAAAAGTGTGTTCTTGACATAGGTACTGGCATGCAGATGTCTCCCAAACATTCTTAACCTTTCTTTCTTTCTTTCTTTCTTTCTTTCTTTCTTTCTTTCTTTCTTTCTTTCTTTCTTTCTTTCTTTCTTTCTTTTGAAAAATGTCTCCATAATTATGTATGTCTGAGAGTCAGCATGCAGGTATGTAATTTTCCTTCTCTATGAATGGTTTTGCACATTGTATTTGTTGTTTTATCTTCTGCTAGAGTGTTCAACAATTGATGAATGTGATTTGAGTACTTTAGCAGCTCTCCTTTACTTTTCAAGTTTGCTATAACAGGGATTATTAATTTTCAGTAGGCAAAAAATATGTGTTAAGTTGGGTGTTTGCATTTTTTTTCCCCCTTTCTTAAGCTGCAAGAAATTGATTTCCCCTAATGGGTCTCTGCACTTAACTTTTCTTAGTATTAAAGTCTCTTAATATTCAACAAGTAAAGCAGTATTTAAACTGACAGTGAAAATTGTTCCAGCACTGAAGGTATTATTAATATGAGCAGTTAATTTTATGTAGCATATACTATTTAACTCAATATGATATAGAGACCTAAATATCTATCATGCTAGTGATAAAAGGCAACCATATTTTATTTATTTAAAATGTGTACTTTCCTCCTTTCCTCCAGAAAGTGCAAGGCAGATAACCAAAACAGTAACACTAACAACAACGGTTATAAAATGTTCATAATGGAATAAAGAAGTTCTGAAAAGCAGCAGAAGTTTTTTAAAATAATGGTGAAATGATTTCAAACTTACAGGTAAAAAGACCAATCCAAGCAAGGCTGAAATTCACACGCAAATCCTTTCCTAAAAAGAGGTTTGCAGAAGTTTGTTATGGGGAGATACGACATGCATCCTTTGAAATGCAATTTCTGTGCTTCTGCACCACCACTGGAACGCCTGTTCTAATTTGGCTAAATTTTGGAATTTTAAAACATACATGAGGACTTCCAAAAATAATATCATGTGAGCAACCCTGAACAGGAAAGGACATGTTTATATCCCTAAACTATTGATCTGCAGCTATTTTAACTGTGCCAACAAGGAAGTTGCATGCTTCCAATACAAGCTTCCTATTCTTAGCTTGATCTTGGCTTTCCAGACTTAAAACCCTCTGGAGAGCATGTTGCAATATGTATCACTATGTTTGACCTCCGTGCTCAAATATACATTTTATTAGCCTAAGTGTAGTTGGTACCCTATTCTCAATGGGAAAAAGACTACAGAAGAAACCCCAAATTATAGAACTGTGTCTCAAGGGGAAATTCCGATACCCCATCCAATCCAACATACATTTTTAGATCAACGCTACTACATGAACATTTCCCTTTGGATTAATCCTTTGCCCATATCCAGTGTTTTACGAGTTGAAACTTAGCTGAATGCCTACATTTTCAATCTCTTTCTGCTTTTCTACCTCCCAACCCTTCTGATTCTAGTTTAAAACTGCCTGAGGTTGATCAGAACTGTTCAGACGATTTTTAGAATCATTCAGTTATGGGAAACCATAATCATCCTACTCTTGGATGTTTTTCCCAGCCCAACCTTAGCCCCCCAAAATCTCAGCCAATCAGGTTTCAGTTGCCAGTCTTTCCCTCATGCCTATGCTAAGATATCTTCCACAGTTACACCTCTCTCCACTGCTTTCCACAGTATGGGTGCTGGGCTACTTTTTCAAATTAATAGAACATTAATCAAACAGAAATGCAGAAACTGGGAGAAAAGACAATTGTTCTCCAGTAGGGAGGACCAGTCACCCAATGAAGGGAAAGGCAGCAGTAATGTATCATTTCAGAGGTGGCATGGAGTGCTGTGAAATGGGTTTTCCCTATCCATAGAAATAATCAGAATTTATCAGAACTTTTTGTTGCAAATCCACAACCACAGTTCATTGTGGTAGAAGGGGAGTCATCACATGAGAGAACCTCACTTTTATCTGCAAGACACCTCCTCTCTTTCTGAAGGTTTTTTTTTAAAATAAGAAGTCTGCCTCTTGCATTAAAGATGAAGAAAATGTGTGCCAATTTCACAAAACGTGAAGAGTTTCTCAACTTTTGAGTTAAGTCAGAACTTCCAGAAACATCCTATTGTTGCCTTCATTTGGTATTCAGAGATATCTTGCTTCTCAATGTGGAGAAACTATCTCTCCATAATGGCTTTGATGCGTCTATTCACCATGGATTTGTCTAAAACTTTAAAAAAGCCATCTAAGCTAGTGGTTTTCTCCATGTAAGTTCATTATGCATGATGAGAAGTGCTTTCTTTCATCATTCTGAAACTACTGTCAATCAGCCTCAGTGGGGTGTCCCATGTTCTAGTTTTAGGAGAGTGAGTCTAACTTTTCCTTTTAATCTGACCTACTTATTCATTAATATTTTTAAAGCTATCATCATTTTTCTTTTTCACTGCAGATGGAGCAGAAAACAAAGTGGGAAGACAGTGATGAATGGAGAAGGCAGGTACTGCCATGATGAATATATGATGGAAGCAAATTGTGTGTGTGTGTGTGTATCCTGCTAATTAGTTCTCTCTACCAGGCTTCCTGGTGAACAATAGAGCACTCTGTTTTTAAAGCTGTCTCCTGGACATGACGAATGCCAGAATGAGATGAAGAGAGTTTCTCAATCTTCTCCATACTGCACAAGTTAAAATGAGGCCCTTTTTTATGGGACTTATCTCTATGGATCATCTGTCTGTCAGTCTCTCTGTCTGTCTGTCTCTCTCTCTCTCTCATTTCCAGCATGTAACCACCTCACTGCTGACACCTTCTGTCCTAAAGAGCAATGAAGATGTGAGATGTATCAGATACCACCCTTTCTGATCTGTTTTGCAAAATATTGATTGTTCTATGAGCAAATATTAAGCCTTTTCCTTATAGGAAAACTATCCTGATAAATTTAGAGTGTTGACTTATGAATACCTGTTCAAAAGATATGTCATTGAAGGAAATTTAGGGCATTTCCTTATAAGAACTCAGCTCCAGTTTGAAACCAGCTTCAAACCTCTATGATCCCTCTATGATCCCTGTATTTGAGAACTGAGGCATGTAATACTGGGAAGGTGATCTTCAGTACTGTAGAATCTATAGAAGCTTAGGGGGGGTGATTTTTTTGCTCCTTGTTCTCAGCATTTTGAGCTTGACCAAAGAGAAGGTTACAGTTTGCCTTCAAATTGCTTTTGAGGGATTGAAGAATGGGAACAATTGTGATGTCGAAATGCCCTAAGAATCTACTTAGAAGTTGTTTGTTGTATCCTTTTGAACTCTAGGAAATCCTTTTTGAAACAGGATAAATAGAATTGAAATGCAATATTCTCGTTATAGCTGCATCAAAGACATATTCAATGGAGTTTACAGTACATCTGTTTTTCCTGCTGAGAGAGGGGAAGGGAAGTAAAATGGCCAAGCTTCATATCTTACTCAATATTTTATTCATTAATTCCTTTCATATGTTTTTTCAAAAGGTGCAATTAAACTTGACCCTGGGAAATCTCTAACTGGATCTCAAGGAGCACATATAATAGGAGAAGATGGGGCAACTGAGAAGGAAAGCCCCTTTAGAAGAATTAATCACGTGTGAAGAAGGAATGCAATCATGCCTGTTAGTGTCAGGCTTGTCAGACTTTTTGTTATATATATAATTTTTATTAAGGATTTTAATTACCATAGTAAAATCTAATACAAACTAAAAGAAAGAAGGAAGAATAGAAAGAAAGAGTGAAAGGTGCAAAGGAGAAGAAAAAACATAGGAAAAAAAAGAAAAAAGAAAGAAAAGAATATAGTAGAGAGAAGAGAAATATATAAAGAAGTGACTTCTAACCTTCATCACAAGCCTTAACAATTTTGTAACTCTTCACCCCTTCTTGGTTTGCAAGTAATGATCTCTTCATCCCATATCCTATCTCTTATCTATAGACAAATCCATAAAGCATCATCTTTTCAGTCTTGGTATCAGCTGAAAGTCCATTAAGGGTTACTAGAAATAACAACATATCTTATTTTAACCTTGGTGAAATAAACCAACTTTATATTCCTTCCTTTTACTTCTACCAGTCTTAATCTTTAGTCCATTCAAATAGTGTCTTAGAATTTGATTTCTTTTTATTTCTTCTTTGCCCCTTCTCACAAGATCCTTTAAAGCGTTAACAAGCCTCTTTTCTAAATTCAATATAGGAAAATTTTCCAGGTCACTCTCTTTGTTTATTATTGGTATTTCCCTTTTGATTTTTAAAACATCAACTGTTTTCTTTTGTATATCCAGTGTGACATCCTTTTCCATGTCATTCTCATAGCCTGTCATTTGTAGATCCACTTTTGATGCCATCTCTGCCTTATCAAATAAAATTTGTTCCTTATCTACCATTTCTTCTATAACATCTTTTGGACACTGTCTAGCCATAGAAGCAAACATTGCTATTGACATTGTTGATACTAACTTCTAATTCCATTTTTCAAAAGGGTCCTTCAGTATTTTCAATGTTATAATGTTTTGCATCATTTTATACGTCCCAGTTAATTAGCTGCTAATCAGGCTTGTACTGTATATTTTTCTCCTTTAACTAAAATCCTTAGTTCCCTCATGTCCAATTTTTTAAATTACTTATCTTTATGTTTATTTTTATGGAGAAGGGGACGGCAGAGGATGAGATGGTTAGATAGCATCACTGAAGCAATGAGCATGAAACTGAGCAAACTCAGGGAGGCCGTGAAGGGCAGGAAGTCCTGGTACAATATGGTTCATGGGGTCATGAAGAGTCGGACACAACTTAACAACTGAACAACAACAATCTTTATATTGTCTTGCAAAATTCCAAACAAATCTATTTCCCATGGGAAGGATTTGTTATAATTAATTCCAAAATCTTATTCCAAATTTATCTGGACCCTTAATCCATTTATAACTTTCTAGGATTAAAGTCTTATTTAGCTTTTTACTATTTGTTTATCTTTTTTTAAAAAAAGATTCTTAAACTTATTATTAAAATTTTATTTCATTAAGTCTTGAAGGAAAACTTACCTGGCATTTTCAGATTTGTTGATCCAAAGGTCTCTAGTAGCTTAAAAGTAGTTAACAAGCAATTTCCAAACATGATCAGAAGAAAAAAAGGTTTTGAACTTAGTGTCCTTTAAAAAGTGCTGACTGCAATTTCAAGCAAAATGGCTATTTCAATTGTCTCCCAATGCTCAAAACCAGCCAGAGATTGCTGTCTTGAGGTGTCCTCACGAGGAACAACTGTTCAGAGTACATGTGGGCAATCTCCCATCCTCTCCTTGTCCAGAGGAGTTCCAAAAAGCCAGTCTACTCACTGGCTGTTCATTCTTCACCTTAGTCGTTGTGTCCACTTTTTGCAAAACTGTCTTCAGTCTGCCATTTCTTCCCCCAGAAGTCAACCTCAGGCTTGTCACATTCTTTGCATCAGCACATACAGCAAGGAAACCTATATGAATTAGGGTGAGAGTAATTACTGCATCTTCTCACTGATCATGTCTTGATTCAATGAGTGAATTGTTCTTTTAACTGGAGTCCAAATTTAAGTTTTCATTCCTCTATGCTGTTTTTCTGGAAATTTCCCTGTCTAAAACTTATAGATTCCATACAGCAAACTTAAAACCTTCACTTTTGACAAGGTTGGTTGTTACTCTTGCTAGTATTAAATTTATATGTGGCCTATACCTCCAACACATGCATGCATTCTGTATCTTTAGAACAAAAATAGTGTAATTGATTTTTGGAGTAATCTCAGTAAAATGATCCAAGTATAGCATCTATATACCTACAGAGAGATTAATACATCAGTAGAGAAAGCAGTTAGACAACACTAGCTGAACTTGAAAAGTAGAATCTGACCTAGTTGGACTGAAGACTACTAAGAAAATCCCAGGACTTTTAGCTAGAGTGGAAGTACCCCCATGTATGTGTGTGCATGCGTGTGTGTGTACATACACAGATACACAGACACACACACACACACACACAGAGGAAGAAAGCAGTGGCAAACTACATTCATATTGCTTCCAGGAAAATATGATAGAAGTGTCTAAGGAACAACTGGCACTCAAAGGAAACTAGTTTACAGTATTATTTATATAATTACTCCCTAAGTATTTCTTATTCTTTGTATTCTATACATAATTTATTGGCTTTCCTAGATTTTGATAAGCAGGTTTATGATGTAACATTAAACATGTTTGCTCAGAAGTAAATGCAAGGGAACTCACTCCTTAAATAGAAAAGTTTAGGCTTGGAGCCTCAGTGAGGACATGCTAGCAAATATAGGATAATTTGTGACATCTTGCCAATGATTTACATTGTACATAAAACACTTCATGTTCTGATCTAAAATATATGGTTTCTCTAACTGCAAGGTTTAAAGTATTTTTCAGAATTAATCCATGACAACCTGAGTCAATCTAACATGTTTTGCTAATTAAAATTCTCATGTAAGGGAATCCAAAAGGTAATAAAGAAAAGTATAATTGAACATTCCAGTGTCTTGAAAATGTAAAGTTACTTTTAAAGCAGGAGTTTGAAGATTTAGCATCCTCAGTGTGATTAAGACAAGACATTCTAGTCAATATAACAAGTCTAAAGTCTTGTTCTTGTAACTATTCATTTCATGGTCATGGGAACCATTCAGCAGTTGGCCATGAGAAAATCCAGACCTTGCTAAAATACAGAAAATAAAGATGATCGAAGCTTCAATATTAAAGTGTTCAAAAAAATTATTTCACAAGTAGCCAGTTAAAAGTTAAATAAGCTTTCTCTAGAATGATGCTTTTGGGGGAAAAAGTACATGAATTGACCTCATTTGTTCTAAGCTAAAAACAGTCCTATGATAACAGTTTAACACCAACCCTCTTCTAATGAAAACATGTGAAGTTATGCTATATTTGAACAAGCTGCAGTGTATTTCGCAATTACGGCATTTGTATATGTGTACCTGATAATATTGTCCTCCTTTTCTTTAATGCCTATAAAGGTGTTGCAGTAGAGAGAAAACTTTAATACAGAAGTGAATCAAAAATAAAATGTATATTGGCAAGCAAATTAACAGAAGACACTGGTCAATGGAGATGACTTAGTATTTATTTATTGACCTACATATTTAACTTAGTATATGCTCAGCAACAAAGAACTCTTAGTGCAGTGTTCTTAGCCCAGTTATAACACAGGCTCTTTGACTTGGAACCAATTTGAGCTCTATACCAACTGAAGACACAAAAATAGTTCCATTACAGTATGTACACCACCATTTTATAGCCATGTAGTTCCAGAAAGGGATGCAGTTGGGATATGAACCAAAGCTGATAGAAGATCCTTCAGGCCATTGACTCAGTCCATTAAGAAATACAGATAAGCCTTCAGGGGATTCACACTATTATTTGAAGAAATTACAGAGAAACAGATCAGCATATTGATAATAAGTAGTTCCATATCTCCTGACCATCACAAAGATGTTGAATAGCATTGGTAGCATAATGGAGCTCTAAGCAACAACATCTATAGCTGTGGAACAGTGATCTCCTGGTGACATTACCTGAAATGTGCCTGAGAGATGTAATAAGACAAGTGTAAAACATTGTCTCCTGTTTCCAAGTCTTATCTAGAAATCCAGCAGGATCGCATGGTAGATGGTGCTGAAGCTGGTGTCAGGCATAGCCAGTAGAATCATATCTCCAGACTGACCATACACTATTCTGTTCATAGTCTATTCTGAAGCTGGTTTAACATAACTGAAGATAATCTGCTTCTTCTTGGAAAGGCACTACTCTCTCTATATCAATCATGGGATTGATTTAGAATTTTCCATATTGGTATTATCCTCAAATTCTTCTCCTCAATCTGTTGGAGAGAATGAGAGTCACAAAAAACAGGTTTCAGAGCATGTCTACATTTCATAATCAGCACTACACCAATTTGCAATGTGTACACCTTTCTCTTACACACATCCTTTATATCTGAGCTTGCTGTGTTTGTATAAGTCCCTCTCTTCATTTGCAGAGCCCTGTTAGTTTTTTTCTTGGTCACTCTGTTGTATGACAGACAAAGCCCAAGAACCTTACTGCTACAACAGATACAAGTCTACACAGAACTTGATACGGATGCTGTTCTGTCATCTTAACATGAGAAGTTGCATAGGAACAAAGTATTTTAAAGCACAGGTTTTTATTCAGTTCAAAACAAACATGTCACAAGTATAAATTTGAGCATCCATAAGAATAACAAATATGAACTGCAGAGACTGGAAAGATCTTTATCGTCTGCTGAAAAATGCGTTGGCCTGAGGATTTTATATAGTTCACAGATCCATCATTTGTTGAAAGGTGATCATAAATTTGCCATTACAAGCAGCATCCTGTCTCCAAAATCGGATGTGTTTGAAGTTGAATCACTTAATATTTCTCAGTGAAACATACATTCTAACTCTATGAGGGATATTATACAGGTATCAGCTCAATTTTCTTCTTGTATATTGAAGTCCGCTATTCAGGAAATTCCTGGGAAAACAAATATTGTGTTAAAACTGTCATCTCACATCCAGACTGCTATGATAAGGTGTATCATTTCCTAGGGTTGGTGGTGTTTTATTTTTAATCTATTTACAAGAAAACATCCTAATAAAAAGAGTGTGGCAACAGCTGAACATATTCATACCTGAAGGAAATGCAATGTTGAATAAGTATCTATAGTTATTTAAAGTCCAATTGAAAGTATATAATTCATATAATTCCCTGAATTTACTTCTTTAGAGTATTTGATGGGCACAAAATGAACTGAAACTTTCCTACGTGAAACCAACATTCTTTTGGATTCACAAAGACTATGCCCTGAGATGGTTTGACAAAACATGGGAATAGTCTATTGCCAGATTATTCATGGACACTATATAGCCTAATTTCAAGGAAGAACTATTGGAATGATTTGTTTGCTTGTTTCTGATATATAGGCTAACCCTATAGATTTGATCCTATATTGTGATAATTTAACTGCATGGTGATTGGGGGGGGGGAACCCTGCAATTTATAGTTTGAGATAATGTGAGGCTCATGTGACATTTCTTGCCATATTCATGAATTATAATCATCAGCTGATGGTAGCCTTTAGACAACTTTGATTGATTCTGGAAAACTAAATAGAAAAGGATTTGGCTATCACCTTGTTGGATGACCACTAGAAAATCCTGTAGGCTAAATTAGGGTGTTAAAAAAACACGTGTTGATTCTTTCTGCTCTCTAGAAAGAATAGAGAATCAATTCATTTCATCGAATTTGCTCCCCAGAAATTCTAGAACGTAATTCTAGAAAGAAGAGTTGTCAGAATCCTTGCGACCACTCCTTCACACTGCTAGTTCGTTTGCTGCAGGTCTGCCATTCCAGCAGATGGGGGGAAGGTCAGAGCAGGGACTGCTAGGTGCTGCTGAGCCATTACCAAGCCATCAGGAATGATTAAGGGCATAGCGACGAAGGAAATCTGAGAACCCCAACAACCTGCACATGAAGGATTCGAAGATAGAAGGGGAGGGGGTAACGAGAGGACTTTAAATTGGGTTTTAGCATGTTGGGAATTTAGTTCCAGCTATTTCTTTGTGCCTTAGAGCTGTGTACTACTGTTTTCTCAATCAATCTACCTGTCTCTGAACCCATGTTGATTTCAATGAGAGTTGCATTCATTGGGGCTGAGTATTGCAGTTCTTACAAGAGTGGCTATATATAAAACCCACAGTTTCTGGAAATACTAGTTAAGAAATGACACATTGTTAAGGGTTTAAGGCTTGAAATGTGTGCCTATATCTGTTCTCAAAATGAACAAAATTCAATTTTGATAAATTCAAAGCTGAGTGTTTGAATCATACCTGAGCATCCAGCATTAAGTTGGCATCTAAATAAGAGAACACATATTCAGTAGATAGACATTCTCCAGATAGATATATTTCAGTTTATTATTGCAACTCAACCAGTGGAATATTATTTCAAGCATTTACCTATGCCTGGTAGGTCATCTCGATCAGGAATTATGAGTTTTGAGATGTAACATTCTGGCCAATGTGGAATCAATGTCGGAAGAGAATGTAGTTCTACTGAAGGCATGTCACATCTCCTCAAGCCCTTTTCACTAGCCAGAAACTTAATGATTGTGTATTAGTTCTTTAAGGTAGACCTGTAATGGATGGCATGAGCAGGGAAGATTCTGGAATGGAAGTTCAAGGTTGTCAGGAGTGGGGAGACACATTCCAGGGCAAGTGCCTCCTCAGCCCACAGCAAGAGTGTGAGAAGATGAAGAGGATGAGACTGGCCCCTCCCTAGAGTCTCACAGGGTATATCCACTAGTGGCTTTAGCATAGGTTTAGTCTGGTGAGATTTTGTCTATTAGGTGTGAGCTAATAAAGGAACTGAACTGTACTGGATTGCCTCATTGCTGTTCTTGGGCTGAAACTGACAAGACCAGACAATGTAGGTCAATGCTGTTTTATTGAAAAGGTATAGTAACAATCTTGCAAATCTGAATGTGCTTTCACCCTCCTTCCCTTTATCTATGAGAACTAAGGATGGGAAGTTTACTCAATCTACATTTTTTTCTCTTTTATCTGACCATTACATTGGTAATGGCTGTTCCTCCTGTCCTTCAAGGCCATTCCCTCTTTTCTCTATATTTCCTTTCCTGGAAGTTTTGTTGGGTCACCAGAAATGCTGGATGAGCAACTGGATCAAAAAGAAGTGAAACAATATGTTAGCTTTTCTTTTTAGAAGTGGAAGGTGAAAAATAGTGTTGTTCTGTGAAGCAGCTTTAGGGTAAGGGTGTTTTTCAGAAACTTTGCCGAAAAGGAGCACCCTTTAAAGCTTTGCATAAGCCCTAGCAATTAAAGCTTTTGGGAACTGAATATTTCATTGATTAATTGTGTGTTGAGCACTGCGTGCAATTTAACAGCATAACACTTTCAATTAGAATGTTTACCTTCAGAACTGAATCTGGAAAGAAGTCAGAAATGTTGCATTCTTAGAAAAGCAGCCCTAGCTGTGGAAATTGGTCCACATATATAAAAGCTAGGAGACTTCCAAGTTTAAAGAACAAATTGCTGTTTAATGTTGAGAAGCTGGAGGAAAATCCATAAATGTATGGACTCCATTGTTTTTCGATGTTTACAATCTTCATTAGAACTAAATACAAAATAAATTCCACATATCAACAAGTAACAGGCCCAGCTTTCATTATTGTTATTAGTGGATGCCAAAATCATGAAATCCCCACCTCCCTCTGGACACACATGATTACTTTTATTGTGCTATTTATTTCCCTTCATGTTTTAATATGTGCCCATATAAATTCTGTTCCACTAACATATTAAGGGGCATTTCTCAAAATGAAACACTTACGTGACTGGATTTGTAACATTAGCGACACAGAGGTATGTGTGCTTTGTAAACATCTGTCTTGCTTCAAAGTATTTATTTATTATTCCTTCCTTCCTTCCTTCCTTCCTTCCATGTATATGGCCACCCATCTGTCCAAGAAACTCTGTGCAGAGAACAAACATAAACCGTGAATTAACATTAAAATAAAAACCACTAAAATTGATTCAAAGCTGAATAAAAACACCAACCTCTGGACACATTCACTCATGCCAGAGCTCCCAAACCAACATCCTGCCTGTGGGAAGAAGTATTAACTATAGTATTAACTATAGCTATCAAAATAGAAATGAACATCTAAATTAAGCTCCTTGTCACCTATTCCATGGTGCCAGAAATAGACATTAACTGAACCTGATGGAATCTTAAACAAATGGATATCTGGTAACATTCAAGTTTAAGATTAACTTCAGTTTGAATCAAAGTGTTGACAATGGTATCGTCCTTGCCATATTTTCCCTCATCTATTCCCATCATATTTAAATCGGGTCTTCATGTTATCTAAGTGGGATTTCCACATCCACAATTAATGCAGTATTATTAGTCAACAGGCTTAGGATAAACAGCATCAACGATTGCATTTTCATAAGCATGAACAAACATTTCAGCAGGTCTTCTTAGGAAAAGTAGTGATCAACTAGGCCAGTTAAAACTTCTTCTGGCTGAGGTCTGGAGCTGATGCTTGAATCAAATTGACTTTCTTGCACACAGCACAATACAAATAACACAAGATATGCAATTCATTTAATTTGTACGAAGATATCATTATGTCCATGTTACCTGTTCTTCCCTTGGGGATGCCTGTTGTGTGAATGGTATACTAAAAACTGAGTTACAAAAAATTGTGAGTGAAGCTAGGGCAAAAGTTAAATGGGTTTACCTTCATTTACATTTCATTAAAATGAAAGAGTTTAAATCATTACTCTTCAATTGAGAATTTAATAATGTTCCCCTTCTGTAATATTAAAAAATGGATAACTTTTGGAAGGTTTCTGAAGAACACAGCTGAGTTTTGTGGAGCTGTATCACAGCTCCAGTTTGTTCATCTCTGAACTAGGTGGATCTTAAACTGATTTGGTGAATCAGGCTTTGATAGCACTGTTGAATCTTCATCATTACCAATGTCACTGAACAGCAAAATACAACTTTCAAAGAAAAAAAAAATCTCATGGAAGAAATGTGAAAATAAAAATCACACACACACACACACACAAACCTTGAAAGAAGTCTCTTGTCATTTTGCTTCAAAAGGTAGTATAAACATCTTTTTCATAATAGCAATTACAATTTGTAGGTTGATGATGAGTGATATTTCTAATAAGAGCAGCAGCACAAATAAATAAAGTTATTCAAACTGGATAGAACATCAGACCACATCCAAGGGAACAGGAATCATTCAGAGGATAGCTAGCTGGATTTTGTCCTCTAACACCATCACCATCACCTGAGCATGACACAGTTTAACCTATCATCATACGATACAAAAGCATCACAAGATGCCTTGATAACAGCACAGTTTCTACTTTGGAGCAGGCATTGCGCTGTAAACAAATGAGCTGGTAGGTATTCAGCCAAAAGTGCATTCAGCCAAGGAAAGAAAAGTGATGAGACGTCAGTGGGAAAAAGAGTGTTTCCTTTATTCCACTCTTTTATTGGTTTATGGATTCATTCTGCCATGCTGTCTACTGTTCCTAATTCCCATCTTAAAAGAATCTGGGAGAATTTTTGAAACCAATGTTGAAATTACATGGGGCATAGATTTTTCATGCTTATAGCTTTTCCTCTCGTTGCAGAGTCAAATGCACTTTGATTTTAAAATTAAGTTCCTACCAGTGTTTGTGTGTACACCATGTGCATTTTTATACGTTTAAATCTGTTTTTACCCATGTGTCCGTGGATGTAGATCAAACAGTGCTAAACTGTACTGCTGACGGGATTTTATGTATGTCTGCCTTAAAATTAGTCACTCTACCAAACTTGATTTACCTGAAGGACCACCTCGCCCCCACGACTTCAACCCGTCCCACCCGATCTCATAGAGAGGGCATGCTCCGGATCCCCGCAGTAAAAAAACTTCGACTAGCGGGGTCCAGAAGGCGGGCCTTCTCTGCTGTAGCCCCCGCCCTTTGGAACATCTTGCCCCCGGGGGTGAGACAGGCCCCCTCACTCCAGGCCTTTCGGAGGGATTTGAAGACCTGGCTCTGCCATCTGGCCTGGGGCAGGGAGGGAGGATATCAGAAATGGGGTTGGCTGGCCCCTTAGCGGCCTGGTGGGGCCCTATTGCCCTCTTGGAATTTTTAGCTTTTTATCTCTGTAAATTTCTAGTTTTATAATGTGTATAATTTTTTAAACTTTTTAAATTTAATTGTGATTTTAGTGATTGTAAGCCGCCCAGAGTCCCCCATTGTAGGGGAGATGGGTGGGGACAAGTCGAATAAATAAATAAATAAATAAATAAGTAAAAATATGTTCAGGTTATGTTTGTGATATGAATGTTAACATTTTTTCTGTGTTTAAGAAGATGGTGAGTTTATGGAGACTTTATTGCTTCCATGTAACATTGCAATTGAGTTGCAACACTGTATATATATAATATTGGTTCCTAGTCGTCTTCCGTGTCTTCAGGAAATGGAAAAAAAAATGAATGAATAAATACTGGAATTTATTTTGACTTTTCAGTAAGCCATTGTGACAGAAACTGATCATTTCAAGAGTGTGGAACTGAAAGTACACTATTCCATCACTTAAAAAGAGAAAGAGAGAGAAATTGATTTCTGTACATCCACAATACCATGCTGGTCTTCATATAAACTAAGGGATGTG
The DNA here is from genome assembly GCA_030867105.1 of Liasis olivaceus. Taxonomy (NCBI): domain Eukaryota; kingdom Metazoa; phylum Chordata; class Lepidosauria; order Squamata; family Pythonidae; genus Liasis; species Liasis olivaceus. The sequence goes on from CM061354.1 coordinate 70,035,790, forward strand.
CATTATCACATTTGATACTCTATTGTTTCGAATTCAAAATGAAACAAAATTACACAAATTCCATCTCCAACACATACACACACATGTAAAGGAACTTTCATTCACATTTACACTATTGGATTTGCAACTTGGTGAAAAAAAAATAGCAGGTTATGAGATTTATTGGTTTACTCATTCCTCATCAAGTTTTTTTTTTTTTTTTTTGGTAATGTGTTTTCATGCTGCAGGCCACATTCTTGAATGCTTGTAAAACCACAGACAAAACCAATGAAATCGTTTTCTGAATCTGGGAAGGAAGACATGAATTAGAAGCTCCAAAATATTCTGGAAATTATTTTATTGGAATGATGAGATGAAAAAAAGTTATCCATATAATAAAGAGGTGCAAATAGGGGGCTGGGGGTAGAGAGTTGTATTTATCCAGATGGAGAATAGGGCCAATCTTTCACAGGTTGTCTCTCTGTGGAAAAGCCAACTATAACTTAAGTGCTTCTGGATCTGACTCAATGATTTTCAAATGATCTGGTTATATCTACCAGAAATTTGTAGACCCATTTGTAATCTTATTCCATTGACAAGTCCTGAGACTGTGGAATTCCCTCCCATTGAAATGTATGCTGGCTCGATAAAGGCAGACATTGAATACAATTTCTTACATCTCCTTATTTAAAACAAAACAAAACTGCAGGTTCACATGCATCTTTGGACTTTATTATTCAGTCATGTTTTGTTTTTTTCTTACTGAAAAGTGAACCGAACCAAATTTTTATTCTTTAACCAGCATTAAAGAAGTTTGGGGTGCTTTTTAGTGAGCGTATATATGTGCATAAACACACACACATATACCTCTTAATTTTAAACCCAGTGAGCTGCCTGAAGATTTCTACTTTTCCTTGTATTAGGTGTGCAGGTTATTTCTTACATTTTACTTTGATATATGTTTTAAATTATTTTTTTGCAATGCTGTCTGCCTTTGTTATCCAGCTGTATAATATTTTATGTCTTATTTTTATGTGAAACACTTTGCAAGGAGTATGCACTAAACAGGAGGCTTATAAATATTTGGATCCATATATATTATCTGAGCGCAATTGTTCAGCATTTATGTATTTCTGGGTTTGCACACTGTCAGAGAGTAAGAAGTGAAGTTACAAAATGTATTGCAGCAGAACACTGAAAATGTAAAGGGAGTGAAAATAAAATCTAAACAAGAGCAATTCAGTTTGTTTTTTGAAATTCTCCACTAAATGTTTGGATCGAGTTACTAGGTGAGTTTCTCCAGGCAAAGAAGAAATTCTCCAACCAGTTTCCCAAGAGCAGGTGACCTCCTTCCAAATCCTGAAACTACTTCTTTCCACCCACTTCCTTCAGCCCACATAGGAGGATTTTTTTTTTCTGGAACTCCTTTTTCAGTGCGAGAAGGCAGGGCAAGAGATATCAGCTCAGGAGAGTTGAGCATACAATGAAAGACAGGACATTTATAAAATTCTTGGTAATCTAACAATTTAAAACATTCAAGAACACCATCTTTCCCCCATGGTAGTTTTCCCCAATCCTCTTCTTTGAAGAAATTTGTTAAGCAAATTTTCTTTCACTAGACCGAAGTAGGAGAATTTCTCCAGATGGTATTCATTCAAGCAGAGGGTTTATAAGCTACTTTGGTTGTTATTCTGATCTCTCAAGCTATGGATCTGAAATCTCACTTATCAGACAGCATTATGCTCACATCGTTCCAAGATTTTACTAATGTACAAGGAAAGTTTTATTATGATACAGAGAAGACAAACAGCAAGGGGTTTGACTCACACTACAGTAGAAATGCAAAGCCATTGGCTGCGTCATATCAGAGATGATGATGATGGCTTCCAAGTGAGGTTCTATGGCAGACTAGATGTCACTGAAGGAATGGGGATGACATTGTAGTGGAGATTGGCAGCCAGACTCTGAATTCTGGCTGGAGCAGTCTCTCTGGAGAAAGAGAGATTGTGAGATCACCCACTTCCACTCTGGACAGCCGCTCCTCGTGAATAGACTACAGGAACTGAGGTTTTTGCAGTCAACTTGTGAGTTGATCAGCTTGAGGTCAAGGGATTTCAATCAAGCTCAAAGCTGTAATGCAGCCTATATGGACACACTTTTACAAAAGCCTCACTTTCTTAACCACTTTCAGATATAATTGATTTACAGCTAAAGAGAGATTTTCTGAATGGTAGGCTAAGATAAATGTGCTTGGTGATTCAACATTATTTCTAAATTAAAAAGAAAAAAAGAGGGGGCTTCAAAGGATTTAAACTTTCAGCACACTTTCAGCAATTTTTCAGGAAGAAGACAAGGAATCCAGTTTTACAGCAGCAATTTAATACAAGATTGAAGATTGATAATACAGATGTAATTGTGTTTAAAGAAATTCCAATTGGAATACTGCATAAGAGAAAAAGAGTACTTCTTTCTGACTGATAGACATAAACATAAAAAGATTCCATTTTGATGTGATAAACTGGAAGGAGTGATTTCTAGTTTCAAACTTTGGAGGTTTTGACTGAATTCTATGCAGAAAACAAGATAATTTCTAGAGAAATTCAAAGAAGAACTGGAGACAGTACAAATGGATGTGACAGATGAAGCCACACAAAAGCCTCCACAGGTGCAACAGGAAAGTGAAAAGGTTGATACTGAATTAAGTACTACAGGTATTGACTTTTCTACATTTTTTGGCCTGACTATGGATTACAAATGCGGAACATAGAACATAAATGGAGCAAATGCTCCTCAAAAGAAAAAAATAGGCATTAATTGAAAAAAAAAATTAAAAGAAGATATAATTTGCTTACAAGAAACACATATTAGAAAAAAGGATATCAAATATTTGATTTTTACAAAAATTTGGGTGAAGAATTTATCTCAGCAAGGAAGGAAGGAAGGAAGGAAGGAAGGAAGGAAGGAAGGAAGGAAGGAAGGAAGGGAAATTGAGTTTTGTAAATAAACCCGACTACAACCAGAACTTATATTGACTGATGAGTATATTAGATATGTTGAGGTGGAAGTTAATTTGCATGGGTTTGATATTGGGACTTTATGCCCCAAATGAGGGTAAAGCAGTGTTCTGTAAAGGACTTATGGACAGACTAATGGGCTTTTCATATGAAAATTGTTGTTTAATGAAAGATTAGAATGGTGTGATCTCCCCACAAGTAGACGGAACTGAGAAAAATACTAAAATTACACAAGGTAAACTACCAAAAGGTTTTTATTATTATTATTAGATGGACAATTTAGAGTTTTTTGATGCATGGAGACATAAAAATGGCAATTCAGGAGAGCACACTTATTTTTCTGAAAGTCATTCTTTTAAGAACAGACATGATTTAGATTTTGAAGGATTTGACTACTAAGGTTCATAAAGTAGAGGTATTACCAAATACCTTTTCAGATCATAACCCAGTGAGTTTGGTTTTTAAATGGAAACCCAGTTCTTTCAGATGGAGGTTAAATGAAATGCTGTTACAGAAAGAAGCAATAGTGGAGAACTGCAAAAAGAAATTCAAAGAGTTATTTTTTTTATACTACTTGTTAGTGAAGTCAAAAAGAAGAACCAAGAGAAAAGACATGCTATTTTGGACAAGATAAAAAGAAAAGAAGAACTAAAGAATTTTCCAGAGAAGGTAAATATTTCTCAACAAATTAAGCTTCTACAGCGACAATTATCTATGTTAACACTAAGAGAAAGGAAAATAAAAATGCATTATGCAAAACAATAAAAAAGAGTTTGCAAATAAACCAGGGAAGTGGTTGGCATACAAATTACAAAAAGAAAAGAAAATGATATTGAAATTACAAGAGGGAGATACTGTAATAACAGATAATGTGGCTATGCAAGAAGTATTTCATCAGCACTATTCCAATTTACATAAAGGACAGGAAATTTCCCTGGAGAAAATAGATGAATATTTAAAGAAATAAAATTTACCAAAGATTACAGAGAAACAGAAACAGATTATGAATGGACCCATAACAATAAGGGAAGTTTGCAACGGTATAAAAAAGATTAAAACAGGAAAAGTGCCTGAACCAGGTGGGTTACTGGCTTCTTACTATAAATGCTTTGAGGATGAACTTTTACAACCTTTACAAAATATGATGGATTCTATTTTACAGAGGGGAAAGATGCCAGAGAGCTAGAAAGAGGTTAATATAGCATTAATACCTAAGAAGGGACAAGATTTGACTTTAACAAGAAACGATCAGGCGATATCATTATTGAATAATGACTATAAGTTGTTTACAACAATTTTGGCTGAGAGGTTGAGAATAATTTTGCAAGAATTTATACATGACCATGTGGGTTTTTACCTAAAAGACAGTTAAAGAAATGTGTTGGACATTTTGGAATATTTGGAGCAGCATAATGAAAAACAAGCCGCATTGATTTTGTTAAACGCAGAGAAGGCCTTTGACAATTTGAACTGGGTTTTCCTGTTTAAAGTTTTGGAAGATATTTAATAAAAGTATCTCAAATTCATAAGTAAGATTGACAATTATTTGTGCTTTCTGTGAATCAATGGAGATCTAACAAAACCCTCTGAGATACAAAAAGGGACAAGACAGAGATGCCCATTGTTTCCTCTGTTTATTTTAGTCTTGAAATATTGAATAGAGATATAAGACAAGATGAGAAAATTGTGGGAGTAAACATTAAAAAAGAAACTTATAGTTAAGGGCATTTGCTGATGACTTGGTATTGGTTCTGGAGGAACCACTAAAGGGAATAGATACATTAATGGGAAAATTAAAAGTATTTGGTACACTAGCAAGTTTTAAAATTAATAATAAGATGAAGATAAAATAAATCATGAAAATAGAGGATCAAACAGAATTAAGAAAACAGGTTTTAAGATTGAGAAAAAAGTAAAATATCAATCACCATGACAAATATGAGTTGTAGGTTATTTCAAAATAATTATGTTAAGATATGGAATGAAGTTAAAAAAAGACATGTTAAGATGGGATAAATTACAATTGTCATTGTTGGGGAGAATTTTTGTGAAAAAAATATTTTGCCTAGAATGATGTTTTAGTTTCAGACAATACTGGTTTTGACTGCTGATGCACCATTAAACAGTGGCAAAAGGATATAACTAAGTTTGTATGGCAAGGGGGAAAAAAACAAGCTAAATATTAGGTGTTACCAGATGCAAAGGAAAGAAGAGAATTGGGTTTACCTGATTTGAAATTGCATTTTACACTTTGCTGTTTGGTTTGGATGAAAGAGTGGGTGTTGCTGAGAAATAGAAGATTTTTAGAGTTAAAAGAACATGACCTGAGATTTGGGTGGTATGGATATTTACATATAATCACGGTTAATGTAGATTTTAAAAATCACTATGTTAGATGTGCCACAATGGAATAGATACAAATCCAGGTTGTGCCCAAAAACACTTTTAGCTCTCAGAACAAGTAGCATTTTGTAGATGAGAAATAATAGGCAAATACAAATGATTAACATACCATGAAATACTAGAATTCTGTCAAGAAGAATACAAAATAAAGTAAAGAGAACAACTGACAGAGGGACAGATTTGCCAATGGTTTTCCTATTTACAGTTACCGTAAAAATTCAAAGTAGACAAAAGAATTTATGATATTGAATATTGTAAAACTGACTTTCAAATGTAATTGTGTACAAATGAACATGTGATTGCTAATACGTATAAACTTTTATTGAAATCTGAAACAGAAGAACATGTGAAAAATCCATGATGCTAAAAATTTTGGTTACAGATGGAAAAATGGGAAAATATCTGGTTGAAAGGATTGAAATTCACACTGTGTTATCACCTTAAAGAGAACTTGTATAAAATGATGTACCATTGGTATATGACACTAGAAAAATGATCTAGAATGTATAAAGATACTTCAAATCTATGTTGGAAACGCGAACAAGAAGGGTAATTTTATTGTGCCTGGGCGTGCAAAAAAGCTAGAAGGTTTGGGGTTCAAATACATACACTGATTCAGAGGATTTTAAAGATTAATATACAACTGAAACCAGAACATTTTGTCTTGGGACTAATGGATAAACATTTGGAAAAAAGTCACGGAATTTTGTTTTTACATAAGATAACTGCAGTGAGATTATTGCATGCACAAAGATGGAAAAATTTGGCAATACCTACAACAGAGGAATGGTTGATGAAGGACTTGATAGATGATAGAATTTGCTGAGATGGCCAAATTTACCTGTTTGATTAGAGACAAGACAGTACCTATGTTCATTGCTGAGTGGAAACCCCTTATGAACCTTTTGTGTAAAACAGAAAAAAATGAATTTGTGAACTAAGGTTTTGATGATGAGATAGGATAGATTATAGAAAGAAGAGAGCCATGTAACGTTAGAGAAAGAGGTCAATCTACAATTATACTTATAACTGCTGTAAAGAAGGTCAAAAGCAACTTCTTTATACTTTTTTTCTTCCTTTTCTACTTTTCTTCTATTATTCTTTTTGCACTTTAACTTTCTCTTTTATTTCCTCCTTACTCTATTTTAGTTTGTATTAAATTTTTACTCATTTTTAAAACTTTCAATAAAATTATACTTAAAGAAAACAGTAAAACAGCAAGAAATAATAAAAGAAGCTCTGTCTTAATTGTGCTGAGAGCTGCTTGTACCTGCTGATCTCATCTTAATAATGGATGATCTGAGGATGCCTGGAATGCAGAACACTCTATGATCTCTTTGGATCAGGTTGCCTCCAGTCCAGACAAATCACCAGAAGCTTTTAAGATCACAGCAACTGTGAAATAAGTGGTTCCAACCATTAATGTGAATAATGCAAGCTGTGCTGAGCACAAGAGATTAGAGGTAGCAGGTACAGGTACTTAAGGGCAGAACATTTATGACTATTATTTCTAAGGGAGCCAGGGAGATGACTTTGGAGAAGATATCTAGAAGCATATTGTATAATTTTAGATATGGTCAGTTTATATTAGATTAGATAACATCACTCTACATAAATTTTTGATATCATCACATTTTTGTAATTTTAGATGTTATCACATTATGTAATTTTAGATACTATTTCATTTATAACCTAAACATAGATTGTGTCCTGCTTCAGATTTCAGTCACACACACACACACACAATTTCTCAGGAGATTATCAATTTTACTTCAAGGCTGAAGAGTTAACAATGGAGCAAAGGAATGTAAATGAAGCAAAGGCTTGCCTGCAAAGGTTGCTTTGAAATAGGAGCATGCAGAAGAATCATCCAAAGTCAGTCCAAGTTTCAGAGAGCCAGGCCAAGGTTGTTGGTCAGTCCAAAGGTTCAAGAGTAGAATCCGCACACAAGTGTCTCACACATGCTGGAGATCAGATGTTGTTTATTTCTAGCAAAGGGTACCAACTCAGAGCTGCTTCTTAAATAAGGCTGCAGCCAGCTGTCAATAATTGGAAGGTTTACTCCTTTGCTTGGCAAGGAGCCTAATTGAACTTTGCTGTTCTGCTGACTTCTCTACTCATCTGGTGCAAAGATTGGAAGGCCTTACGTTATCCTCAACTGACTTCTCCAGCTGCTCAGGTGGTGCCACTGTGTTTGATCAGCCTCATGTGATTACTGGCTTTGTCCTTCCTGAGGCTGACATTCCACAGGCTCAGCTGGAGCAGCTTCTTCAGGATCAGATTCAGACTCAGAATCTAAGTCCTGAGTCTGGGCCATGACAGATTGTTCCTCTTGCACTTTACTCACAGGTTCTAGACAGGTTGTTTTATAGATGGGTTTAAACTTTGTATCAAACTTTATTTATTGATTTCTTAAGATAGATTGATAAGTGCTCACAGATCACTCATGGGCAAACTCCTTATACTGGTCTAAGTCTGAAGTGACTGAAGTGCTGAAGCATGTGTTAAGCCCATGGATACAATATCTCTTGAAAATGCAATCAAGAGGACTTTGGATGCTACATATAGAAAAATCAGAGAAAGAAATCTACTGTGTAAATATAATATATTTTTCAATATGAGTCTATGCACATTAGTGTGAGCATATCTGTATGGGTGTGTATGTGTGTAAATATAAAATCTAAGATGCTGCATTCAAAATGTTCAGAAGGCAAGAAATGAACATTCAAAAGACAATGAATGAAATTATTAAATAGATTCATGTCTAGCACAGCAAATATTGCCAGCAAGTCACACTAAATCTTTTGAGAGCTCTTTAGGAAACTGCTTTGTCTTTGCTCTCCTCCCTTTCCACACCAATTCCTTCCCTGGCTATTTTATGTCACACCACATCATTGGAAGCTGAACCTCTGGAGTGCAAGTCAGCAGAAGTGCATATCACTTTATTCACGTTAGCCCTTTTGTCAGTCTGAATTTGCTGTAATTGTGGAAATGTTCCAGGCACTGACAGTTACTGTTTTAGATACAAGTGCATATTAATAATATGAACCTAATATGTCCTGATTTAATGCTGATTTCTTGTTTATTAAATGTTTATTATTTTGTCCTAGAACTTGGTCCTAGAGATGGATTTGCCAAACACCTAGACATATCTCAGAGCAAGTTCAGCACAGTTCAGAATCATGAAAATCATATTGGATTTTCAAGATATTAAAAAGGTGGCTTTTTATTTAAGCAAATACTGAAAGGTAAGTTTAATTGCAAATGTGACATTGCTGCTGCTGTTGATCTATGATGAAAGATGGACAGCTATAAGAATTTAACAAAGGAACTATAAACGTTCTTTCAATGAAAACACAACCTGGAACTTTATACTCCAGTTTAGTTCTTGGTTCTTCTTGTTGATATTGTTATTAATGGCAGAATTTCTGTTGTTACCAATAAGTTATATTGACTCAACTGTGTTGTTGGACAAGATCTGTTAGCTGATTTTCAAAAACATCCACCCACTCTGATGAACTCCTATACCCTTGGTCATGTTAGCAAACTAACCCAAAGTAAACTTGATTTCCTCAAAGGAAGATTGCCGAATAAAAAGAGAAATTTCACATACTTATCCATTTGCATATTCTCCCAAAGATGTGCAGGTGGACATGATATACTTATCCATGTGATCAAAACACTGTCAGTTGCAGAGGATATGTGTGTCCTCCACAATCCATATCCACTGGATCATATATAATCCATATCCATATCCATAACCGTATCTACTGGATCCATATCCACTGGATCATATATGGATTATGACTAGGGTTTACATCTGCAATGTCCCACTAAGATGGTGTAAACAATTATTTCAAAGTAGATAAGAGAAAAGGGCATTTTTTTTTAATTCCAGATTATTGAATTCAATTTCTCAGTCTGAAAGAAATAAAGTACAAGTAGTTCTCACTTAATAGCCATTCATTTAGTGTCCGTTCAAAGTTATGATAGTGCTGAAAAAAGTTACTTATGACTGGTCCTTGCACTTACATCCATCACAGCACCCCCATGGTCATGTGATCGCAGTCCAGGCACTTGTCAACCAGGTTGCACATATGACGGTTGTAGTGTCCCAGGATTACATGATCACCATTTGCAACCTTCCCAGCCAGCTTCCAGCAAGCAAAATTAGTGCGGGACCATGTGATTCACTTAATGACCATGTGATTCACTTAATGACTGTGGTAATTTGCTTAATAACTGCCACAAAAAATGTAAAATTGGGTACAGTCATATGATGCCCCACTTAACAACAATTTGTTTAATGACAAATTTTAGGGTCCCTATTGTGGTCATTAAGGTCATTAATTAACATCAATTTGTTTAATGACAAAATTTACTTTATTGTGGTCATTAAGTGAGGACTACCTGTATACTAATAATCCTTTCCTATCCCTAGCCAATTTTTTTAAAAGATGAAGGCTCAGGCTTTACTGAGTCTCCAGGAGAAAAAAATTCAAATATTTCTTAGTACTTTGCATTATTGTTAGAGTTCAGAATTTCTGCATAGAAGGTATTTTAGCAGTGGTTTATGATGGTTATGTCCGTGCAAGGAAGCAGATGTGAAATCAAAAAGATGCTTCAGAATAAAGAATAATGGTTGTTCTCTTTGGTATTTAATTCCATGTGCATTTTGGCACATTGATTTAGGGTTGAACACAGAAGTGAGTTTGTGTAAGAATTGGCACATCAGTGCCATGGGCTCAGCATCCTACATCAGCTGTTAACTCCAAATAATTCACAAAATCAGAGCATGATAGGCTTGGAAGTATATTTACAAAACTATTATTCAATGAAGTTTTGTCCCAAAGTCTTTTGTTTTTCAACAAGCTAGGATTTTGTTATGTTGACAACAAAGAAAAGTGAGACAAAATGGCATATTTTAATGAACTCTCGTTTTAATGACTGCCTTCAGCAAAAGAAGCAATTTAAGTACAAAGAATAAATGGAAGCATAATATGTGTCACCAGTCAACAATGTACAAATGGATTCTGCTTTCTGACAACAGTTGCCTTAGGAAAAGAGAGCACTCTGAAGCCTAAAAGATTTAATTCCAGTAATGTTCTCTACCATAACCATTCCCCCTCTGAGCATAGCAGATCTGGTTCATTGAAGGGTCATTCCAAAGCTCTCAGTGCTAGTTTGACTTCGGATGGCATGAAAACAAAATATGGAGCACTTTAATGTTCAAGCAGAGTTGTTCTCAAAATATTTCTTGTACCCTTATTTATCTGTCAGTTTCCCCCTTCCCCCACCAGCCCTTTGAAAAGAAACAAAATTGCAACAGCAGAAGCAATTAAGGAAGGAGAAACAGAAGGGTAGGAACTAAGGGTAGAAACTAAGGACCCGTCTCACCATCAGTGCCTAGTAATTTTTGACAAAAATGGTGCTTCTTCTGCTGCCACTGGCAACGGGTTAGGACCACTAATTGTGGCATATAAGGAAGAAAGAATAACTGAATGTCATTCTAAAGTGCCTGTCCATCTGTCCATCCATCCATCCATCTGTCTGTCCATCAGTCTGACCGTCCCTCCATCCAACTGTCCCTCCATCCACCCGCCTGTCCCTCCATCTCTCTGTCTGTCCATCTGTCCCTCAGTCTGTCCATCCCTCTGTCCATCTGTCCATCTTTCCATCTGTCCACCTTTCCATTTGCCTTTCCATCCATCCGTCTATCTGCTCATCTGTCCATCTGTCCAAGCATCTGTCTGCCCATCTATCTGTCCGACAGTCCAACTGTCCATCTAAATGTCCATCTGTCTGTCTTTTCATCCATCCATCTTCTTTGGAGGCATGACCGAACAACATTGGGATTGTATACCAAGAGTATATATTCCCAGCAGAGTCACCCAAGGTATGAATGTCATTCCTGTGAAGCAAGCAGACCCCTATACTGAGCAGCAGTGATATATGAAGATGCCCGAGGCAGATGATCGCTTTAGTGACAATGGCAAAGTCATCAATTCTTACTGTGTGGGAAAACACAGTGGTAAACCACTCCTATATTTTGCCAAGAAAACCTCATAGATAGAAAATATAAAATGACAATATAGTGACAGATGATGGGTCCTTCAGGTCTGATGTCACTGAACATGCTACTGAGAAAGAGCTGAGGATCTTTCAGAGCAGTAATGGTGTTTATGACATGGCTAGATTAAAGCCTTTGTGATGTCTAGTTCCTAAGTTGCCATTCAGGAAGAGAAAATCCAAAGCTGCAAAGATAGAATTACAGTAGGAACATAGAACATAAGAAGCATGACTACAGGAAAGCTCAGCACAGTGAAAAATGAAATGAAACGACTACTAATTGAAATCTTAGGCATCAGTGAATTGAAATGGACTGAGAAGAAAAAGACCATGATATAATCTTGAACATATACCCATCATTTTTGAGGAGAACATCAGATTTGCTTTAGCTTAATTATTAGTGCTTTGTGTGACGAGTGTGGCTTTACTTCATGTAGCACTGAATTATTTCTTCTTGCGGCCCAAGTGTTCTCAACAATTTTATTCAGCCCAACTTTTTTTTTTTTCTTTTGGTCTTTCTTCAGCTATTCTGATGGTAATCTTTCCATAAGCCACTGTTACAACTGGGAAAACACCTGGACTTGACAATGCATCCTTGTCTGTGGGATGTCTCTGCACTTTAATGTTTTGTCTCTCTTTATTTTATGGCTACCCAGTTACCATGTCTGTGGATTTTTAAGCTTAGGAAGTTAAAGACTGTTACCACTTCAGTATTTTTCTACTTATTTGCACTATCTATTGACAATGCCTATTAACATAATCTAAGGCTTTGTTTGTCTTAATACTGATCATGAGATTGGCTTCTGAGCCTCTTTCAATGAAAGGCTCCTTAAACCTTCCTTTCTGCCAGCCACCAAACATCAGCATTTCTGATATTGTTATTGTGCCCATCTTTAATACATGTTTTCACTGATTTCGTAATTCTCTTAAATAATTCTATTGTTCTTCCAGTTTAACTCTTAGCCTCAGTTTCTTTACAATGCTTATTTAGATGATTCTTGTTTTTTCTTGCTCTTCATTTTTAATGATGTCACAAATTTCAGTCTAGAGTTCTTCAGGCATTCCTCTGATTAAACATAATTAGTTAGATTCTTGACCTTCACTGCATAATCATATGGACAGTTGGCAAGGTTGTAGCTTGTTGGCCTGGTCATTTGTTTTAAGTTTAGCTTTCAAGAAGATCTTCAAGATCTGAACCATAGTTGGCACCAGATCTTGCTTCTCCTTCTCTGCTTTCAAAGTTTATAATCAATTTGATTTTAGCTTTGTCCATCCAGTGTTGTCCATGTGCCGAGTAATCTTTTAGATTATTGGAAAATATATTTGCTGTAATCATTGAACTTTCTTGGTAGAGCTCTATTCGTCTATCTCTTACTTAATTTTGTATATCAAGGCCAAATTTCCCCATTATTCCAGATGCTATTTTACCTCCTATTTTAGCATTCCAGTGTCTTACAATTAGCATGGAATTTGGGTGGGAGTGCTGTGTCAACACACTGCAACAAGTCACCATAGAATTGTTTGGTTTCTACTTCTTCTGCACCTGGGGTTGCAACACAGACTTGAATCACGAAAATATTGATTTTCTTGCCTCATACTTGACTTGAGATCATTCAGTAATTGTTTGGGCTGAATGTGAGCACTGACTTTGACTCTTTTTGCCAGTAATTATGGCTATCTTATCTGTTGTAGAAGTTCCAATGCTCGTCTCCTGTGAAGTGATCTATGCTATTTCATTTCAATCTTTCTGATTCTTAGAATGTCAACATTCAGTCTTTACATTTCTGCCCTGATGATATCAAGTGTTCCTTGGTTCACGTTATGACATTCAGTGTACCAATGGCATACATATCTTTACAGCATCAAACATTTCTTTTGTCTTTGGGCACATCAGCAATGGAATATATTTTTGGCTTTAATCCAGGCACATCAAAAGCAGCAGTGCTGCTCATTCTGTTCTCCTCCAGTAGCTCGTCAGATACCTTCTGACCTTGGGTACATAATCTAGTATCATGTCAATGTTGTCCTTGTTATGAATGTCCATTGAGTTTTCTTAGAATAATACTGGAATGGGTCACTGTTTTCTTCTGGAAGGGATTGAATTCAGGCTGATCACTCATCTATGACCTGCCCATCATTGGCAGGACATTCCCCTTCAGGGAATATGTAGTATACTCTCAATGACAGAGCTCATAGTGTTACTTGGGCATGCAAGCCCCTTCACCACTACATGTTTATATAGCACAAAGAGATCCAAGGATAACTATGTGCATAGAATATATTCATCAACAAACAAATGTGAAAACATGAGCTTCAGAGGTTCTTTAATCATTTTTATATTGAAATGTTCAGAAGAAAATGATTTGGCTCTATCTTTCCTAAAACATATATCAAGACACCTACAATACGCAAAATAGATCAGGTACAATTAGCCAATCTTGGGGGATTGTATTAAAAAGACACTGTGTCACTAACTCTTCATCTCTTTTAAATGAGAGAAATGTTGGAATTTTACCATGCAGGATCAGATGGAGCGGATCAATTTCCCTAGTGGGCTAAATAAATTCATTCCTAATCTAGCCATAATTGACATTCAATGGCTAGAATTTTGCACTAATGCTTATTTAAAGAGGCCATTTCTTAATGAAGGCAAAAGGTCATTTTTAGTCATCTTTGAATTAAAGGACTAAATGAAACAATGAATGGATGTTTTGAGTTTTTCTGCTTCACCAGATAACCGTGTTATGTTTTGAAAGGTTATACTGGAGTGGAAAGAAGTCAAACTCATTCTCAAATTTCTGACTTACATGCAATATGTGAAGGGGGAAGGAAAGAATCAGAGTTACCAGCCTTTCTAAGCATCCTGCAATCCTCCACTTGAAAATTTCTTACTGTAAGTACAAGAAAATATCTAGTAAAATGACAATCATTATGAAAGAGGGGGTGTGAAAGATAGGGACCCCTAGATAGCTGGGTTTGGTGTATCTCAAGGAATAGTAATATATTCAATTATCTATTATTTATTTAATCATCCAGTTTCATGACAAATGGAGTGATTATCTTTGACCAGTTGGTCACAGAGGGAAAGAGTTCACTGACATGGCAGAAAGTAATTCAACTAGTAGAAATTCCAACATGTTCTTTATCATTTATAGACCTCACAATTTCTCATATAAATAAAGCTTGCTCCTGTACCAGGAATGAATGAATGAATGAATGAATGAATGAATGAATGAATGAATATATATATATATATATATATATAATACATACATACATACATACTATATATGTGTGTGTGTGTGTATGTGTATACAAATACCCACACACATACACACACACTTCCTTCATAGTTCTTGTTAGTCACAGTAGAATGCAATATTCTCACAAGAACAAGAACAAAGGTTTCAATTAGAATATGTTGATTTCAGTTGCACAGGAACTAATTATTCAAATACAACTATCATCAATCAAGCTTAAATGGTAGCATTTACGTCAGTCAAGCTGACATTTAAAGATTCAGAATGATTCTTGCTTGAGTCTCCTTTCATGGAATAAACCCGACTGAACTAATGAAATAATAAATAGTTATGTTTTTTAACTTTATGCATATATAATTAGAGTGTAATGATATATGTTGAGAAAGAGAGGGAGGGAGGGAGGGAGAGAGAGAGAGAGAGAATAGCCAGCCAGGTGGCAGCACCTAGCAGTTCTTTATTTGGGTGAACTACATGTTACTCACATATGTCCTGGGTGTGGAACTTTACCTGCATAACAAGCTCCCATATGTGCAAGATCAATCTTCCTGATTATATTAGTCCTTCTTCATTCACTTAGCTATATATCATTTCTGTCTGTGCCCTAGAACCTCTTGAAAAAATATATTACTTGCAGAAGTGTAGATTTAAAGTGGACAATGAATGTAAACTTTCATGTAAACATCTGTTCTAAACATCCCTGAATGATTAGTTTCCTTCCTGATTTTTTTTTCTATGAGTCAAGATCTATAAGAGATTGTGTGTCCTCATAACAAAGAACTCTGATAATGTGCATTGCATAAACAGGATGAGTGTATTCACATGTTCTTATTTTGATGCTACTGATATAAATAGAAGATACTAGAAAGACTGGACTTATTTTAAAAACCCACTATCATTTATCTGTGAGTTGCGAGGTTCATGAGCTGGTCAAAAGTCAGACTCACTATGCGGTCAGCATATCCTTTGATTGAAGAGTATAGCTCATGTGCCGAGAAAAATCTTTTCCACACATTAAAGTAATTTTTGCTAAAGAGTGACATATAAACTCATGTAGTCCAGGTTTCTCTTGCACTAGTAATATTATGAGCCTATCCAGCATTGAATAGTTTAAATTTTGTGCTGCAATTTTATGCAGTCTCAGGAAATATCATCTTTTTAATGAGGTAATAAAAAGTTAACTACGTTATATCTCTTTTATGGCATAATGTGGAATTTTCACTGTGGAATCATTGCCCAACAATATTTAAGCTCAGTTTTACTATTAACATTGGAAGTGATCCAGAACAATTATATCCTTGGATAATAGTATACCAAAGTACACAGAAGCTAACTATAACAACTCTATATCCCCTGTTTTCTGTAATGGGTGCAATCAGAGTGACAGTAATGCTTCCTGTCCTCATTTTATGACACTTTCCCCAACCTGCCGCTCTTCAAATGTATTGAAACCACAACTCCAGGAATTCTCAGCCAGTGTGCAGTCCCAACACATGCAGAATGCATACAATTAGTGAAGCATTGGAACACCATAGATACAGGTATAGCCAATGTCATGTGGGCATGTCCCCTGGAAAATGATTAGTAGGCCATACTTCTCCCAGGGCTAGGAGGCTGTATAGATTCGCCTACTGGCATAATGATTAAAAAATACATTAGAAGGATGTGTTCATCAATTATTTTTGCCTTCACACAACATCTTCCTTTTTTCTTTTTCTTTTTCTTTTTCTTTTTTACAGAAAAGTCCCATTAGAATTTGCAACTCAGCTCCTGGTGGAACGTTCTTGAAACATGTCTCCATTCCTACTAATATTTTTACAAAGTTTGGTTGCAAGTCCTCAGATATTTTACTTGACAGAAAAGCCTTGAATCATTTTTAATTTTTCAGAAGGCAAAAGATGGCACGTTTATAGAGATGTGTAGAATTCCTTTCCTTGAAGGAACTTCACTACTGTTTTTTTTCCCCCAGATTCCCACCATCACTATCTGCAAAAGAAAAGAAAAGAAAAGAAAAGCAAAATAAAATAAAATAAAATAAAATAAAATAAAATAAAATAATCCCTCAGCTATCTCATCAGAACCTTTAATTTGTTTTGTTTAGATAGAATTCTAATAGAAGTTACCGAAGACAGTAATATAATTAAACTTTCCAATAACAGAGGCTTTCTGACACCTGTACAAAGACAAATGGCACTCATTACATGTCTCATTTCCCCCAGTAATCTGGACAGGAAACAGTTAATTCCATGACTGATTAGCTGGAAGGTTCAGGTTCCAGCACAAGAATTCCAGCAAGTGCTTGGCTTTCAAATAAAGCTTCTCTATATAGTCAGTTATGGTGGCAACACTTTCGTATGCTTTTACACATACGTCCAGTGGAACCTGCTGGTTCTCTTAATCGGTTTGAGAACCAAGAGGGATATTCAGCAGTTTTATGGGTTACGTACTTCTGTGTCCTCTTCTTGATACTGGAGCTTCTCTCAGCGTTCAACAAACAGGGAAGTACTTCACTCCATCCCACTCAGTGAAGTACTGAGCATAGACCCTACACAACACAAAACAGTAAGCAAAGTTTTCTTTGAGTCAGTTCCTATGCGTAAATATATCCATGCAGCTTCTTTGGCATGATATGGATGCAATTTGCTACCGTATGTTTCTTTGAGTTCCCAGTCTAGAAAATAGGACTTCTAAGCCGGGTCTAATAAATTTACCATGTTTGTTAACTATCTATTTTAGTAATTGTTTATGGGATAGTTTTGTGAGTGCCATTTATGAGTGTGCATGGGTATGTGTCTTTGAACACCAAATTCTGCCTTTGCCATTCCGTGCAGCTAGTATATCCAATTATGTGAGTGCAGGAGGGGCTGGGGGGGATATGCATCACCCCTTTTTAATAGAGCAGTGGTACATCCCTGTATTTAATATTCTTTGAGTTCTTGAAGTTAAAGAGAATATAACCAGGCAAACAAATAAAATCAGGCAGTTGACTTCCATCAATGAGTATTCTACAAAAGAAGAGAACGAGCAGGGTAAGATATCTATATCCATCCTAACTGTGCCATGCACTAGCACCCAAATCAGTTGGGCTCATCCACCAGCTATCTACATTGTATCATAGCTTCTTTACTGAACAACAACAACAACAATAGCTTCTTTGCAGGACACATAAAAAATGTGCAACCAGACCCAACATTTTCAGGTCTAAGATTTCAGAAGAACAAATCCTTATCCACCCAGAACTATTCAGTTTCAACACTTGATGACAAGACAAACTTGTGTTGTCTGAACTAAAGAGTGGGAATGTGCACAATGTACTGTAGATCCCTCCAAAGCAGCAGACTCTGATCAAATATTGTCATCGGTGTGTCCCTTGCCAAAGATGATCCTCACATAAGTTGTTGTTGTTCTCCATGTAGCGTTCATTAATGTCTCAAAATGCAGAACAGTAATTCTAGTATGTGCTGTTCCCTTTTCAGCTAATCCAGGGAAGTTGCCATGTTTTTAGTAAGTGGACTGAACTGTAACTGAACTGATGCCAACAAGCAAGCAAACAAAAGAAAAACCAGCATAACATTTAACAGGGTCCAAACTGGAACAAACCTACAGGAAACATTTGTCCCAGAAATGTAATAGCACAACACAAGCTACCAATCCGATTTCCAGTGGAAGAAAAATTGTGATCCGGAAAAGGTACAAAAATCTCACCCATACAGATAAAAAACATTCAGGGGCAAAATTCTTTTTTTTTTAAATAGTATTTTATTGAAATTTTAAGATTACAAAGTTAAAAGTTAGAAATGAAAAAGAAAATTGAAAATACAAATTATAAAGAAAAGGAAAAGAAAAAGTGAGATAAAGTAAAAGAAAAAGAAAAAAGACATGAAAAATAGATAACTTCCAATCTATCTCTGGTCTTAGGAATAATAAGAGTGTCATAAGTGCTAGTTTTTAATGCATTAAGTAGGAATAATTCTTTGTCAAAGCATATCCCATTACATTTATAATCTAATCTTCAAATCCGCATGTAAGCTTCGCCCCGCCTGCATTTTGCAAATAGTCCATCAGTGGTTTCTATTCTTTAAGGTAATAATTATTTGAGTTTTCTTTTAATAAACAAGTCAGTTTATCATTTTCTGCCATTTCCATCAGTTTTAACAACCATTCTTGTATTGTTGGTAGTATCTGGGTTTTCCAAAATTGTGCATAAAGAAGTCCATTCAGGAGCAAAATTCTTGAGTCTCAAGAAGACATACCAAAATAAGACTGTATTGAGAAATCAGTCATATACTGACCTCAGAGAGTCACATGAGAAATTTATTTTCAGCAGCTCTTTCTTCATTCTGTGTAGAAATAGGTTCTCCATCATCTCACACCTATAACAGCAAATCAAATATATTTAATTACAATCAATGATCAGCAAAGTAACAAGATGATATGATACGTCCCACTTCCCTTTGGGTATATGGAGTATACATTTCACTACTGTAGGTTTCCTGGTTGTTCCAGGAACTACAATACTTTGTAGGAATAGAAGTCTCTATGCCTGTTAGTATGACTTTTTAAAACTCGGAGTATCTTAAGGAATGCCTCTTCTTATACGTACCAACCCAAGTATGCTGGACATCCTTAGAATCTTTCTTCCAGGTGCCACCGCCATGTGAAGTGAGGCAGATAGCTAGAAAGGACAAAATTTCTCATTTGTGGAAACTGCTGGTGGAATTCTAACCCTAGAAAAGCCTGTCTGGCTCCTATATTGATGTGTCTTTGAGGACAGGCAAAGAAGTGCTTTTTCCAAGCATTGTGAGAGTTACTTTTACTTTCAAGGGTCTGCATTATAATAGAATATTGTCTGCTTTTTAATGTTATTTTCATAACTTTTCTGGCTGATTATCATTACGACTGGGCATGTTAAAATATGCTAAACAAATAACTGCTGTTTGTGATGCCTTTGGTGGGAACTTTAGGTGCATTAGTGCTATCCAAGTCCCAGTTTCTATCTGAGGAACTTCCCTTTGCAGGTGAGTGTTATTGCAGACGTGGCTGTGTTTAATTTGATTCCAGGTATTGACCAATATCAGCACATCAGTCGTTTGAGACATCTCTGCTTTCCCGTTGGCCAGAATGGGCATATTCTGATTCGCTCCTGGTTCTTGCAGAGGTACAGGGTCAGGACTCAGATGTGTCCCTAGTGTGTAATAATAATAATAGCCTACTGATCCATTTTAGATATGAAATTAGAACATTTGGGTAAGAGAAATTTCCACCATTTGGAAGTCTTCTAAAATTCCATGGACTGCAAAATTATGTTTCCATGCGTTTACCTTAAAATAATTTCACAAGGTTCATAAATTATACTGCTATATGCACATACAAATGCTTTCAGTATGCAGGATTGCCAACTCATCATAAAATGTTTTCCTTTTTTGAACATATATATGTATCAGGGTTTTTGCTAACTTTGTAATTATAGTCCTGCTGTTCATGTGCTGTTAAGCAAAGCAAATGATCTGCCTCTTTATTCAATTAGAATATTATTAAGTCATCCCTTAAGACCAAGAATAATGAGTTGAAAAAGAACATCTGGGGTGTTATTCTTAGGAATTTTATGTGGTTTTAATTTGAATTTTAAAGTCTGCAGTTGTTCTTGCTGCTGTTCTAAGAGATGCTGAGATAGACTTATAAACATCTTATATTTGTTTTAAGCACTCTCATTGAAATCATTTGGAGTGAACCAGAAGACTTTTTTTTATATACTCAGGAAAGTTGAATTATATTTTTTGACATTGTATATTTTATTACTTTTTTAGTGATAATATATAGCCTCAAAGGGCTAACAGTGATCTTTTGCTCCATCTCCCAAACAGGTCCCTCTCAGAATCTATAATGGTGTGTGGGAATGACATTGGGAGACCTTGGGCCTGTAAAGGTGAGGGGGAGAAATAAACCTTGAGACTTGCAAGGTAGTCCAGGCAAAAATACACCCAGCAGTACTAGCTCTATTTTATTGTAAGGTTACATTAATAGAATGCTGCAAGTCTGAAAGTACATTTACCCCCCATCATCTTTACAGCCCAATAAACTAAGGACGGTCCCTTCTGAGGTGTTTGCCATGACCACATTCCTTCTGCAGAATCAGCTGTCACATATCCAACCATTCCCTGGCTGTGGCTCTTCCCCCGTTTCCCAAGGTCATTCCCACATACCATTACAGAATCAGAACTGTTGGTGCCAAAACCAATATAGGGAATAGCTAAGCAAATAGAGTAGAGAGCTGGATATCTGAGACTTCCTCTCCAAGAACCTCTGGGTCACCATAATCTGAACCTACCTCCTGCATTGGGATAACAGTTTGATAATTCCTGTGGACAATATCTACCTTCCAGGTGGCACCTCACCTGGCATCCTCCCACTAACCCTGGTGAATGAGGCTAATAGTTTTCTCATGACCTATATGGCTTTTCTGGTGATTAAAATGTGAAAAAGATAGGCATTGAATAGTTTCTATATTACAACCTTCAGATTGGGAAGCTTAGATGTATGTGGTTCTATAGTTTAGACCCATGTGGCTAGATGTTCCAGCCCTTTGCTTTCCCTTGGAAGGCAGACAAATCTTACTTGAGATAAATAAAATAAAACTTTATTTTAAAAGAAAGTATAAACTATAAAAACTTTTTAAATTTTAAATATATAAAATGCCAACATTCAATAGTGAATGGGATGCATTTACAAATTATGGGAAAAAGCAGCTTGATTAAAAAAGAATATTTACAAAAGAAGATGTAATGTCCAAGGCAGACCAAGAGATGTCACTGATGAACATTCTGCTTTGAATATGTTGGAGAAACTTCAAATTGTTACAGATCAGAGAAGATTCTAAACAAAAGTTATTTCTTCATGTACATCCTAAGTACCCACTCTTACTAAGCTTGTACAAGTATTTCTTTTAAAAAAAAACTTTAGCACAGGGTTGTAAAGCAAACAGTAAACCTAATGCAACCTTCCTAGTCATTTGTTTTTACTTATCATTTCAGAAGGAGCCATTTTCTGAAATAGATATTCCTTCTGTTCCAATTATACCTGGACTTTGTGATTCCTGGGGATTTCAGTAAGAATTCTGAGACAGACCCCCAGTTCTTTTCCTAGCCTCAATTTACAGCTTCTGCCTGTTCATATCCTCCTCCTCCTCCTCCTCTATTTAGAAAACAGGCAAGGACCCAGGCAACGTGCCTCTGTAAGTCATCCAAAGTATGTCTGATTAAGATTGGATCTTGACTGAGCATGTAGCATGAAGTTAACAGTCCGCAGAATTGTGAATGCAGGCTGAATTTCATAATAGCCTACATGTGAGGCCAGTCTGGTGGTTTGGGCTTAAGAAGCTATTTCAAATGGATGTGTTGAAGGAGATATGGTGAATATATGATATTCTCTTTTGCTTTTCATGAAGATGTGGGCCACCTTTCCAAGAAGATTCAGTATCTGGGCATCCTTCCATGAACATTCAGTATATGGGCCATGTTTCAAATATCCTAGTCTATCCTTCCTGTGGCTAAAATCCAAAATTTATTCTAACTTGAAATATTCCTCCCTCCATGTGAGATGCAGGGACAGAGGGGAAGAGGTATGCAAGGAACAAGGGGGGTGTTCCCAACTAGGAAGGAGTGGCAGAAAGATAGATGTGATTTCATATATTTGGAAGGCGCAGGTGAAATGCTATAGGATTGATTTATGCAATTACAGAGAATAGTTCTTGGCATCTAGTTTCTGAGATGGGCACATGGAGGGGAGAAATCTCATGGAAAGCCAGATCAGAACTCTGCCAGGGAGTGGGGGTTAACATCTTAAAAAATCATGGCAGCAGAGTACTGGAAGATGGTCCATTTGATCCCTGAGGCACTGAGCAGCTTAAGGTTCCAGAAGAAAACACAATACCTTAGAAATTGAAGAGAGCTGGGAAGCATTCAGCAGCAGGTATAGATGGTAGCCCTAGGTTCCTTGAATCCTCAAAGGGCTGACAATGCTAATGTGAGAAGTAGATTTATCTTCTAGAGTAACTCATTATAACTCATGCTTTAATCAACCCTTTATTGGTTTGCTTAGCACCAGAAATATCTGCCAATTCTTTGACCTACCTTCTATTGTATGTTCTTGGCTTGCTCTGCTCATGAAATAGCCTAACTTGACACACATTTCTCTCTCTCTCTCTCTCTCTCATCCTCCCTCCCTCCCTCCCTCCCTCCCTCCCTCCCCCTCTCTCTCTCTCTCTCTCTCTTTTTATGGAATACTTGATTCTGCTATTTGATTGCAACCTCTGGCACAGACCTTGAGCTTGGACCAGAACCAGGATATTTCAAGATCTAACTCCTCCCCAAGCAATGGATGATTTTAAGAGAAGAACTGATTTAGTTATTGGCTTTGTGAAGTTGCTTTAAAATAAATAAATATGCATTAATTGTTTCTTTGAAAGTATAGAGGTTAATCCTATTGCATAGCATGGATATTTTAGATTAGAAATTCCTTATTTTATATTATGCTGTTAAGATTGATGTAATATGTTATTATATCAGTTGTTTTATTCCATGCCTATAGTCCACTCTTTTATAAGTACATAATAAATACAACTAGTACTGCTACATAAGAAATAATGATGTGGAAGACTTTTGGAACAGAGTGAAACAAAATGTGTTAGAGATGTCACCAAGATTTGTCAAATAATACTAAGGGGAAATATGAAAAAGGGAGTGTGGTGGAATGATGAAATGAAAGAGGTGGTAAATGAGAAAAAAATGCATATAGGAATAGGATTACAGTACTACAAAAGTGAGTATGAGTGAAAGATCAATAGTATACAGAAATATACAGAAAAATATAGAAAAAGAAAGATGCAAATTATACAGCTAAAGAGAATAAGGAACAAGTAAAGACAGAAAATAATGCATAACAATTTGAGGGAATTAAAATATATATATATATGGAAGTGAGTAGACTTTAAAAAGAGTCTCCAGAACAGTGAATGAATTAAGAATCAAATGGTTTGGGAAGGAACATATATCATAGATCATAGGTATTTATGTCTGCACAAATGCAGACATCGTTGTACTGAATGAGATGGAGAGGCACCATGGTTTTGCTGCAATGAAGACAGGCAGGGTACCGTGATGTTTCATGGATCCACTTCTAAAATGCATTTTGGTTGAAGCTTCAAAAAGCAAAGTATTATTTATTATTTATTTATTTAAATGTATTGGATGCCCAAATCCTGTGGATTCTAGAGTACCTCTTGAAAGATTTGCATGGCCAAGAAATTCTGGTCTGCACGAACTTCCTCAACAGAGAAATCCATTAAGCTCCATTTGATGCTGCCAGTGCTAAAGCAAACTCCACATGGGATGATCAACATATTTCATGCAGCCACAAAGTGCAATAAGATAGGTAATGAAAGCAATTAAAGTTTTTTTGTGAATTATTTGGATATTAAAGCAATGTAAAAAATGAAAACAAAAAAAACCCCTCAGTGATAATAATGAGGGGGGGGGGGAGGGGGAGGACTGTTCAGAAAGAGTTAAGTTACCAGATAACCAAAGATTCAATGAAATATTTGGGACTACACCTGACAGCTAGCAATAAAAGATATATTCTAACACAATCATAATAAATTATGGAAATAAATTAGAAATGTTTTTGAAAGGTGGAAAAAATTAAAACTGTCTTGGTTAGAACTAATAGCAACTGTTAAAATGAATATATTACCCAAGATTTTTTTTTTTTTAATTTCAAATGCACCAATTTCAACCCCTGATAAATCTTTGCAAGACTAGAAAAGACAATCAACAGATTTATATGGAGCAATGATATGGAACGGGGGGGGGGGGGGGGAAGTAAAATTTAGAATTATACTAGACTCAAATGATAGCAGTGGACTTGCTTTTCCAAGTTTAAAATTATATGTTGGATGGGTAAAATCATCTAATAGTAGAATGTCAATAATAGGAGCTGGTCTAGTCAATGGACTTCATAGGTATTTATGGTATAAGAAAACAAAAGAAGACAAAAGTCTGAAAGGATATATAAAAAGCAAAGTTTGTTAAAAACATGGAACTCCTTAAAATCAATAATAATTTCACCACCTTTAATAATTAGTCACCTTTAAACACTTTCTATTTCAGAGATAACTACAGCAAGAAAAGTGTAATTACATATGCAGATATGGTGCATTCAGGTTCCAGAAACAGATTAAAGACACAGCAAGAATTATCTAATGAGGGCAAGAATT
Organism: Liasis olivaceus; assembly: GCA_030867105.1. Taxonomy (NCBI): domain Eukaryota; kingdom Metazoa; phylum Chordata; class Lepidosauria; order Squamata; family Pythonidae; genus Liasis; species Liasis olivaceus. The sequence continues at coordinate 70,060,782 of CM061354.1, forward strand.
TAACATAGCTGATGTATTTACAAATTGCCAGAAGAATAAAAAGTGATCTTGGAAAAGAAGGAGTGATTTTAGAAAGATGATAGAATTTGAAAAACTTATATGGAATCAGTATTACCTAGTAGGATGCATATACAGTATAACCTGTTTTACAATATGATAGAGACAGAACAAATCAAAGTTTGTATGGTAAAGTGGATGTAAATTTTATAGAAACAATAATGATACAACAATGGGGGGGACTATGCATAAAACAATAAAATTCAAGTTTTAATCAAAGAGAAAATCAGTGTGAAATGTTTTACCGATGGGATATAACTCTGTCAATGATTACAAAAATAGATGAATCATATAACAGATAGGAAAAAAATACAAAACAAAAAGTGTTTCAGAGAAAAAGAAAGCTGGCCATATTCTTCGGAAGCTATGCTGAAATGACCTCACTGTCAGAAGATTTCAGTGCAAGAGCAGTTCACCTGTCTAAACAAATGATGATGATTTAAAAAATCATTATATTGTGAACGTGGAAGTAAGTAACAAAGCAAAGGGGAGCCAGTTTGGTGTAGTGGTGAAGGCACCAGGCTAAACCCAGGAGACCCTGAGTTCTACTCCGCCTTAGGCACGAAGCCAGCTGGGTGACCTTGGGCCAGTCCCTCTCTCTCAGCCCTAGGAAGGGGGCAATGGCAAACCACTTCTGAAAACCTTGCTAAGAAAACTGCAGGGCCTTGTCCAGGCTGTCTCCAGGAGTCAGCTCTGACAAGAAGGAATAAAAAACAAGCAAGCAAATAAAAAATCTAAAAGTCAGAGCAAAATCTCATTTAAAGGGCCAAGAGCTGAGCCTTATCACACAGGGGCATAACATATTTCAAAGGTCTTTAGCCTGTGCACAGTTACGTTGAGCAGTGTGATCCAAAACGCTGCAACCATTAGAATAAACTGCTTATTCTTACTGGATCTACCTTCCTTGCAACTGAAAAATCCAGTCATAGAAAACCTAGTATAAATAATGGAAGGGACCCTTCTCTATATCTATCAAATTTTCAACGGCAAGAAATGAATCATTATGAAGTTGTGCCTGGAATACTTCTCCCCACCTCACCCCACCCCATTGTGGTAGATCGTTTGTTTTCATAGTTTTCTCCTGTAGCAGGGGGAAACTTCTTCAAAAAATTAGATTGTATTGTATTGAAAATAGGAATCCTCTGTTTTGTTTGATGGTGCTGACAGGCTCTCGCAAAGGTCACAAGGAAGTAGACAAAAGAGTGTCCACAGGATCATTAATCACTGCCCTGCAGGGAAACGTGGCTTCATTAGATGAACATACTGTGCGCAAGGGGCACTGAGGAAAGGAAGAAGTCTACAGATGAAAAAAATGAACTGCAAAAAAAAAGAATCCTCTCTGGGAAGAAACATAAGAATGAAAAAGCAAAAGATATGCCAGTTTCTCCCTATCAATTGGGGACGTGCATAGGCCTCCAGGTAGGGTGAATTTTACATCACCTTTGCTGATTGTGGGAAAATGTCCATCCAAACCATAATCTGTTATGCAATATTTATGGGAACATCAACATCAGGACCTTCCTCTGATTCACCTACCATATTGTGAGCTGTCCTTCTGCTTAGAATAGGTAAATAGCTATCCTGCTGGTAAATTGGTTAGGAAGTTCGCTCTTGGCATAAATATTCCACAAGTATGATCAGCATTCAGCAATTTACAGGGCATCTTTTGGGATTAAGATACCAACCAAGTGCAGCTGCAGTAATAATGGAAATCTGTTCAAGACCTTGCAAACAGGTATTGTGGGATATAGTCCTTGGTGGAACACTGGATTTATGCCAGGTGTACACTAATAATTCTATTATAAATAAATATGTCTAAGGGACAGGATTATATGGTAAGTTGGCCCTATTCTGGAAAGAGAAAAGTTGAAGCTGGTTCTTTATATCCAATAGGCAGATTTGCATTATTGCCCTATTTTCCATCAATTATGCTGCAGTTTTTATGATGCACACACTGCCTATATTCCCTTAATTTACCCTGATTTTGTGTATTGTGGAGTAAAAGAGGAGAACGGGGTAGAGGTCAAGAACAAAGTTTCTATACATTAAGGACGTCCATAGAGACAGTGTCAGTGAAGTCACAGTGACAGCCATGACTGCACATGGAACACACACAGAAGGAGGCAGGGCTTCAATCACATCACTGTGGATCCCATCTTAACCTTTTTGACACCCCCATGCACATACCCCCTCCATTCAGGAGCTTCAAGTCCACATCACCAGCAACACACATCAGGTCAACAGTAGGGATCAGAAACTTATTTCAGTTTAGACTCATGGGAGATGGGTTTGATAAAGGGACTGTTGGGTAACTGATGCCCCCTGGCGTTGGGCAGCCTATAAATTTAAATCATCATCATCATCATCATCATCATCATCATCATCATCATCATCTATGCAATCTGATTTCAAAACAATACAGCTCCTCCCGTTTGCATCTTACTTTCTGATACTGAAAGTCCTTGAAAGAAAAAGTCCTTGTGTTCATTCAATTCAGTGAAAACTGAATATATAGCCATGTATGCAAGCAAAACTTTGTGCCTAAACCTTTTGATTTAAATTATGTATAATGTGCTTTCTATGTTGAATCAATTGCATTCTAAGGATTTGAAGTTTCTGGAATATTTCAATAAATAGAGACCTAAAGTAGCACAACTGTTCCAGTAGCTTATCAATTCAATACTTGTAAGTTTATATTCATAGATTCCATTACGTTTATACCCAATCTGGGGTCTTGTCAGTTACATTTTGCTAAGACTCCCAGTGCAGACTTCCACCAGGGAGATTGCCCTGTGGGGAGTCCAAAGCCTCACGTTGACCGGGACCAACCGAGCAGCAGGATGGCTGACAATGTAATTGAGGAAGAAGAAGAGAGACCGGTCCCTCCTCCGTTGGAAGTGAAGGTGATAACCCAGGAGGAGCTGGTGCAATCATCGTGCCAAGCCGAAGCGGGGCCGAAGGCAACGGCGACAAAGGGACAGGGCACTTCGATGAAAGATCGCATGGGGAAATTGGAAGGGCAGACGGGGTCCCTATCCGATGATATGCGAGCGTTAAGGGCAGTGGTGGATCAACTGCTTGGAGGGGGATTTACACCTCCCACGCGAGAGTCAGTGGCCACACCGGGAGGTACGGAGGAGGCAGAGCAGTCAGCCGAAGGTGAGACCTCCAGCGAGGAGGAGGAGGATCTAACACCTAGCAGAGCCAAGAAAAGCCCGATGCAGCAGTGGGGCATCTCCATGAAATTCAGGGGAGATGCTGAGCAGCTGGCTTGCTTTATCACCCAGGTTTGGATCTACATGGAGGGCTATGGGAGTCTGTTTCACAGTGAGGAGGAGAAGGTCTCCTATGTGTCCAGTTTTTTTTAAGGTATGGCTACAGAATGGGTGGTTGGCCTGCATAGGGTGAAGGACCGGGCTTTAAGGAGATTAGAGGATTTCATGGCGGCTCTCTGCATGTGCTTTGAAGACCCGTGCATGGTGCTTACAGCACGACGCGACCTGGAAAGGATGAAGCAGGGGTCCAAGTCGGTATCAGAGTACGCCTACGAATTTTGGGGGTTGGCTCAAAGGCTGCCTCACGTGCCTGAAGAGCTCCTGATTGAGTTCTTCCAGAGAGGCTTGCAACCTGAATTGTTGCAGCGCGTGGTGTGCGGGGGTTTCCCCAAAACCTTTAATGGATGGGTCACTATGGCCGGCGAAGTGGAGGAGCAATGGTGCACCATAGAAGCAAGAACCCGACTTCTGACCTTATCCGGCACAAAGAAGGCGGTGCCCAAGGCGAAGACCAGCGCGCCGGAAAGTAGCCGGAGCCAGCGTGTCTGTTTCAACTGCGGGGAGCCGGGGCACTTTGCTGCTGCATGCCCTAAAGCAAAGATGGAGCAAGGAGGCAAGAAGGCGGAGCAGAAGGGGCCAAAGTCTTCAAAGCCCGGCAAGAAGGAGTTAGCGGCAGTAGGCAGCGAGATGGGGGCTAAAGCGGCAACATGCGGCGGCGGCAAAACCTGGAAGTTGTTAGCTCCGCTCTCTCTCCGACAGGCAGCTGCTCTTCCAGAGAAAGAAAGCAGCTCATGGGAGGACTCGGAGAGCGAAGAGATGGGGGTGAGTCCCATTAAAATTTGGGTGGAACTAAGGGTGGTAAGGATGAATCGGAGGGCAGACATATGAGCGCTGATAGACTCTGGCTGCTTCCAAAGTCTGATTAACCCCGCCCTTGCCCGGGGTTTGGGACTGCGCTTAAAGAGACTCAAAACCCCCGTGATTTTTACCCAGCTGGACGGATCCCCAGCAGGGGGAGGGCCGGTGGAATATCGTACTGAAGAGCTTGAGCTAACTATGGGGGACCATAGAGAGACTATTAAATTCCTAGTGACTCCCATGGCATGCAACCCAGTGCTTCTGGGCATGAACTGGTTAAAAAGGAAGAACCCAGAAGTGAACTGGGAGGAAAAGATCTTGCATTTCCTGAAGGAGGGGGAGTGGAAGTTGAAGGAATTACCGAAACGTTGTCAGATGGAGAGATGGGTGCTGTGAGTGGGGAAAAGGCAGTGGAGGCTGCAACCCAGATTCCCAAGCAATACTGCGACCTGCAGGAGGTGTTTAGTGAAAGGGAGTCAGATCAGCTACCCCCCATCGTGCCAGTGACTGTGCCATAGAGATTGAGCCAGGGGCTAAATTTCCAAGGAAGAAAATGTATCCAATGACACCCAAAGAGTTGGAAGCATTGCGGGAGTTCATTGATAAGAATCTAAAGAGGGGCTTTATTGTACCTACGCATTCTCAAATTGCTGCACTGGTGCTTTTCAGAGAAAAGAAGGATGGCTCCCTACGTTTGTGCACAGATTATAGAGGGCTAAATGCCATTTCTGCTGACAACCGGTACCCACTTCCCTTGATGAAAGACCTGTTGGCCCATTTATCCAATTGGAAAATTTTCACAAAGCTGGATTTAAGGGAGGCGTACTTCAGGGTGCGAATCCGGGAAGGAGATCAATGGAAATCCACCTTTAACACGCCCCTGGGGTGCTTCCATTATGAAATAATGCCGTTCGGATTAAAAGGAGCGGCAGGGGTGTTTATGCAACTTATAAATGAGGTGTTACAAGAGCATTTATACCAGGGGGTGTTGGTTTATCTGGACGATATCTTGATTTACACTGAGACCATGGAGCAACATGTACAATTGGTCAGGAAGGTACTAAAAAAGCTACTGGAGGCTCAGTTGTATGCCAAGCTCTCCAAATGTGAATTTCATAAACAGCAAATTGACTATTTGGGGTATAGAATTTCGCATCAGGGAATTGAAATTGACCCAGTCAAGGTGAAGCACGTCCTGGGTTGGGAGGCTCCCAAAACCAGGCATCAGCTTCAAAGTTTCCTGGGCTTTGCTAACTTCTATCGGCAATTCATACCTAACTTTGCCCAAGTAGCACTCCCACTCACCGATTTGTTGAAAACCAAGGGCAAGGACAAAGCGAAGGCATCAAAACCTGGAGCCCCCTTGGCCTGGACTAAGGAGTGCCAGGAAGCTTTTCTAAGTTTAAAGCGTCTGTTTACGGCTGAACCGATCTTAAAGCACCCTGATCCAGAACAGCCATTTGTCATACAGGCAGACGCTTCAGATGTGGCAGTGGGAGCTATGTTGTTACAGAAGGGGGCAGGGGGGGAGCTATTTCCATGTGCTTACATATCCTGGAAATTTTCAGAAACTGAGAGACGCTGGTTGGTGTGGGAAAAGGAAGCGTTCGCAGTGCGCTGGGCGTTAGTTTGCTGGAGACACTTATTAGAGGGATCACCCCATCCCTTTGAAATTTGGACCGATCACAAAAATCTAGAAGCTTTGACTGCACCGAGGAAGCTGTTACCCAAACAAATGAGATGGGCACAATATTTTCATCATTTTAACTTCTCCCTGAAGTACATTCCTGGGGGAAAAATTTTTTTGGCAGACGCCCTGTCTCGATTGCCTCAACACAACAGCAAGCGGGAGGAAATAGTCGCTCCTGTAATTCCATGTACCCAAGCAGCCTGAAGAGTGGTCACTAGAGCTCAGAAAAAAAGGGGTGAAGAACAACCAGAAGGAGAGTTGTTGAAAAAATTAAATGCCCAGATTGCTCAGGATGATTGGTTTGAAAGCAACAGCCAATTGCTAGTGAACAAACAAGGGGCATGGTGGTGGCAAGATAAGCTGTATGTCCCTGCAGACGCTAGAAAGTGGGTCTTGCAAAGAAGTCACAACAGCATAACAGCTGGGCACTTTGGTTTTGTGAAAACATTACATCTAGTCAGGCATCAATTTTGGTGGCCAACAATGAGAAAAGATGTAGGGGAATATGTAGCTACATGCCCCACGTGTGCAATGGCCAAAAGGAGAGGCGGCAAACCAATGGGGCTTCTACAGACAATAGCAAACCCTGGGGCTCCTTGGAAGCAAATTTCCATGGACTTTATTGTAGACCTGCCTGAAAACAACAAAAAGACAATTATTTGGGTAGTTACAGACCTTTTTTTCCAAAGAAGCACATTTTGTGGCATGGCAATCCCTTCCATCAGCCCCCAAACTGGCTAAGTTATTTATACAACACATCTACCGAGCTCATGGTGTACCAGAAGGAATAATTTCGGATCGCGGGGTCCAGTTTACTGCCAAGTTCTGGAGGGCGTTCCTAAAACTACTGGGGGCATCGCAAGGCTTGAGTTCGGAGTACCACCCCCAGACGGCAGGATCATGTGAACATCTGAACTCAGTGTTAGAACAATATTTGAGAACTTCATTAACTACCAACAAGACAGTTGGGATGAACTGTTACCGTTTGCTGAAGTAGCTTATAATAATGCAGTGCACCAAAGCACTGGCCTCACCCCTTTTAAAATAGCTACAGGACAGGACTTTGTACCCATCCCAGAACTACCTAAACAATCCACTCAAGTCACTTCAGTTGATGAATGGGTCCAACAAATGACACAAGTGTGGCCTCAGATTGCTGCGCCGTTGAAGGAGGCCAGAGCAACGTACAAGAAATTTGCAGATGCTAAGAGAACCCCAGAAAAAGACTGGAAAGTAGGAGATAAGGTTCTTTTATTTACCAAGCATCTTAAATCATTACAACCTTCCAGAAAGCTCGCTCCAAGATTGGTAGGGCCTTTTGTTATAGATAAAGTAATTAATCCAGTTTCACTACGATTACAGATGCCTGCTACCTTTAAAAGAATTCATCCAGTGTTCCACTGCGACCTGCTTAAACCCTATAAAGAGTCATCTCAATGGCATCCCTCCCCAGTACCTCCTAAACCAATGATGGTTGAAGGAGAACAACATTTTGAAGTGAAAGAGATACTGGACAGTAGAAAGCATAGCGGGGGGGGGGGGGGTTCAATTTTTAATTCAGTGGAAACATTTTCCCAAATCAATGGCTGAATGGGTTGACAAGAAACATGTAAAGGCTCCACATTTAGTTAAAAATTTTTATGATGTTTATCCTACAAAGCCTTAACAATTAGAATGGTTATTGTATTATGTTTCTCTTTGCTTTTTCTTTTTTAGAGTGAAGAAGAGGAATCATCTGACTGACATCCTCTTTTGTGGAAGGGCAGCATGTCAGAATCCTCGCAAGATTTCATAATAGATTATTATATGGCTAGTTTAAAAAAATGGCTTTTTACATGCTGCGGTTCTGCCATTGTAAAAGGATGGGGGGGGGAGTAGGAATGAGAAACCGTTTAAAGCAGATGGCTCCTTATCACAGGCTCTGGCATGCTCAAGGACATACTAGCAAGGGAATCAGAAGACCAAGAACTAAGGGCGATGAAGGGGAGGGGGAGAAACTAAGGGCAATGTGAGGGGGGAAGAAAGTAAGAAAACAGCTTTTGGCGCACTTTTGCTCAGTCTTAGCAATGCTTTGGATCTGTACACTTATTCTCAATAAATGAACTTTCTTTTGAATCAATATTGGTTGCAAGGAAAGTTACTGGATTGGGATCAACAGGTGGCAGCTAGTTACAGGTCTCAACAAAAAGTATGCTACATTTAAGGGTCACTTGTATTTCTATCACTGCTTCTGGCCCAGGGATATGAAACATGCAAGCAAACACCTACCATTTTATTCTGGGGAGGATTGGAATGTTCCATTTTCTTCTTTCTATCTGGTCTTTCAATTCTTCCAATGGTGCACTCATCCCCACTGTAACTGAGTTTATGCACCTTGTTGCTGGTCATCCTCCTCATCTCTTTCCTTCCACATTTCCAAGCATTAGAGCCTTCTCTAGAAAGCTAGATCTTCACAGAAAGTATCTGAAGTAGGATAATTTGAGCCTGGTCATTTGTGCCCTTGAGTGAGAACTATGGGTTGATTTGTTCAAAGACCCATTCGTTTCTTTTCTTGGCTGTCCATGGGATTCTTAGGAATCTTTTCCAACCCCAAAGTTCAAAAGCATCAATATTCTTCCTGTCCTGCTTCTTCAAAGTCCAATTTTCACTTCCATAGACTGTCACAGGGAATACTGTTGCTGACAGCCCAATAGTTTTCTGGAAATAAATCTCCCAGATCAGTATGTTTGGACATGATACTCTAAGGAAGCTTATTTCTTATTACTGCAGAGGTTTTACTTATAAGAAACCCTACTGGATCACCTCAGAATAGCCAGATTATTGTGATCTGGAATGATAGGTGTTGTACATCCCTATTTTAGACCCCAGAAACATGCTAAGAAATTAAAATGAGAGATGGCTCATTCCAGAACTTTCTTTTCTTCTGGTATATGAGTGTTTTGTGCCTGGCCATAACACCATTTTGTGAATGTATGAGTGATGGACTCAAGACTGAGGTTCACTAGTGAAAATACTTGTATAAACAACTGCAGCCTTATTTGCGTAAGGAAATTATGTGCAAAAGGTTACTCCAAGGTCATAGAAGAAGGAATTCTCTGCCATTTTTCTGGTTTTGAAATACCCCAGTGAAAGCAACTTTTCTTTGGTGTTATGAAACAATTTAATATTATAAAACAAATTTACATTACATGCTTTTTAAGGACCTCATATATTTTGTCAGATTGCTTGGAGGTAGGATGGAAATGACACCAACATTCATCAGCACACTCTTAAAAGATCTATTTATTGTTCTTTACTTCTTTCACACTAATAGATAGTGAAGATGGCTTTACAGTCAGTTTAACCCTAGCATAAATTTTCAGGAGCTGTGGAGGGGTTTTAGAGGAAGAAGGATTCATCAGGATTATTTTCTTTCTCTGGTGTTTACTGAATCTCCCCTATCCATCAATCCAAAACCAATTTAATGAATTTAACTCAAGGTCTTACATAGGTAAAAATGCTGAACATCCCACAAAAATCTAATGTGTCAATGGGCCTTACTTTTGTTCTGAATTGAGTGCTTGTCTAAATCCATGTCACTGTGCTTCAAAAGTGCTTCAAAAGAAGCCAATGTTTTCTGCTTGCGATGCTAAATTCCTGAAACATGGCATTTCATTTTACCGCTTGGTCAACTGTGAATATTTGCATTTGTAACAGAAGGGATGCAATGTATGACTTTGAACTTTAGGTAAACCACAATGACATTGATTGTTTTTGATAATCCTTGTAACTTCCTCAAGTCCTTCTACACTAGCTCATGATAGTGTGTGTGGGTGTGTATTTGCCTGTTCTGGGAGGGATTAGCATAGAATACCAAGAATGTACAGGTCACCCAAGGCTTGAAAGTTATCCCAGCTGCTCAGCTAAAGCAAGCAGGCACTTATATTGGGCAATAGTGCCATAGGAAGATTCTGAACGAATCACTTTAATGACGATGGTAAAGGCAATATTTCATATTGCAAGAAGGCAATGGTAAATCACGCCTGTATTTTATCAAGAAAATCACATAGATGGACAAGATAAAATGGTTGACAATATAATTCTGGATAATGGGCCCCTCAGGTCAGATAGTATTCAACATGTAGTGATGAGGAAGGGCTAAGGATCTTTTGGTGTACTAATGGTGTTGGTGACATGGCTAGAATAAAGCCTTCAGGATGTCTAGTTGCTGATGTTGCCATGCATGAAAAGAAACTCCAAACTGCAAAGAAAGAATTACAATGGGAGGATGAAATGAAGCACAAACATGGGAAAGCTCTCAACGCAGTAAGAGATTAAATGAATCAGCTATACGCTCATATCATGGACATCAATAAACTGAAATGGACTAAAATTGGCCACATGTAGTCAGAAGATCATACTGTTTTCTACTGAAAAGCAAAGAAGGAACAATCTTGCTTTCATAGTCAGGAAGGGTAAAGAAAAGACAGTATTTGGATACAGTGTAGTCAATGACCCAATAATATCAATTAGACTTTGAGTTGCTTTCTCATGCATTCCATTTCTCCAGGACTGAATTGTCATTTTTCTTTTCATGGATCATCCATTCCTTCGTTTAATCCATTCCACATTCCTCTAGAGACTCCAGCAACCGGTATTAAAAAAATAAGCTACTTCAAAATTATGGGAATTCAATTTAGTTAGCAAGGAATAACCATTGGCAGGAATTCTCTAACCCGTGTTGGAAATTTTGGTCTGTCTTTAATGTTTCTAGGATAATGTACAAAAGTTTTCTCGCATCTTCCCCACAAATACCCCTGTGTGTCCTCCATGTGTCCAAAGCATACACATAAGAAACAGAGCTGAGTCCTACTTCCACTTCTATTTCTTTTTAGTGGTACCTAGTGTCAAAGACACACCCATCACAGTGACATAATAGTATTGACATAGTCATAATTTCTGATGATCAGCTTTAAAATGTTAAGTGCTGTTAACATGTTCTCATCTCCACTTCATTATGCTTTAACGCATATCTCTGCTTCTATATTATAACTGAAAGGGCTGCCTTTCAGTTTGATAACTCAACATTCAAGAGTATTAGCTTTTATCATGTCTTATTCATATTGTTCAACATGCTGCAAAGGTGATGAGTAAGCATCCACAGTGTGGTATTATTGAGTGGTCTCTTTTTAAAATATTTTTCCTCCCAGTGCTCATATTTGTGATCTCTTTTCCTTGCCATACACACAGGCATACTACAGAACTTCCCAAGGGAGATGGAGAGGAGGGTGGTGAGGAGTGCAGAGGAAATAAAACTGATAAAAAAAGGTGTCCATTCAGCTTAGGGGAAAGCATCCTGCTTCTTACATCCAGAACAATTTGCAATATTTTTCTTATCCTACTGCACCTCCAGGACGCTTAATGTTTTTGGTAGCCAAGCACTTTCTAATCTTGTTAACGGTCACTACCTTTGCCAATTTAGCACTACGTTTATTAATAGGTCCTTGAATCTGGAGGAAAAAAGGGGAGTCTCTGGAGCTTAAGGAATGTCATTATTTGTTGTCTTTTTAAGTCCGATTGCACTGCAGAAAAATCTGACCTGTGGAAAACATGGCATTAAGAAACCATTAGTATAACGTGAACAGGGTAGGCTGATTGCAAAAGATATTCTCTTGACTTATTACTGTTCTTTTCTCATCCCTTTCTCCATAAACACAGTATGGGGCACAAGCAGGGGAGAATCATTGCCCAAACATACTGCAGCTATGCAAAGTCAAAGGAAAACAAGATCATCAACAACAAAAGTTACACATACATCCTCAGATTCTGCAGACAAATTTATTTCACTGAATGCTTAGGCACTCTTGCTTCAGTGTCCCTCAGTTCATTGGTCCTGGACTTGTGGTTTTCAAATCACTTCAGCCTTGGGCATATTTTGATGTTGGGTTTATGCTGTAGAATAACTGTGCCTCACATTGTAGGGAATTCAGGGGAGTATTTACTTATGTACTTAGCATGCAGCTTTTACACAGAAAGTTGAGATACATAGGTATCCTCTCTCAAAAATAAACCAACTTTCTGAGGACCCTTTTTGTAACTTTTTTTCAGCAATAACCACATTGCCAAGGACTATGACACAATACAGCTTCTGTTGAGTGTGTCCTCCAAAGATTCATCCCATCTATCTTCTCTCTCTATGAATGATACTTTCATCAAGCTTTCTATCTCCAGCTTCCCCAGTCACCCAGCTTTCCATCCTTCTTGGTTCCTCAGAAATTTCAGTCCTGTGTCAGAGCTGTCCAGCAGTGAAAGGAACTATCCTTAAATCACCACAATGTAAGATAGATGAATGCTTGCCATTCAGCACTAGAGTGATGGGTAAAGCGATGACTCAAGCTTGATTTGCCAGGAAGGGGGGCAGCAATCTGAACTTGCCCAGTGCATCAGCAAACAAGGGAAGATTTATTAATTTTATTTCTCCAATTTATATCCTGCTTTTTCTCCCAGGAGCTCAAGGTAGCGTACATTACAATTTTGAGATGGGTTCAGCTGACAGGCAGTCACCCAGTGTTTTAAGTGAGGAATGAAAATATAACATAGTTATGACAAGTACGATATGTTATAAAAAAAATTTTCTCTGACTGGTGCTGTGTGGATGGTGATACATACAGAGAAATCTGACACATCAGAAGCATTGATTCTTGCCTTTCTTTCATATACATTTACCAAAAAATCATAGTGCCCCTGACCCCCCCCCCCAATGTCTTCTTTAGATTTTGCAGGTATGTAACAGGGTACTAGCTGACCACAAGCAGACACAAGCAAATACAAACAGCCATACACTTACCCAAGAAGAAAGATGGCATTTGGAAAGAAAATAAAACTTTGCTCCATGTAATGTATAGAGAAGTGGGTTGGAGACCAATGAGAAGGATGAACTTGAATTGTGGTTGTAACTTAAAGGCGAAGCCTAAAAAGAGAAGGTACCCACAGAATAGGAGAAGGAGGAAGATGAGTCAGTATTTTGCCTCATGAGATAAAGTGGCCTCTTGGTTCTCGCTTTCCCCAGCATTCTTTCTCTCCTGACTCCCCCGTTGAGAGAATCACAGTTTTACAGCAAAGGGTGAAAACAGAACATTAAAATGCAGAAAGGAAGGCACTCTATCTATGAAATATCTTCAGAGACATCTCCCCATTTCCCTCATCCCTCATCCCTACTTTCCTTTCTTCATTCCTTCAGTTGAGATGTTAAACTTTCCAACTGCTTACCAAAATTTAGATGGTCAGTTATAATGCGGCAAGTTTCTTCCATGTAAATGGCCATGAGTTATTTGTGTAGATTTTTTGAATTACTAATGATTTGTCTAGATCAAGATAGTCCCTGGTCAGTGAGAAGATTACTGGTGCCTCAGTAACAGTGATGAATCCAGAAGGTTGGAAACTGGTGATGCCCAGTTCATGGGCAGAAGATCATCACACTCTCTCTGATCAGAAGTTTCCCAGAGAGCAGAGAACTGATAGTTCCCAGCCATTTGATTGATAGGAAGTTATCAATCCCTTAGAGAAATGTACGCAAGAAAACAAATGAAGGGATGAGGAACTGAGAACAGCAGTGATAGGACTCGAATATTCAATCACTTGCCAGCTATGCTTTGTAAAGGGTGATTGGAGGTGTAGTTCAGCCCTTCTGAAGAAGTCTGTAGAAGAGAGACATATATTCTTTGTGGGCAATATTTTATTACTCTTACATTGTACAGATGCAATGTGAAGCATGCAAATTGTCTTCCCCTGACCAAACTATATTTATAGATCTGTAGGAGACAGACATGGCATAGCAGAAATGGAAACTTGCTTGCTTGCTATTTCTACACCCTCTCCGATATGCACCATATGCTCGCTGGTTTTTCAGGAGGTGAAAAGGAACAAGCTTGCTGAGCAAGTGACAAGATGTTTCATTGTTTTCTTTTATTTCCATTCCCTTTCCAGCTCAGATCTCACAGATGCTACAGATGTGACAAACAATTAATTTAGTGCCCAGCTGTTAAATATTTACTACCTTTTTGATACACTGTGAAAGAATCGCTTTGGCAGATATAATTATGGCTGAAAGAGGAAAAGGGAATGTAGGTGGATCCCTACAGTTATTATCTTTTATTCCCCAACTTCTATCTAAACTGGCTAGTTTAGTCAAGGAAGATTATAAATCCTACACACACAAAACACAACACACACACAAATCCACCTGAACATAATTCAGCTGTACTTAATGGCACCTGGGAAATGGCCTATTAAATTCAATTTGATGTACTATAATCATATAATCGTATATAAACTTTTTATTATATTTAGAAAATAATAAATGCTAGCATATACTTGTTTGAGAGAACAAGGTGTACATTCTCTAGACATGTATACTGTACATTCTCCAGTTTCAAGTAAAAGGAGGTTCAAAGATGTCAAAGAGAAATCTTGCCTGCTTCTGTTACAACACATGACGGCTTGGCTTGACCTGGGAAGGAGGAAAGAGTGTGTGATTTAAACCGCTATTTTTCAATTTTAGAACTTATCCCATTTCCAAACCTTTCTGATATTGAAAGAATCTTGGACTCTGTATGTACCCTAGTTTTCTGCCTGTCACTTTCTCTTTAGTAAGGGAAGATATGTCAAAGCTACATAAGGTACCCTTATAGCTTTAAGAAACTTTATTTTTCTGTGCACAAATAAGAAGGAAAGGGGGTGTCGTTGGTGATGATGGTGGTTGTTGCTGCTATTTTTATCTGTCTGGGCAAGATCCATGGCTGTCCTTTTTGCCCCAAAGTGCTAGAAAGTAGCAAATCCTGATTTGGCCAGGTTGCCAGCCCGAAATAAGCAGGGTTCTTTGAAACATTACCTCAAACAATATCCAACCAACCCAATCAGCCCCGATCCATAATAAAGATAATCTTAAACACAAAGTGAGATATCAGTAAACATTGATGGAAAGAGCATGATGTTTTCTCTCTTTTCCTGCTGTGGTTGATCAAAACCCTCCACCAAAACGTATTAGCATTAACAAAGGAATGCAACACGCTGCGGAAGTCTTGAATGTCATGGGGTGCTGAAAATTTGTTTTCCCTGTAATTTAATGGTCTTATTTACTAAATACTTGCATATTTGGCTGGTCTCCTGCATGCTTCAAAACTTAACAGTTTGTAAATTAGAACATTATAAAGTAATTCTCTCTCTCTCTCTCTCTCTCTCCCTAACATGTTTCTTCCCTAAAAATATTTGTTACCTTAATGGCATGTCCAGCTTGTCCCATGAGACAAACAGAACAAAAGAAATGACTCAGATTAAAGCCTATTTTGTGATTGAAGTCCTTAATGACTCTTTGAGTAACATACAATGCATAATTTATATTTTTACTTCATAGGGTGTATGACTACATCCCTACCGTAGTCAAACCCCACATTAAAAGGAGGAAAAATGTGAAATTGAAGGGACATTGAAGAGACAAAGAGAAAATAAAAACTTGAGTAATCATTGGCATATAAAGAAGAAAGCCCACGCAAACCATGGCATTTGGTTTTCCACCGTAATGCTCAACACTTTTTTTTTTTTTTGAACTTGTGGCTATTACACTGGTTCCTGAGTGCTAAAGAAATATTAACCTTCTTGTTTTATATTTGTGTTTCCTGAGCAGCATCGCTTTGAAGATTTATGACACATGGCTTAGCAATAAGGGAAAGTTTCAAAAATAGTTTGTTGGAATCTCTCAGATCAAAGGAATTCAGAGAAACCATCTGCACAAATCCATCTGGGTGCATCCATGATGTATTCAAGATGGTCCAGTGCCAAATGTCTCTCTGACAATGCAAGTTAGAAGGGTGTCATCCTAGAGCTTTCCTGGATCCAATCACAGATGAGTCCAAGGGGAACAGACAGAGACATCCCTCAACATGGGGCCAATTCTGTAGCAACTAAAAAAAATGGTGGGGGTCCCATACCAATGTCTGTCAATTCCTCACAATCTTTCCTTTCCTTTCCAAGAGTAGAAAGAGGCTGTCAAGCTTGGGCTTTCATTTGATAGGCTGAGTTCTGTCGTTAATGTCAGAAGTCAGGCTACCAGTGTTGTCAAATAATCACTGTTAACCCAAACCTTTAAGTAAAGGTGTGTGGGAGATCTGTCCTTCCCCAGATGAACACCAAAAGGAAGCTGGGGAGGCAAGCCAGCAGCAAATACAAAATGAAACGAAAGGTAGTTTAAGAGATGTGGACACCATTTTCAAGGGCGTTCCTTGGAGACTATGAGACTAAACAATACCTCCAGATCAAAACTGAATTGATGTTGAGATGTTAAGTTTTAATTTGGCAATTTGAATTCAGTCATCACTTTGATCTGGAAAGCTGATTAAATTTGGAGATGCAATCCAATCACATTCTATTTAAAAAAATAGTAATAATAAAAATTCTTCTCCTTCTCTTTCTCCTCCAGGAAAAAGAAATAATGCTGGCAGAAATACATATTTAAAAGAATATAGAAAATATGGTAAAGAAAAGGGGGAAAAAAGCTATAAAATATAGTTGGATAGCCAACGTACATTGGATAACCCATGGATCTAAAAATATTATATGGCCAATATATTCTAATACACTGTTCAGAACTTAGAGGACTATAAAACATCTCATAACCAATTTCTAGTCAGTCCAATCACAGTCTAACTGAGTCTCCAAACTGAAGAGGTGCATAGCTCTAATCCATCCAACTTTTGAGGAGATGGCAGTAGGGACATTCCAAAATGTATGGAAACCAGAGCAAAGAACTTGAAATGGATGATGTCTTGCTTTATAGCATCCCTGGGTCTTTTCCTGCCATCAATTGTGACAGCAAACACCTTCAGTTGTTGGGTGAAGGCATAAATATCCCAATACAAATGAATAAACGACAGTGCAACCAACCTCTAATGTAAGCCTCTCTTAGGGCCCTTCCCCACTGCTGAATTAAAATGCTCACAATCCTTACTTGTGTTGGAAGAAAGGTATACAATATTTACTTCCCTGTTGCAGATGCTTTTCCCGCACTGTCACCTCTGTTTCTAGTCACTGCTAGTCCCCTGACTTGCCTACAAATAATGTACAAGGCAGTACAAGGCTGTCCTTGGAGAGTGATGTAATAAGGGAAGGAAATACAACTTAGATGTATTTAAGACCATGCAGCTAAGGTCTCACTCGGGGTCATGAAGCCAATGTTGTAGGGACATAGCAGGGAAGAAAAAGAAAAAATATGCCTCCCATAAGATCTAGGCATCCTAGATGCTATCTCCAAACACACTCTCTTCTGTACTATCCTAAATATTTGTCTGGAAACCATTTGCAAATCTCATAAAATGTGAACAGCATTCAGGACTTGATGTGTTTAATAGAAGTTTCTCCCCGCTTGAGCAGGCAAGTCTTAATATGAAGACTGAAACTCATGAAATGAAACTCAGCACTGCGTATTATACATCCCAAAATAAAGATATTTCTAGACACTGTTGCAGGAGCTAGACAGACATTTATGTGGGACAACATATAGATCTCAGTTAACTTTTTTTTTTTTTTTTTGATTTTATGTTTTCATATCAAGCTGTGAAATATAGCTGCATGTATCCTGAACCAGTAGAAATGCTGTAAAGTGAAATGTAACAGCCTTGAAATGAATCAATGGCCATTTCCTATAGGCTTTTTATCTGCAGCCAAGTGAATTAGGTGTTCATGCTCATCTAAACAGGTTTCACTGATTATTAAAAGTTACTTCTCCCTTGATACTTCTCGGATGTAGTGATAATTTAAATAGGAGCTAAAACCCAAAGCAAAACAAAATACCTAGATGGAAGATGGAATAATTTTGTACCTGCTTTAGACTAGACATGGTGAATTTGGGAAGCCCAATTGTATTTCAGATCTGCTAACTCTTTCTTGCAGTCTTTCATAATTCTGCATAATTATCTTTATTCCTGACCACTGCTGACTCAGTACTTTGAAAGTAGAAAGAGTGAAATTGAGAGAACCCTAACCCTTCCCTGCTAGTTTTCTTTTCTCCCTCCCAATTCCCTATTTTTCAAAGAAAAACAGGTGAATAATAATCTTTGTTTCAAAGAAAGATGACCTTTACTTTATTTAAATAGAATCTTTCTTTCAATATCTGAAATGAGAAAGTGATTACAAGTTGGTTTGATAGGCAAGCTGTATTTTAGAAATAGATAAGCTTAAAGGTCAGACACATCACAAAGGAGGACGGTGGCTTTTATAATATTGAAACCTTTTGTAAAAGTTGGGGTTTACGCATGCTGGATCTTTTGTTAAAAGAAAAACATCCAGAATATACTCTGTGGTGTTTTCAGACCATTGTTGTTAAATGTAATGAACGAAAATGCAGATACATTTGGACCTTGATCCTATCTCCTCCATGGGTATTCATGGGGTGGGTGGGGGAGTGTGAGTCAATGATGCCATGATGCAGCTGATACAAATTACACAGCTTTTATTGTTTGTGCATGATGTCAGAGCATATGTGATGTCAGAGCACATGTGACATCATCATGGCTTCTACCCAATCCTGTGATTACAACAGGCCTTATTTTTCAATCTTCCTCCTTATTGACCATAGTTATATGGAGCATGTTGCCATAGGCTCAAAATTTGTCAGCAAACCAAGGCTCTTAGATCTGGAATAATGGAACAGTAACCCTTATAACATTTGATAAGTTGATCTTGTTGATCTGGGAAACTTGAGTCGATGAATTTTTGTTGTTATTTTAAGCTTCTCATAAGTTTATTATAAGACACAGTAAGATAATCATCAGCAAGACTGGGAAATTCAGTCCTGACAAAGGAGATGAACTGGCATGATCTCATTTCCTGAATTAATGTAGAACTGAGATTTGCATATTGCGAATGTTCTGGATACACAAAATCAACATCACAGTATGTTTTAGCCTGAATATGAGTCACGTCCTCTCCATGTATGAGATACAGGGTGGGAAATCACTTTGGGGT
Organism: Liasis olivaceus; assembly: GCA_030867105.1. Classification (NCBI taxonomy): domain Eukaryota; kingdom Metazoa; phylum Chordata; class Lepidosauria; order Squamata; family Pythonidae; genus Liasis; species Liasis olivaceus. The sequence continues at coordinate 70,079,658 of CM061354.1, forward strand.
CTCTTCTCCATCCCTGTGGAATAATCTCCCATAGAAATTTGAATGGCGCTCATTCAGAAGGTTTTACGCTGGTGGTAAAGTCCAGTATTTGCCTCAGAGCTTGTAATGTCCAGGATGATGATACATCGCAGACACCAGCATGAATTGATGATTGTATAATATGGATTTTTTAATGAATGGCATCTGTTTTCACTGATTTGATAGACCATTCAATAATGACAGGACTCATCATGGAGCTGTTATATAAATATCATGAATGAATGAATGAATGAATGAATGAATGAATGAATGAATGAATGAATGTTTTGGAACCTAGATTAGAGCCATAACACTGGGATGGGGGAAAAAAAAATTCCACAATACTCTTTCTCTGCTTCTACTTAATGCTGCTGCTTACTTTGTGAGGAAAGCATTGAGGAATCCTTCGGGTGTTCATATGACACCACCTCTCAAGGATAAAGATAAGCTTCAGAGTGAGAAAAAGAATATTAGCAAGAATGCAGCTTCTCCATATACCCCATAACCCTAACCACAGGGCAGCCAATCTCAGATTATTTGCTGCCTTGTCTAAAAATGCTAAAGATTTCCTCAAGTCAGGCTCAACTCCTAGTGACTAAATGGCACCAATTTGCTATTGCCTTGTCAGGTGGTGGTTGTTTTACTCCCCAATCTAGCCTACATCTTGGTGATTTTTGACATCACTCAGGGTCAGGTAGGTGGGCCCATCCTGTTATGCTCTTAATGCAAAGGCCATTGTGCAGTTAAAACAATTGCAAAATAAATATTTTATTTAGGTACTTATTTTGTGAAATCTGAATCCTACCTTTCCTCCAGGACCTCCTCCAATTTTCCCCACAACCACCTATGAGGTGGGTTGGGCTGAGAGAAGTATACACACAAATGACACACAGCAATAGTTCTCATTATAATTGAAAGAACAAAATGAAAGCTTATGTCAGCTGAAAAATATAAGTAGTATAAACTGTATTTACAATCAGTGGACATAAATCAAAAGGAAGTGTAGTGAAAATGAAATCCCCAAACCATTAAACCAAGTTTTCTAGAGACAAATCAGCTAATAAGAAGAGAATAATCTTATCCTCCAGCCAATCGAGACTATTGGATAAAAAAGCAAAATGCAGTCGATGCACCAGATCTTACAAAATGGGTAACATAGTAATGCATGCATAATTCTCTCAATTTCCTCCCACCAGGCATGGACATAAAACATTTGGGGCATTATATTACATCTTCTATCCAATAAAATGGGTGGCAGAGCATTAAATCTTATGGAGGAAATAATTTCCTGGAGTGAAAGGTCACCCAGACAGAGCACCATCTGGTTATTCTCAGATCTTTCTGTTGCTTCTACTCTAGTTTTGCTTTCTCAAAGCCCAGTGAGATCAAATATTAGTCTACAATCCAGCTGGAGGTGACAGAAAGCTATTTGAAAGGATCCAGAAAGCAAGGGATCATTGGAGCTGAAAAATACAAAGCCAGCATGTGGGACAATGCAAAAGTCTTGTGGAAAGAAAGTGCTAGGTGGAACTCATTTAATTTTGAGCATGACCAAAGGCAGTCTCTTTTTTGTTCTTACATGTATCATGCTGGCATTAAGAAGAGATTGTAATGCTAATTTGGTAAAACACCGTGGAAGAATTTTATAGAGTATCTTGAGATGTCGATGTCTCAAAACAGAATCAATTTTTCATTGCCATTCCTCCCTCAAAGTATCCCGGAAGCTACATTTAATAAAGTACCGAGAATTTCCCACAGCAAAGGGAATACTTTTTTGCAGAATTCCTTTTTAACTTCATTCCATGTCTTAACATAGTTGTTTTGAAATAACATACATTCATATTTGTCATAATGATACCCAGATATTTTACCTTCTTCTCAATCTTAAAACCTGTTTTATTCATCAGTTCTGTTTCATCTTCTATTTTCATATTTTTTAACATCTTTTTCTCCTGTTAATTAATCTTGAAGCCTGCTAATGCACCAAATTCTTGCAGAATACCTTGGGAAGACCAAATAACAATGAAATCAATTTATCTTTTTGGGCTTCTGTGTCCATAAACAAAGAAATCTGTATTTGAGGAATTTATAATCCAGGACTGTTCCTCCTTCTAAAAGGAAGAATGCAGTTGCCTGAGGCACCTAATATTTGGGGGGGGGGGGGGAGAGGTGATTATGTGGGGTCTCCTGTGCCTTTTAATTCATTTAAAATATATTTTCTTATTTATTTATTTGTACAATTTATATTCAGGACTTTAAGGTGGGCTTCGTAGAACCCCCTTCCTTCTGTTTTGCTATCTCATAACAATTCTGTGTAGTATGTTGAGCTAAGAGGGACTGCCCAAAGCTACTCAGTGAGCTGAGGGTGAAGTAGAACTTGGGTCTCCCTACCCCACCCCTAGTCCTGTTCCTTCGCCATTGAAACATGCCGGTTCTTGGGCTGAGAGAGAAATATTTGCCTAAAGACACTTAGGCAGCTTCAATGGCTCAGGTGGGACTAGAACTTGAGTCTTCCTACTCTCAGTCTTGCTCCTTCACCACCACACCACACTAACTCTTGGTGTGAAAGGAAAGACTGACTCCACATCACCCAATAGGCTTCCATTGCTGAGTGGGGATTATAATCTGAAATTTCCTGGTGCCACTGTAACACTTTACCCACCACACTACACTAGCAAGTATAGAAGGATTTACAGTTAGAAGGATCGTGTAGAGCTTCCAGGAAGTTTGATTGAATGACATTTCAATTGTATTGCCATTTTTCAATGGAACAAAGCAGCCAGCTGAATCCAGATGGTTTACTTTGCTATTTCCAGGTATAAAGATGAAGCAATTCTATATTCCAAACCTCAACTCAGTGTCACTGGTGGTCCAGCTCAAGGTTCACCACTAATATTTAGAGCCAGGTTGGGAAGAGGGGCTTCAGAGTTTGCTACCTCAGGTATTGAAATAACTTGAGTCAGTTTGGATCCTTAATCAGGATAGAAGAGTTGTTGCTTTAAAAGTAAAATAAGTTTTGTCCAGTTCCAATCTCAGGTTTGACAGGATAAAGAATCATGGAAAGGAAGATGAAAGATGGGAGAAAAAGGGGATGAAATGAAAGAATGGAATATTGAATGGACTGCAGGAATCAGGACAGCACTAGATGGAACCAAAACCATGCCACCATCTAGTGGTCATCCCAATTACTAGGGATTTTTTTTCCCTAGTAGCCCTACTAGAATTACACCAACAGCTTGCATTCCATCAGGATTTATTCTTGTTGGAGTCAAATAATTAATATGTTAAATGGCTTCAGAAGTAAGCACTGGTAGTTAGATGACAGCATTTAGTGAAACTTGGTTATCTCAAAAAGTTAAGACTCATATGGGATACCACCAGAAAATCTCAAGGCCGCAGGCTAAGCTGAGAAGGTGAAAAGCAGTCCCAAAACAAAGCAATGGTGAAGCTTTTGCATAATATCGTTATCAAAGCTACCTGAATGTGCCCTTATATAACCCATACAAGTCAAGCTTGTCTCAAAAGAGACTTTACCTTGAAGCCTAACAAGTTAAGCCTTGCTGTCATTGATAAGGACCACATATACATATTGTAAAAACTATCAGAGGTTATTCAGAGACTCTGCTTTAAAAAAAAAAAAATGCAAATGAGGTCATTTGGAGGTGTAGTAATTTCCTTAGAGCATTTTTCCTTAGTATTAATAAAACAGCCAAATTGCTCTACCTCTGAAGTGTGATTATAAAGTACACAGCTAATTATTCAGTTTAACTATGGGCAATTTAATCCTTTTGATTTCATCTCAGTGGTTGTCTTTTTGATGTGGAGAGTTATTTTTAATGTGTCTTGTTGCTTTACTTAAAAATGGATATAAGAGAAGGAGCCAATAATAGCACTGGATAGTTCACTGGTTTGGGGTCAACAAGATTGGGGAACAATGCAGTCGAGAGGTGAATTAACCATATGGGGCATTTTATCAAGGCCCTAATAAAATAAATTGTTTCCACTGGCTAGTAAAACTATTATCATTCCAGGGGAAAGATGCTGTGTGTATTCCATTCTTTGTAAAGATCAGAGGTCAAGATAGCAAATTGTTCCTATTTTCTGTGCCACTTTCTATAACAACTAAGGACGTTATGAGTCTTGACAACTGCAGATTGGCTTCAATGGGTTGCAGAAATACGTAAATGCAGTGAGAGAGAGTTTAGAAGCCCCAAAACACAAAGATCAATGTTTAGACTGAGTGGAAATGTGGTTTGCTTGCAAATAATTTTGGTTGGGAATGGAAGGAATAGTTTACGCCTTTCATTTGGTGCAAACTAATCCTTGGGGAAGAAAATGTAACCTAGACAATTATGAGAATGCTTGAGTTTAAGTAGAAACAGTCCTGTTGAGTAAACTGCCACATCTGTTTCTATCTTCTACGGTGGGAAAGTTTCTGCGATCTACCCAACTGAAATACAAGCTGGTCTCTTCTCTCCTAGCTATCACAGAAATGTTATATATGCTTGAGCCAAATGGCAAACATTTTTAACACGTGGATTGCATAACAATAACCCAAATCAGAAATGAAATCTCCTGTATTTTATTAGTAAGGAAAATGACCGAACTAGGCATGCATCTTTAGTGAAGGGGGGGGGGGAAAAATGCCAGCCTCATTTTGATGAAACCATTGCAGCAGAGTATGACTGTTTATAGACTCAGCGCCTACTGAGCATCAAGGTTGCTTTAATGAAGCAGCAGGTGTGGGGGGTTGGAAAAGAAGGTCGAGGGAGGTGGCAGATGCCGAGGAGAACAGAGAGAAATCTGGAAAGAGAACACCTGCTGGATTACCTTTATCAGACTGTACAAACAAACTCGCCCACCCTTCTATGCTGCATGGCCTTGACCCCACTTAGCCCAGGCAGAGAAGAATGCTGGTTCCTCAAGCTGGACAGTCTTTCCTAGGAGGGAAGAAAGGGACCCACAGACTGTACAAGTAAGGAGCCTCTTTCATGCCCACAGCTGTGGCTGAAAGCTTTATTAAGACTGTTGATGAGCAAGGAGGAGAAGAAGCCTCAAACTGCTGAACAGTTGACCTCCTTGATTAGGCATTCTATTTTGAACATTACTCTGAGTTTATAGTTTGGAGTGCTTAGGCTCCAAAAAGTTTGTTTTTGATTTCAAACCCCGTCCCTGAATGCCCACCACCAGGGTAGAAAAGACTGCAGCAAGTTCTCTACACCTTTGGACAGTCCAGTGTTTCTATTCAGTACTTGCTAATCAGCTCCCTGACTCTTTGTCAACAAGGGTCACTGCCACATGAGTGGCAGAAAGATAAAATATATAGTCGAAATGTTTCATGGTAAGGCATGAGGACTTTTGTTGATTGTTGGTGGAATAATAGATTATTTTGACCAATAGTAAATGGAGGTGCTTATTTCAGCTAACAATAGCAGTAGGATACAGTGGAATGTTTGGAAAGGAATTGAAACTTTTCAAAAATGCTTTGCTTGGATTTATGTCTTTAAAAAGGCATATATAGTTTTAATTTGTAGGCAAGTTAAACTCAGAAGGCGTTTTAACTTTCTTTTCCTCAATTGTTTCTTAATTATCAAAAAGGAAGAGGGTCTATCCATACTAGTGATTTATTGCCCCATCTTCAGGCCTTCAGGAAGAGTGTGAAATCTTGGCTATGCCATATGGCCTGGGAGCCTGATGTGGGCTTGTGTTGTTGGAATTGGCTGGTGGGGTACTTGATTCTGCCCCCCTTTATTTATTTATTTGTTTATTTATTTGATTTATCTCTGCCCATCTCCCCCAGTGGGGAACTCTGGGCAGCGTCATCTTGAATTATATAGTCTTTTTACATAGTATTATTTTTTAGGTAATTTAATACAGATATTTATTTTTACTGTTTTTACTGTTTGATTTTGGGGGAAATGGGTGGCATATAAATTTAATAAATCTCTCTCTCTCTCTCTCTCTCTCTCTCTATCTATCTATCTCTGTATTAAAATGTATGTATGTGTACAGTATTTGGCCGAGTTTCACCAGCAATGAACAGTCCGCAACAAAGCAGAAAGTATCAACCACACAAAATACAACATAATTAAATAATACCAGATAATAACAAGACATCTAAGGTTGAAGGTATGCTTGGACAATTCTGTCTTCAACACTTTGCAGAATACAAGGAAGGACAGGGCCTCTAGAGGAAAAATATTCCAAAGTGTTAGGATAATTTAAAAAAAAATATTATTGCAATAAAATTATTCTTTATCTATATGGGAAATTATTGTTTTGGGAAAGGAAGAAGGGCCACTAGGGGATAGTGGTCAAGGTGTTGGACTAGGATCAATGAGGCCCAGGTTCTCTCCCCTCCCAGTGATTAAAAAAAAAATTGGATGTCTTTGTAAAATTGATGTTGAAGGAATTAAAATGAAGGGAGATTGTCATATCTTGTGTTTTTCAAGAAAAGGTGGGATGCAAATCAAGCAAACAAATCCATTTTTTGAGGAAGCCCTCAATTCCTAGATACTTCTGTTTTGATTATTTTGAGTTCTATATTGCATGTGTCCACATTTATCAATTGTTTGGATTTATATTTCTTAACAATATTATAAGGATATCCTTTTCAAATCAGTTGTGCAGTTGTGTAAAATCACTTGTAAATTGCAATTACAAATAAGTGATTGGAATGCTTGGAGGTTTGGGTGCATCCTTTTATTTAAATTTTTTGACACATGAACTTGAGGATGGAGTAATATTTACCGTTTTTATCCATGGCAACTGTCTATAATTCACCTATATTGAGAAACTTTTTCTGTCCTACCGAGTGAGAATTAGAGATGTTTATCAATATCCCTACTTTTCATTGTTTCATAAAAACACAATTTTAGTAAGTTCACTTAGATGTTGAAAACATTCACCTGTAAAAAAGCTGAATGTTGATATCATTTTGGAGCTGGCATTCTCCTGGCTGCTGCTGCTTTCTCCTGAATTTTATCACAGAAGTTGGCGGTTCACTGGAACTTCAGTGCCACTTCTAAATGATATCAACAGCTTTGATAAAGATGGGGGATACCACATTAAACAACCCACAAAATTTCTGTATGTATTGTCAAACTCCAATTGAAGATCTAACTTATTCCTTGGTTCATTGTCCCATATTTTCTTATGCATGGGGAAAGGTCTTCATGGTACCAGGCTCTTGGAGGAGGAGGAGGATATGGTGTTTTGCTAGCAGAGTATGTTGTTCAGATTTCTGAATGTATGGCTTTTTAGCCATAGGAGCCTTAAAGTTACGGCTACTACCATGGGGAATGCTAGAGACTGCAGTGCTAATTCTCTGGAGTAGACAGAGACACAAATGTAGCATCTTTCCAGCAATTTGTTAATACAGCTGTGGGATGCTAGGCTATTCGTGCTTCTATGCCAGTGTTGTCCAAACTTGGCCACTTTAAGATGAGTGGACTTCAACTCCCAGAATTCCCCAGCCAGCATGGCTGGCTGGGGAATTCTGGGAGTTGAAGTCCACTCATCTTAAAGTGGCCAAGTTTGGACAACACTGCTCTATGCACTCCATAGCATATTCTTAGAAGCAAATCTGAAGCATTGCATAGCCATTGAAAAATGTCCCCTCTCACTTTTGATAGATGGCTCATGATAACTCAGCAGAAGAAGCTGGGCTGAGGCAGAGTTAGTCCAGAATCACCCAATGAAAATAATGGAGAATCAGCAGATGTGAATCCAGATCTCTCCTACTACCTTTTACCTGTTCAATATTGTGTGGGTATCAATTGATCTGATACCTGCTTTAGATGCTACTGATCTTTGCAGTGAAATCACATATATATCAGGTCCGCCTGATGATTTGTTGTGTTTGCAAAACTCACTTAAGCAGAGTGGTGAAATATCTAGTGGTTGTATTTGTACACAAATATTGATTTTAACTTATCTATATGTGTGTGTGTATGTGTGTGTGTGTTTATATACAGTGTGTGTGTATACACACACACACACACACACATACATACATGTATGTGTGTATATTTATATATATATATACATATATATATATATATATGATAAAATAACAATAAGCCTATGTTGCTTAACATGTGCAAGCTTAGCTCCTTTGATTAGTTTATAGTTGAATATATTGTGCAAATCCAGTAATTGGGCCAATTTAGGATCAAAGGAAAACCACATAAGCAAGAATTACCTAAACTATCAGAATGTTTGTATTTTTTTTGAGGCCAGGGCTCAAAACAAGGGTGCTTTCACAAGGCCATCCCATAGTTTAAAGTCTGCTAATACACCATGGTTCTTGGAGATGATGTATTCTTGAGTCCCTTCTTAAACTTCCTTTGGGATATTTCAAGTGAAATGTACAAAAAGTCTATTAAACCTTTTAATACTGGCATATACCTAATCTCTCTAAACTGACAGCTGAAACATATTAGCTCAGTTGGTCATCCACTGGGTTTCACACAAGAATAATGCCACCTGAGGACAGACAAAAATAATTTCACCCATTTTTTACCTCATATTGTTTTGAAGACAAAGAGAAAGACAGACAGACATCACACAGATTCAGATTATAACCTGGGACTCTTTAGCTAGGAAAGAAGGCAACTAAGGAAGGTCGTGATTGAGATATATAAAATTATGCATGGCATGGTGAATGTGGATCAGGAGATGTTTATCTCTTTCTCTCTTTCTCAAAATGCTGGAACCAGGGATCATCCAATGAAGCTGAATGGAAGGCAATTTAGGACAGACAAAAGGAAGAACTCCTTCACCTATTACCTCATTATCCCATGGAAGTAATTATAAGATACGGTGATGGCCACTTGCTTGAATGGCTTTAAAAAGGGGCTATATGCATTAATGGAGGACAGGCGTATCAAGGACTATTCAAGATTCAGTGTTATCTCCACTTTGCAGGGGAACAAGAGTGAGGCAGAAGTGTGTTTTTTGCTTGCAATCCCCCCAAGAGGCAGGGGGTTGACCATTGTAAGAAACAAAATGCAGGTGGGCCTGTACTTAGTTCTTTAGGTACCATTCAAAATTCATTTAATTTGCAGCCAGGAATTTGTGACTTGACAATTTGAAGGAACTTACGTTGTGGCCACTGCAATTCCAGAAAGGCTTTCAACTAGCTTTCCCCCCGCTCCCTTTCTAATGAATAACAATTTTTAGTAAGAGTCTGGAAGCCTTTCATGATACAAATTGGCATATACCTAATCTCTCTAAATTGACAGCTGAAACATATTAGCTCAGTTGATCATCCACTGGGTTTCACACAAGAATAATGCCACCTGAGGACAGACAAAAACATCTCTTGACCACCTCAAGACCAAAATTGACAGCAAGGTACCATGTAGAATGATTATAAAAAAAAAAAAAAAAAAAAATCCCCTCTCACCCCTATGGGTGGTATGTGTCTTCCTCAATCTCGGCTCCTCTACCAGAGGCCTGGGAGTTTGAGGGTTCTGCGCAGTCTTGAGTTCACTTCCAGTGTTGTCTTCCCCAGTCCCATTGAGTGCTTGAGGAAGGTCCTTAGTGTCCTGTTGACTTTGTATAGTGCCAGGCATTCACAGATCCATGTGTGCGGCATTGAGTCATAGGCTTTCCTGTAGTCAATCCAGGCTGTGCTCAGATTGGTCTGCCTAGACCTTGAGTCTTGGGCGACTGCCCTATCTATGAGTAACTGGTGTTTTGAGCCTCTGGTGTTGTTCCCAATGCCCTTCTGAGCTGTGCTTATGTACTGGCCCATATGGTCATGTAGCTTGGCAGCTATGATGCCTGATAGAACTTTCCATGTTGTGGGGAGGCAGGTTATTGGCCGGTAGTTGGATGGTGCTGTTCCTTTGTGAGGGTCTTTCATGATCAGCACTGTCCTTCCTTGTGTTAGCCAGTCTGGGAGGGAGCCTGCTGGATTGAGTTGATTCATCTGTGCTGCTAGGCATTCATGCACTGCTGTTAGTTTCTTTAGCCAGTAGGTGTGGATTGTGTCCGGGCCAGGTGCTGTCCAGCTTTTCATGTTCTTGACCCGCTGTTGGATGTCTGCTACTGTGATGGTGACTGGTTCCTGTTCTGGGAGATTGCTGCGGTCTGTTTTCAGGTCCTGCAGCCACTTTGCACTGGTGTTATGCGTCTTCTCTTTCTCCCATAAGTTCTTCCAGTACTGTTCAGTTTCCGCTGCTGATGGCTCAGCTGCTACTCTGTGGTTGCACTGCAGTTGGGAGTACACTTTGGATGGTTCTTTGGAGAACAGGGCATTTACCTTCTTGGCCTCTGCTTCTCTAGTGTATCTCCTTAGCCTGGTAGCCAGTGCTGTGAGCCTTTGTTTAGCAGTCTCTAGGGCTTCAGATGGAGTCAGGCCTATGTATTTTTCTGGTAGCCGAGTCTTATCCTTAATCTCCACACGCTTCTGTAGTTCCACCAGCTGACTGACTTGTCTCCGAGTTGCCTTGATCTTAGCCTCCAATCTCATTTTCCAGGGTGGGTATGTACTGCTGTTCTTCTTGATCGTGTAGCCAAGCATTTCCAGGATTACAGCGGCTGTAGCATATACCAATTCATTGGTTTCAGTTATGGTGGTAGTAGGGATTGTCTGGAGGGCTGTGTTGGCATCTTCTAGCATACTACCTGATGGTACTTCTCCACTGAGCCTTGGTAATCGGACTCGAGGGTTGACTGTAGCTAGTTTATCCATGATCTTATGCCTCATATCAGCTGCTGTGCTCTGTAATGGAAGGGGTGGCAGTGACATTCCAGCTTCAGGTGTTGGCTGCGCATCTGCTTGTTCTTCCAGGTCTGCTTGAGTCCGGGTTGTAATGTGGAGTTGGTCTATCTCAAGTTGTGAGAGCAGCTTCCTCTTCACTATGTTGAAGCGCTGGGTAACTAGTTGTTTCTCAGTTAGTGTGGATGTAGGCCTTTTGTCTATCCATAGTTCGCTCATACATTTCATATATCCCCTCTCATTATGTCTGCTGTTGTAGTAGCATTCCATCAATTCCAAGTTCTCTTGTCTCGTCCATGTATGGTTTGTTCCAGTAGCCCACTTAACTTCAGATTGTTCTGGTTCCTCAACATCTGACGCGGACCTTGTTAATCCGGGCGACATCTGAGCCAGCATGACTCTCTTAGTTCGTGTCACTCTCATATTTTGAGGTAGGCAGGTGAAGCGTTAGGGGGTCTTTGCCCAAGGACCACTACTGGTAAGGTAGGTATCAGCCAGAATTTGAACCCCGGTCTCCTGCATCAAAGGCACTGTTCTAACCACTACGCTATCCAGCCGCTATATATATATTTAAAAATCCTTTAATTGCTGATTTGTTTCCTGAGTATGGGATAAAATTGGACACAGACAGGAAATGTGGGCTTTCTAGCATAATTAGCAACGTCGGCATGTATTGCATGCACTTCGGATCTTATTTGAATAAATAAAAGTTAAATTAACCTTGGAAGGAAGGTTGGGCAGCCAGAATGGGTAAAACAAGAAACAAAAATGAAAACGAAGACACAAAGGGACCAAGGGATACTCTCCATGCCTTTTTGTCTACAAAGCTGAATCTATAAATGTGGCTAAATATAGTGTTCTTTGTAAACATGAGCAATGTGTTTTGTACCTCAGTCCTCTGAAACAAACAAGCAAAAAATGTACCTCGTATCTATTATTAATAGGGTTAAAAGCAAAATAAAACAAAATCATAAATACAGGTGAAACTCGAAAAATTAGAATATCGTGCAAATGTTCATTTATGTCAGTATGGCAACTCAAAAGGTGAAACCAATATATGAGATAGGCGCATTACATGCAAAGTGAAATATGTCAAGCCTTACTTTGGTATAATTGTGATGATTATGGTGTACAGCTTATGAAAACCCCAAATTCACAATCTCAGAAATTAGAATATTACATGACATCAATAACAGAAGGATTGGAAATAGAACAATATTGGACCTCTGCAAAGTATAAGCATGCATATGTACTCAGTACTTGGTTTGGGCCCCTTTTGCAGCAATGACTGCCGCAATGCGGCGTGGCATGGATGCTATCAGCCTGTGGCACTGCTGAGGTGTTATGGAAGACCAGGATGCTTCAATAGCGGCCTTCAGCTCCGCTGCATTGTTCGGTCTCATGTCCCTCATCTTTCTCTTGGCAATGCCCCATAGATTCTCTATGGGGTTCAGGTCAGGCGAGTTTGCTGGCCAATCAAGCACAGTAATCCCAAGGTCATTGAACCAGGTTTTGGTACTTTTGGCAGTGTGGGCAGGTGCCAAGTCCTGCTGGAAAATGAAGTCAGCATCCCCATAAAGCTCGTCTGCGGAAGGAAGCATGAAGTGCTCCAAAATCTCCTGGTAGATGACTGCGTTGACCCTGGACTTAATGAAGCACAGTGGACCAACACCAGCAGATGACATGGCTCCCCAAATCAACACAGACTGTGGAAACTTCACACTGGACTTCAAGCATCGTGCATTGTGTGCCTCTCCATTCTTCCTCCAGACTCTGGGTCCTTGGTTCCCAAATGAGATGCAAAAGTTGCTCTCATCAGAAAAGAGGACTTTGGACCACTGGGCAACAGACCAGTTCTTTTTTTCTGTAGCCCAGGTAAGACGCTTCTGACGTTGTTTGTTGTTCAGGAGTGGCTTGACAAGAGGAATACGACATTTGAAGCCGATGTCCAGGATCCATCTGTGTGTGGTGGCTCTTGATGCACTAACTCCAGCCTCAGTCCACTTCTTGGGAAAGTCCCCAACACTTTTGAATGGCCTTTTCCTGACAATCCTCTCCAGGCTGCAGTCATCCTTGCTGCTTGTGCGCCTTTTTCTACCACACTTTTCCCTTCCACATAACCTTCTAATGATGTGCTTTGATGTAGCAATTTGGGAACATCCAACTTCTTTTGCAATTACCTTTTGGGGCTTTCCCTCCTTGTGCAGAAAACCATCATTGACACCCTCCATAACTGTCAGGTCAGCAGTCTTTCCCATGCTTGTGATTCCTACTGAACCAGCCTGAGAGACCATTGAAAGGCTCAGGAACCCTTTGCAGGTGTTATGGATTCATTAGCTGCTTAGAGTGGGACACTTTGAGCCTAGAATATTGAACCTTTTCACACTATTCTAATTTTCTGAGATTGTGAATTTGGGTTTTTCATAAGCTGTACGCCATAATCATCACAATTATACCAAAGTAAGGCTTGACATATCTCGCTTTGCATGTCATGCGTCTATCTCATATATTGGTTTCACCTTTTGAGTTGCCAAACTGACATAAATGAACATTTGCATGATATTCTAATTTTTCGAGTTTCACCTGTATATGCTTGTTTATCTTCAAATAGTTATGGGTTGGGTCTCAGCATGATGATGGCAGGATATTGAAAACCAATGTTACAGGCCCATCTATGAATTAAGGCTGGTGTGCATACTTTGAAAATAATTTGGGACAAAAATGCTATGACTTCCTATGAGTGCAAGCTCAACACTTTTTGACTATTCGGTCAAGTGGGAAATTTTTCCTGCTTTAAAGAATCCACTCATTAAATGCAACTCTTAAAAGCATTTTTTCCCCCAAATTATTTCTGAAGTATCCCTGGATCTGTTGTGAAATGGCAAATTGGTTGGGTCTTGTTATTTTGAAGTTAGTAGATAGTCGTTCAGACATTCATTGAAATCAAATTTAGTATTATGAAGTCATCTTTCATTTGATAAATTAAGGTTCAGATGACCCTGAACCATCAGTACCCATGCGCTCTGGAGTCCTGGAGTAGGGAATACTATAATGAGATAGGGACACTCAAATCACAAACTGGTTTCTGAATTATACAGAGAGCTTTTGAATGATATTGTTGAGATGCCCTTGGTGCCCTTGGGTTAACACTGTTGACAGATTTGCCCTCCTGCTTCCAGGACAAGATAGCTGAGACTTGACCCTGTCTTTGTAATGTTTTCTGTAATATTAGGGAGTGGGCTGAATAGTGTAATTAAGAGCCTAGCTATCCAGTAGGCTCATTTTGCCACAAGTACAGCAAGTTCAAAGAGGGCAGAAACTGGTTGCTTCCAACCTCGCTCTAGCTTGTGTAGAACTGCACCCTACAGTCCTGTCAAACGCTAGTGAAGGGGGCAGTTGTAAAGAACAGTAAGAAAGGGACTGGAAATTAAGATTTATGAAAAGATATGGAAGGGATTGTGCATAGTTAACTGGAGAGGGCGGAGATGATCAGGAGAAGGAGAAATACTGCTCGGTTTCCAATGTTTGCAGATGAAGACTGGATTTCCAAAGGGATTAGCAGATGCAGTAACTACCACTTTTGATTATCAAATGTGATCCCAGGGTCAAGCTATCCATTCCTACATAGAGTGGAACCCTAGTGTGAAGGAAGGACTCTATCACTTTGCTTCTCGGCATAGGATGCCTAAAGTATACTCTTTTTGTTGTTGTTGTTGTTGTTGTTTAAAGTCTTTTAAAGAGCTGCCATAGGAGATCATGGGCACTTCCACCCAGCCACAACCCTTGCATAGAGTTTTGCATCACTATGCCCTTGCAGCCCACACTGCTGCTTCCTCAAGCTTATATGGATGAGGAAAGAAGAGGACTGCAAGGTCTTGCAAGTCAAAATGCGGGAATGGGAAACTAGGCACCAAATCCATTGCTCCCTCCTTATTCTCATCCTCTCCTTGTGAATGTGCATTTATTTTATTTATTTTTATTTTTAGATTTTTTATACCACCTTTATTATCTTCCTAAATAACTCAGTTAGGAACATGTCTAATACCCCTTCCTCCTCCTATTTTCCCCATGACAACAATCCTGTTAGGTGAGTTGGGCTGAGAGAGAGAGCAAGAAAAGACAGCCCCCCTTCCCCATGGTGGGTGTGGGAGGGAGAGAGAATCAAAGCTGCTCATTTGGCTGGTCCTGGAAGGAAGGGGTAAATCCCTGAAGCTGGGAAAAGACAGCAGTTCCTGCCAGTCAGAAGAAATCCCAACCTGCAGATCGAGAGGAAATTCTGTCAAAATGGGTCAGCATTCCAGTCCCCATGCAGATTTCACATCATGTGGAGTGGGTGGCATCAGTCCCAAATCACAAAGCATATGTACATGGGAACGATGAGTACCAACACAATGGGAAGTGTTTTTATATGTATGTGACCAATTTGATTTTAGGAAACAGTGAAGATTTATGAAAGGAAAGAGACACAGGAGACCACTGGGACAGTGAACAACAAGGCCAAAGCATCAGTAAAAACCCTGGAAGTGATGTAGACCTTTATGAGTCTTTATCAAGACAATTTTTGTAACATCAGTCTTTGTTTTTCAATTATCAGTAATAAAATAGCATTTGTTTGTAAATTACCCTACAGAAAAACAGTACTATGCCACTTGGAAAGTGGCATTAAAATGCTCTTGAAAGTGAAATAGATTTACTTTTGATTATTTATCCAATGAGGAGAAGGAAGAGGAAAAAGGGCAGCTAATAATACAGCAAAGTTCAGCTGTTTCATAAGGAGAGAGAATAATCAGTCATCTTTTTGGTCCCCAGATTTTTGTCTTGAAAGCCTGAAAGATCTCAGAAAAGTGAAAGGTGTCTTAAACAGCATCCTTACTGATCATGCAACATGTCTTAGAATCTAATTTTCTAGTTTTGTGGAGTTAAGTCACTGTGAAGTAGCCTTCACTCTTATCTGAAAAAAAAAGAAAAAAGGTAAAATGGAAGAACTTATAACTCATTAGGGATCAATTTGATCCAACTATCAGATTAGTCAGAGGATTTCCACACACCTAGCAGTACTAAGTACAGTGACTCTTCTATCTCATGAAGAATTTTCTTGGGCTAAGTAGGTACCAGCATGCAGTTTTCTAATGATGTCATTTTACTGCTTGACATAGTTTTCAGCCACTCCCTTTTGTTATATTCCACAGGACCTGACCACAAAGAATGCAATTACCATTATGAGCTAATGCTCTCTATTCTGACTCATTCTTTGAGCTCCCATTGCCATCTTAGCTTCCCTAAAACAAGCTTTCTTCCAAAGAAAAATAATATCACATAAGCATTAAGTTCGCTTGTTCTTTTAATAGTCACTTGGTAAATGGAATATATGGGCCTTCCACCCCCCCAGCCCCCAACCTCTGCAATTAGAGTTAAGGTCACCGTTGCTTTGTTAAAACCAACAGTTGATGTTAATTGCTGATGACATTTCATCAATGCTTAAAAAATGTTCTTCTTCTGAAGCCATATTTCTAATTTTGAATCTGCTTTCTTTATTGATTTTAATCTGTATGCCTGAAAATACTTTCCAAGTGATAATCACTAAAATGCCATTTAGAAATATTTAAAGCTCCAGAGAGGGGTTTCCTTCAGAATCTATCAATAGCAGATTTCTTTCTTTTTTTCTTTTTTTCTTTTTTTAGCCACACAGGGACTTATTCTGTCATCACTTCCCAAGCAAAATTTGCTTGTATCAGAACAGAGGGATGACCTTCCTTGTCCTTGAGTTTCTAGAAGGTAATGCGGGAAGCATATGAAAAAAGCAAGGAAACAGAGTTGAAAAAGACAACAAATGTCACACGCAAGTGTATTCACTCACACACACACACACACACATGCACACACGTGCTGCCTCATCAAACTATTTTGCTAGGCAGGACTGAAATGCTTATCAGTGGGGCTGAGCAAATCTTTTGAAAGGAGAATGCATGGGAGAAGGTACTTCAGACACTCTTATGGAAATCGCTAGAACCACCTTCCAAGGTGGAAAAGAGGTGCTTTTTGGATTTTTCTTGCAGTCTCCCATCCAGGTATGCAACCACGTCTGATCCCACTTAGCTTCTTGGAGATCATTCAAGGTCATCTAGAAGCTGCCATCTGCTGTAGGTAAGCAACCCTAAAAAGCTATGTTAAGAAAAGAAAAACTAAACAGGCACCAAAATAAGTTAAAACAAAATACACATCTAGAATATGCTTCCATGTAACTCTGCAACTTTATGACTCTGATCTGTGGGAACAGGCAGAATGTGGGAAGTAAGACATGGGGGAAACCATAATGAGAAACAGCTTGGGTGATCTCGCATCTCTCTCTTTGATCCAGAGAGGATCGCAGGAGCCATTCTGCTTCATTTCCCTTGTAAAATGCTGCAAAAGTCAGTACCACTTATCCATGGAGCTGTCTTCAGTCTGCCATCTTCCCCTGTCTGAGATGCTTTCTCAAATTACATTTCTGACCCAGACTCAGATTTCTTTTATCTGACCATTGTCTTCATTGCGGCTTTTCCTCCTGTTCCTCAAGGTAACTCCTTATGCCCATTACAGTAATAGATTATGCCATGCTGGCATCTGGGAAGGAAGTGAAGTATTTTAGAAGCTATAAGTCCTGAGTTGCCCCACTGCAGTGAAAGCGCACATTTGTGGTGCTTCTTCTAATTGGGTAAGCAAATAACTGTAAGGGAGAGACTTCAGCACAGAGTGCATGGTTTAGTTATGCTCTTGGCACAAATGTTTCTGTGGTTAATGCAAATTGCTCTAAACTGACACCATCCTTCAGGAGTCCCCATTCTTTTACACCTCTTTAACAACCATCACTGCTTCTGCTCCTCAGGTGCCATGAACAATGGAAGCCCAAGCTCAACTGATATCTCACCCTTTGGCAGGAAGGCCACACTGTATGTTCAGCAAACCTGGGCTACTATACTCCACATGGCCATTAGATGGAAGCAGAGAACATCCTTTTTACTCTCATTCTGATTTTTGCAGCCCTGGTATGGTATGTCTACCAAAATTTATCTTAGCATGTTATTTTAAAGTTGGGAGCATCCTAGTGAAGCAAGGATCCCAATCATGGTTGCCTCCTAACTACACAAATGTTTTCTCCAGGACATATGTCATTCTTTCCATGCCTGTTTACAAGTTTAAGAATGTATCTGGCCAGTGCCTGTTGGTTCCTTTTAATCTTAGAAAAAACTTATCTTGCACCATTATATTACTGGAGTTCTTTCAACCACCTCAACCTAATGGAGTAATATAGCTCAATTTAGTGCTGTGATAAAAATTTCTTCTTCCTTTTTCTTTTGCATTATTTTAACTATTCTCATTCAGTTCAATGCAGGGTAAGGAGATCAAAGGACAAGAAAATGTTAATGAAAGTTTCCAGGGTTGATTGCAAGGTTCTTCTGCTTTCTTTAGTCATGGGATGGTTGCATGTGACAGAGACTTAAAAAAAAAAAATGGACATCATTTTGCACATTATCAACTCTCCTATAATCTGCAGTCTTCTTGGCTTCTCAAGTCTATTAAACCTCAGGTGAAGATGTCTTCAATCTTTTAGTAAGCATTTTTTCCCCCCAAACAGGAAGCATAAACAAATAGAAAAACGGCAGAAATGGGAAGTTATGTAATAGAAAGAAATAAAGAGAAAGCAGAGTGTGTCTCTTCACAAGACTAAAGTTAGCTAAAAATCTACTCTAATGTCCACTCTAACCCCCACAAATTCTCAAGAATGGCCTGAAATATGCCTCTGAAATTCAGCCATTTTGATACTCAATTTTAGCCACATGAGCTTGGGGGTCACTTGATTACTGACTGCTGCACAATTAAAACATCATTGGCTAAAAACTGTATTGTTCATAAAAAAAGGAAAATATGGTGGAACTGTACATTAGCCTCCTTGACCTTTTTTTAGGCCCTGGATCTGCCAATGCAGTTCTTATGTTGACCCTGAATGCACCATGGTAGAAGCTGGGAAGTCTTGAAAGACGTCTTTTGATCAAGCTCACCATTGTAATATGACTGAACTAGATTATTCATTTATTAAAAATATAACAAAATACCATAAGAAAACGCTGAGAGGTAACCAAGCACTTCAAGGGATTCAGATCCACCAACCTGTCATAGCAAACCCCAACGGGGCAGAATTTAGCAACTTTGATTGAAATTTTGAAAGCCTGATTTGTGAGGGAAAAGGATCCAACTTCTATTTCAACGAAGGTGTTCATTTAGTAAGGAAGGGGGTATTAATTCAGTGTATCAAGTGTAGGGCAATTGGGTGTCCTGGACTGAATAGCCAAGCAATTACTAAAACTGAATGGGAAGTTGGTGCATGGCTATATTAGAAATACATTAGTTTTTTCCCCTCTTTTTCTTGCTGTCTTTTTGCCTTACAAGAAAGGCGTTGGTTTCCCCCACCCCCCAAATGTGTTCTAGGCTAAACTGAAGGGATATCTCCATCAGCGCATAGACTTTTAAAATAAACACATTAATATCTAGGTTCCCTTGCTTCCTAATGCTGTTCCAAGGGTGGGAGATGAAATGGTCTGCCTGTGAATGTTCCCAAACTGGCATATGAATATGAAGGAGTTGAGTTAAGACTCAAGCCTAGAGGACGGATCACATGCAAATGCAGCAAATTAGCTTTTTGAACTGATTATGGCAGAAAGTCACGGTCACCGCATAGGTCATCCAGTTTCTTGTTAATGAGGCCTTATTTGAGAGAGGGAATGGATTCATTTTTCTCTTCCCTTCCCTTCACATGATGTTCTCTCATTTCCTCAATTTCTGCAACTACATGCTGGTCTCTTTCTAGGGATGTTAAATGCAGCTTTAAAACATCATTACTTTCTCAATCCCTTGGTAAGGTACATAATTTGGGCCACAGGAGGGTCAGGTTTCATGCAATCATATGTCATTCAAGCTTTTCCCTGAGTGCTAATGTGTGGTATCTCATGAATACTGCATTGTTTTAATGATAGCTTATCAGGCAGAAATTGCTCCTTCTATTTATTTTTTCCATTGAATTCTGAGTTCATATTTACCATCTTAAGCATAGACACAAGGCTTCTACTGTGTCTATGCTTAAGATTCTACAATTTCTATTGGCAAAATCAGGCAGTAAATAGAGATAATGGATACACAGCAACTAAGTCACAGTGCAGACCCTTGTGACTTATGTACTTGCAGCCAGTATGAAAGGGCAGAATAGCATGTCTTGATGTCATGACACACGTTTTGTTACCTATTCCCCATTGCTTTGACTTGTGGGTGCCTATGAGTAGACAGAAGGTCCAGCTGAATTAAAGGAGACATAGGTTTTCGTCTAAATACATTGTATCTTTTCCTAACCTAGATCTAGTTTAAAAAAAGGGTGCTGAGAGGATAAAATATGACTCCCCCCCCCCCCCCCGGCAGTGCTACATGACAGAAAATAGTTAATTAGCTAAACTGAAGTACTGTCTCTTAATTACTTTTCAGTAGCAATAAAGTATAGGCTGCGTGATCTATTCTGCTTTTCTAATGACAGACTCAGTAGTTTATCATGTTAAAGTCATTACACAGTGTATATCAGATTGTTCAGTTAAAAATGGGTGTGATTGAACCAAATCTTATAGATATTTACTTAATTCAGGGCAAGCGTGGATAGGATTGCACTATTAATTTCATGCAGAAGAAATGAGTCTGCATTATGTACGATGGAAGGTTATCCCCATAAAGCCTTTTTATCTTGAAGTTCTTCATACTTTTCCTTTATGCAATCTTTCCTTTACACTCACCAGACAACATTCTTCTTTTTCCCTCCCAACTTTTGCACTAATTTCATCCTTAAATGCAGGTTATTCAATATCTGGTAACAGTTAAGAACAGCAAAGCTAATTTGATCAGGCAGCCTTGCCACTGACTCCGGTGTAAATGTTTGCCTTTCAACTTGATCTTGAAATTGCTTCATATGCAGATCTCCTTTTGAAGTCAATACCGTTTTAAGTATGAGAAGGCTGAAAGGTAGAGGGCCTCGGGGCCTTTTAAACTTCAGAAAGACCTGACACCATAATCTAGTTACTAAGTTACTGTGATGGCATATTAATTGACTCTATGATTTTCTGTAGTGACCAAGAGTTAAGGAAACAGATGTTTCATAATTGTGCTAATTAAAAAGAAGTTGGAAAAGGAGCACTGATCAACCCGACTGTATGTGCCAAATGGATAGACAGTTGAGGAGACAATACGTGTTTTGAAGTTCAGAAGCACAGATTTAAAACTGATAGGGTTACGGAATGAAGTTATGAGAAAGTAGGTTGGGCAGAATCTAATTTAAAAAAATAGGCTTTTTTTTGCTGGGGGGGGGACTAGCAGAGAAACTGGTGTGTTGTATTAGTCAAGGTGGAAGATTGCGTTGTGTCTTCCTGCTAATTTTTCTTGGTTTCTCTGCTCCCATCTATTGTCTCATTCTGAATTTTTTTTTCTTTTGGCTAGATTGAATGTACTTTTTCACCTTTTCATGGAAAATGCTAGGGAAATGAGGGGGGCTTTGGATTCAGAGCATCCGTGGACCCTCACCCCCCCCTTCACTTTTCCTCTTTTTGAATGGTGCCAAAGCAAGACCACCAGAAGAACATTCCAATGCTGATGCAAAGAGCTTCCATTTCTAATCTGTAACATGGAATATTTCGTCAGCTGAACTTCCAGGGAAGTTCTGTTCTGTTCTGTTCTTGGCAAATCCTCATCCACTGAAAAAGCTATTCCTTTATAAAGATATGTTGGAAGCCGAGGAATGTCTCAGCTCTCTTTCTTGTCTACCTGTAGCATTTAACTTGGCCAACCATCATTTTATTGAACATGTTGGTTCATTTCTATCTTTCCAAGCATGTTTTACTTTCTGTTAATGGCTCTTTCCTCTTTCACTTCCATTTTAGGTTCTAGATATATAAAATAACTTCATTATTTTCAGATGGAACTTGAGGGTTCATCCTTGTTAACTTCTTTTGGACATGGATAGAAAAATCATAATTACCTAAAATCCTGACTTTATGTCAGTAAGAACTGTCATTTTCATCACATGATGGGGGGAAAAAAAAAGATCTAAAGGAAGCAGAGGTTGGTCAGGACTGTGTGAATATTAATCAAGGTCTGTGGATGGTAAGAAACAAGGTTTATGGTGTGTGAAACTGATTCAGTAATTTATGGAGAGCTGCATTGAAGAATTATGCCCATCCACTGTTTCTCTCTTTCATTTCATAGCTGGTTCACTTTGTTTTGCTGGTCCCATCATGCTTGGGTGGGCATGTCTAACACCAGTTGGGAAAGGAGGAAGCAGCTTTGTCTGGTTGCCTTAGCAACAATGCTTTCTGCAGCCCTTCTGTCTGCCAGAAGAGTCTGGGAAGAAGCAGGCACTTTGCAGGCCAAAATAGCAGCAGAATATTCAGAATCAGATGGTGGAAAGGACAAGAGCCAAATCTTCAATAAAGGAGGTTAATTTACTCACCAACCAGTGCCTGTCCAGATAATATTCCATTCTACCCCTCTTAATGCTATAGGGCCAAACCAAAAGGACTCATACTTTTTCATACACTCACATTATGCACGCACACGTCTTCCTTGTATCAACTACGTACCAAAGGGGTGTTGCATTACCTAGCCACTCAGATCATTGTATGTGATTGTGTTTGTATTTCAACTTCTTTTTTTTAGCCTCCTGCAACCCTTCTGCATATCCCAAACACTTCTTGTCTCAGCATATTTTCAAGAATAGGCACTTTCCTTGTTCACACATGGACAGCTACACTCTCCTTTTCTTTCATGTGTTCCAATTCTGAAAATCTGTCTTGAGCTACAGAGCAACTGGGCTGGGGCATTCCATCCAGGGAAGATGAGGTGGCTTCATAAAACCAGCCACAGAAGCACCAGCAGCAACACCTACCTTATTTATTTGCAAAATCTGTATGGCACTTTAGCCCTAAACGTTTAGCTCCTGACAGCTGGTAAATTAAGGCAACTGTAGTGGAATTAAAATAATCAGTGATCAAACCTGCTGATCAGTTATCAATATATTTTCTATAAAGTTTAAAAAAGTAAGCTATTGTCTCAAAAACACTTGCCGGATAACACACCTGTAACCTGGACATAACAATAATACTTACTCTCTGGGTTCTTTCTGGAAGAATGGTATTTTAGGTGCCATCTTGAATATGACTAAGGACAGAGCCATGCAGTACTTCAGAGGGTGAAGGACACAATTGAAAAGATAGCAAGAAGACAGAAAATAATATTTCCCTTCTGCCAAGAATCATGATAAACAAACAAACAAACAAACAAACAAACGCTTATATTGTATTTTCAGATTTACCTCAGCTTTCTCAAGTATATCACTGAATCAGGAATGTGCAAATCATGAGTTTGTCAGAATGGTTCGGATTAAGCCATTTTTATCTTCTCCCCTTCCAAATAGAATAATTTTGGCAGAAGTGATTGTTAAAATGGGAAAGGAAATATTTTTATCCGTGGTGAAAAAAGGTTGATTTGAAGCATACGGTTACATAAGTTTTTTAAGAGTAATTAAAATATTAAACAAATGATCTCTTTTCTCATTTTTTCTCCCCTGCACGTTTTGCTCTCCAAAAGTTAATAACAATAGCAGTGGTGTGCCATTGGCTTTCAAGGAAAAAACGTAACCAACTGTATCCTCTCCGAGAATGAAACACGTCAAATTTAGGCTGTTTAAAATGTCTACCCTCCAAAAATATATTCCTCAAAACTGGCTGCACAGATGCTTCAATTTTTTCTTCCTGTTTTGCTTAATTTCCACAATAGAGTAGAGCTTTAGTTCTTTACTTCACATTGATATTCCTACCATTCTGTCTGCCTTGTGTACAGTAAATGAACTTATTGCAATGGGCTGTTTCAAATGACAAAGGAATTCTATTTTTCTTATGTAACTGTCAAACACATTCCTGCTTTTTAAAGCTATCTGTGTTTTGTTTAGAGATCACGGCCACTTTTTAAACAGGGAATATAGTTTCATATTACAAACCCATGGCCTTTCCTAGGACAATGGAATCAGTCCAAAAGTGTATGTCTTTCATCTTCTCATTAGCATCAATACATTGCTTGCCATGAACATTTTCCAGCCAATATCTCCCCAAGCATGAGAGAAAACAGATTTCTTCAGAATTCACAACACCCCCTTTGCATATATCTTATTTATTTGCAAGATAAATGGGGCAATGGTTTACTTACAGTTTTACAATGTTGCATTTTTTGAAAGTAAAGTGACAGGATGTTGAAAATTTGAAGAGTTCATGAAAACTTTCCCATCCCCATTTCTCCTGCAGATACAAACTATGGCCAAATCTCAAGAGATACGTAGGAAAATTGGGGTTTGCAGAGTTTTAGCATTGCACAGTTGTGGGACAGATCTATGGTCCCTATCCCCACTCCCACTTTGCTTTTTTCCATCCTTTCCCTATTTTTAATGTAACTTGGATTATACCACCAAGGTTCTACCACCTGCAAATTTTTACAAATTTTAGAAAGAGATAAGGGCAGAACTAATTAGTTGTCAGAATCGGGGGGGGGGGGGGATTACTGAATGGAATGGCTCCATTTGGTCCCAGTTCAAATCCAGGGGAAGCAACATTTAATCTAAGTGGTTCATTGGAATATATTGCCTAATCTAGGCTAGTATAATGGTGTATGGAAAAGACCTTTGGAGATTGGGCCAAGAGACACTGCCTAGGGAATGATTGGATAAGAGACCACATAGCCTGCCACTGGCTATGCAGGGCAAGAAGCTCAGAAGAGAGCCTCCCTACTTTCTTGGACTGTAAATAAGATGTGGGGGGAGGACAATTGTACTTTCAGACTTGCAGGATTCTGTCAATGTTGCCTTACAATAAAGTAGAATTAGCTCATCTGGTTGTGATGCCTATCTGGCTTACCCTGCCAGGCCAACATCAATCTTGCAAGTCTGAAAGTACCATTCTCCCTCCTTTTATAGCCTGAGAAACTAGGGAGAGTCTCTTCTGAGCCTCTTGCCCTGCCTTCTAGCCAGTGGCAGACTATGCTATCTCTTATCTGACCTTCCTCTTGGCAGCATTTCTTTGCCCAGTCTCCCAAGGTCTTTCCCACATACCATTACAGCTAGGCCCATCTTGACTATTTTCTTTGGCCTTTTCTAGATCCTGCATAACCATTTAATAAATATTTCAGGCAAACAGATCTCTGAAAGTGGATGCGGGGGTGGGGGGGGACTGTGAAGCGATGCTTTGCAACACACAGTAGTGGATTTAAACACTGCTTTTTGAATGTTGAAGCAGCCATAACTGCTGGGACTGCTAATATAGTGAATTGGCTGTCCATGCATATCTATTCAGAGATGACTTGGCAGGCCCATGAAAGTAACCTTCTGGAGGTACTGGCTATCTCTACAGGGTGTTTCATTTATACCAAATTGCCCCTCGTAATGCTTTCCACAGCCCTGGTGGATTTCTGTTCCAGAGAAACTAGGACTAAAACAAGATTCCTTTAAATTTTGCATTCAACAGCCTTTCTTTCTCTCTTCTCTTTAGTGCATAAGCAACAGTAAGAATGAAAGATATTTCTTGAATTGCTAAGAATATTAAGAATAATTCAGCATATTAATAGTCCTAGGAAATGGGCCAAGTATGTCAACACAAGATTGTTGTTCTGAGAGGATATTGGCTCTAATGATCATTAGTTTTGAAACATTAGAATCATAAGGGAACAATCTTGGAAACCACATAAAGTTTTTGATGTAGGAAACCTAACATCACATGATTGAAAATGCCCTTGGGATTTTAATTAGAATTATGGATGGGAAAAAATATTCTGATAGCAATTTTGTTAATGTCTGTATGCATACATGCACGACATCTTCATCTAGGAACGCCTAGGCTCCCCACATCCTTACATACTTTGCATTCAAATTCTCATTCTTTGCACTCATATTCACAATGGCAAAACCAGACTATCTACAAAGGACACTTCCAGATCAAGGTTTTGTGCCAGTTCAAACAGTATCAATCTTTCCTCTTGCATGATGTTGACGGGTTGAGAATGCTGATTGCCTCCTCCCCTTCCCACCCAACTCCACTGGGTCTTATCTGTAGCAACAGCTGGTGTTTTCCAAGGTTACTCCCAACAGATATTTCAGGAAAGAAACATTTATTTCTAATCACTCAACTTGCATTAATATTCGGCCATTGAAGCTGTGGTAACGTTGAAATGAAGATGTCTGCAAAGGAATGGCAGGAGAATCCCTGTTAAATGTCATCCCACCCCCACTCCCTCAGTAAGCTCACAGAATGTGTACATTTGCAGTAGCATAAAATCACCTACATGCAGGACTTTCTGGACCTCCTATGTAATTATGCAGCATTCTGCAGTAAACTGGTGTGTGTGTGTGTGTGTGTGTGTGTGTGTGTGTAAAGAACCTCCAACCATCTCATACAAATTAATGCAAAACTTATGACTATCAATGACATCCTAGAATGTTACATACTTCAAAAGCTTCAGATAAAGAATCATTCTCAAAATCAGCACCCGAATGAATGGTTCCAACCAGATAGGGACAGCAATGTTTGAACAAACCTTATCTTAACGGATTGCAAGGGACAAGGGGAGATGAAGGTAATCTTTTTCAGTGAAGCCATCCCTGAAAACTCCAGGCAGCAAAGTCATCATTAAGGAGTGAGCATCTTTCAATTTACAGTGTTTTACAATAGAAGTTCCAGCACTGGCTCCACAATGATGATGATGATTTTAATCTGCTTTCAGTTGTGACCGATTCTACGGAGACTGCCTGGACAAGTCTCTGCAGTTTTCCTGGCAAGGTTTTTTCAGAAGTGGTTTGGCATTGCCTCCTTCCTAGGGCTGAGCCCAGCTGGCGGTTGCAGGAAATCGAGTCTCTTCCATTGTGTCCAGCAACCGGCAACCAATCCCCATTTTCCCATGCAAGGCGCTGCCAGCATTTCTCCTCTCACCAGGGTGAGAATAACTATTTATCTACTTGCTTACACTTTCAAGCTGCTAGGTGGGCAGGAGCTGAGGATGCAAGATGGGAGCTCACCCCACCGCGTGGAGCTTGGGCTCAAACCACTGAAGTGTTGATTATTTCTGGACAGCAACTTCCAGTGTCATTAAGCCGCTGCGCCACCGCGTCCCAACTAAGATTTTATTACAGATTATATCCCTTTTCTTGTCTTCTCAGTCTTGTGCTGTTATAAAACTAGGATATTTGGTCTAGAAGATGCAGTTGTGGTGGAGCTATCAATTCAAAAGGAAGAGAATCAAGGTGCTGTTTAAACAGAGGGTGGGATAAAAAAAAGATTTATTTGGTCCATTTTAAATACTAACCTTAGCATTCTATACTATCTATAGTACAGAGTGGAATCAGCTGACAAAAGGATGAAAAATTATCTCAGAATACCCAAGCACAAACAAATACATTAAATGGTCCCTCTGCTATCTAATACAAAGATGCTCTAACTTTTCTCTGCAAGGTGACATTATACAAGAGGAGAGAGAAGCTAAATTCCGTGTTTCATTGCTTCCAAGTCTAATAAGCAAGCATATTTGTTCTCGATGGAGACTGAAGGTACTCTAACAACTGAGGATGGTTGTAATTCTTTCCTTTGTATTCAGCACACTTGTTCCCATGAGAAAGGAGAGGAAGAGTCCAAAGTCATTTCTGCATCAGATATGACCAAAAAGCGATTCCTGTAGCAGAGTGCCATATTCTAAATAAAGTACTAAATGGATGAAAATGTATCATCTGATTATGGTGCCTTGGTTTCATCTCACTGCATGACATCTTCATCTGCCACTTCTAAAGTTCTAAACTACCCCTGGAATAGTCAAGAGAAGCTGGAGAAGAGCTACTAAAGTACAGTCAACCCATGTCTGACCCAATGAAGAACAGCAGGTAGCTAGTAGTTCAGAGTAACCCTGAACCCTGAGGTCTCTAATTTCCAGGTGCCTTATGTGCTTCTGCATTGATTTAGAATGGACTTCTCATTGCTAGCATTTAGTGGGTGGCTGTAAGGCAGATTGCTGCAAAGTATTATCAGTTATTATAACTCTGTTGCAACATGTGGCACTTAACATCACAGGATCCGTGGTTCAGCTTCAGATCTCAGCAGGCACCAATTTATTCACCAAAAAAAGAGAAGAAGAGTGCTTTCTCAGTAAAAGGATCTGTTTTATCATGGACATTTTTTTTTTCTTATTCAGCATTGGCTCAGCTTTCTAAGTTGCATCCAGGCAGGTACATTTTAAAAGAAGTCCTCCTGATGCAAAATGCACAGGGAGCTATAAGGCCAAGGATTCTGTGTATTCCAACACTTTCAGCTACATGGATGTAATAGACTGGCAATAATGGAGAAATAGCAGCTTCCTTACTCAGCCTGAACCCAGGGTGATAAGACTTTGCAAGAAGGAAATTGGTTAAATGAGATTGCAGAAGATTAAAGAGCATGCCTGAATAGTCAGTCTTTGCTACTAGGCAGTTTAAAGATACTTGGCAAATATGGAACAATACCATAATCTCTCTCTCTCAAGGCAGTTTATTCCAAGAAACCAGTGATAAGGGAGGTGCTTAAGGATCCACATGTTTATCTATTTGTGCATATGTGTAATGCCCAGTTTTGTGCATGCTTTTCATGTAGCTATCAAATAGGTCCAGTTATGGCACCATATGCATTTTATTTATTTATTTATCTATCATATTTATATAGCTGCCCATCTCACAAAATGTAGACAAGATAACAGGGACAAAACTCTCAAGTCTTATGAGTTATTTCTCGATTGCAGTGGGATACCACAAAGAATGTTGAAGTTTTTTAAGGAGGAAGGAATGATACCTAACTCTGAAAAAAGCTGTTCTGAACCCTTTCTGAGTTTTATCTTTAATTTCCTTTATTAGACCAACTGAGGCCCTGTATAATTGGACCAAGGGAAGTCTTAAAATAATTGCAAGCTTTCAGGTTCTCCAAAACTTTTCGGCAGGTAAAATGTTGACAGAATAGGATGGAGGGATGGATGGATGGAGGCTCAATTTCCAAACTTCCCTTAGGCCCAGAAGCTAGCTAGGTGGCTTTGGGTCAGTCACACTTTCTCTGCCCTAAATGAGAAAGTTGAAAAACCTCTATTAACCAACCTGCCCTGGTTGTTTACAGTCTATATCTTTCAACAAAGAGGCCTTCATCTTGCAATGGATTGGTTAGAGTATATAATAATTATAGAAATATAACTTTAAATATGGATGTGAGTGGGGAAATGGAAGAAAATCTCTTTAAAATATGTGGCTCATTTGTCCCACTGACCACAACAGGAATTGAAAATGTGTGGCTAAATGTTGCTAAACTAACAGATCCCAATTTCTTCTTCATCTGCCAGTTGGATGAGATGTTGGCACCTATAGATAGGCAACATCTGGATAGCTATAAGTTCCCCACATAGAGTGGGGACATAGAAAATATATGCATCACTAGCTTTGAAGGTGGCTATGAAGAAATAACTAAAATGAATAATAAATAAAATGATCTAATTGGCTCATGATAACTCTGAGATTAGTCTATGACTTGATCCCTAGTTCAGAAGGGAGATTTAGAAAAATGGGATTCTGGCTTCCCATTGTCTAGCACTGGAAACATTTTTTTTTGAGGGGGGGTTCTCTTCACTAGGAAAGGATAGAATTTTCAGGAAATCTGAACAGCTGAGTATCTAGCCGCCCAAATTTCAAAGAAATCTGTACAGGCATTTGGAAGGCATTTTCCTTTAGATTTTATTTTTAAAAATGGATTTATTTATTTGTTGTAGAAAAGAACATGATGAAATTTGCAGAGCCCTTGGCATTTTTCATGACGAAAACATTTTATCCCTTCTTTTTGGCACTGCCATCAGCCCATGCTAGTGGTCCAGAGAAAAAGGCTGATAAACATAGTGAATATCCAGATTTGGAACCGGAGTTTGAATACTTCTAATTTGTCCTAGGTGTGTGAAATTGGCTCCAAATTATCCAGCACCACCTCAGAATACAAACATTGTCCCAATTTTATGTGTCCCTCTTCCTGGATTTATTTAATCTTCTACATTCTATTCAAGTTAAACAAATTACATTAAAAAAAACCTTAAGCAAAATTTCATCATGCTTTATTTTCTCCATTGGCTTGTGGTTGGTGTCAGTCTTCCTGTTATTATTTTTCACCTACAGCGGTGCCATTATTTTACTTTTCTTCATTTGACATTTCCTTTCCATCGTTGAGGACAAAGCTTGCCGTTGAAGGTTAAGAAACTGAAATTAGGCTTGCTATTTAGCATTATTTTTCTTGGTGAACATATTTTCTCCACTTTGCTGGAATAAGAAGCTGGTGTCAAAATAATAAGCTCTTTTAACAGTTTAAAATGGCTCCTGTCATTATCTTGTCAGCTGGATCAGACCTTGAATGTTAGACTTGGGAAATATTTCAAGTACAGTTTGATTGAGTAGCACATTGTTTATGAAACTACCATTTAGGCCACTTATAGAGAAATAAAGCATCAAAGGCCTTTGTTCAACCAGAATCAAAACAATGTTTTACCCTTATTAATTCTGTCCTTTGAGGTTAGAGGTTGATGCTATTTCAAAATCGTTATTTGGGAGCAATACTGCACATAGGAGATGAATACTGATACTACATTAATCAATCTTGTTTTGTTATAAATATCTACCATCTAAACAATCCAACATCCTTCTAAAGGGAATGCCAATTTATTGCCAAAAGCAGAAAAGATACTATATGGAAGAGCAGAATTATTACTCCTCCACCACCACCACCACCACCACCACCACCTCCTCCTCCTCCTCCTCCTCTACCACCACCACCGCCACCGCCACCTCTTCCTCCAAGGTCAAGAAGAACAAAAAGGTATTTTGGAAGGCAAACCCCAAACTCACCACTTGCTGTCCTCTTGCAAAGAAGAACAATCTTAGATCTTAAAAAAAAATAAGAAAATATTTAGTCCAGTTTGACCTGTAACTCAGACTCCCAGATTCAACAATATGTGTGTCCAAATTAGGTAGGGATGAATTGAATTCCAATCTATGTAACTGTCACTGTGTTCACACAGAAGCTCTTCTTTCCATTTGCACATGCATCTTCATTAAAAAAAAGTTTCTGTGTGTGTGTACTCCAATGTATTTCATCTCAACACGTATTCCAAACTGATTTTAATACATTCCCAGAGCTTAAAACATGTTACTGCAACATTCAAAAGGAATAGCAGCAGAAAGTATGGATGAACTCAGCTGACCCAGTAAAATGTTCCATTTGTAACACTATGCCTAAAGTCATTGTATTTATCCAGTGACGAAACTTTGTGAAGAAAAAAGCATTGGTTTTCTGGAAGGAACCATGCTTCTCAAAGTATGGAATGCTCTAAGACTAAAAACATTTGTTGTATGCATTCAGATCCATGGGGTCTCCATTAGTTTTGGTTGCACATGCAGCTTAATTCCATGGCACTTGAAGAATGGAGAGCACGTTGTTTTCCTATACTGTGCATAGGATAATCCATTGCCAAATTCTATTGCTTGTATGCCTGCTTTCTGTGTTGTTTTTTGTTTCTGAATTGCCAACTCTTAAATTAGTTCCCAAGAAATAAGGGTGAGCTTCTTCTAAGTTGTTCCAATTGTTAAGCCCAGTCTTAAGGACTCCTATTCTTTTTTAAGAGAAACCCACATTTTCCAGCTCTCTCCAACCTTGCATGCAAGAACAAAACAAATTTAAATCCACTGAAAAAGGCTTACATTTTGTAGTAGCTTCCCACAGCATCAAGAATATATCTAGTCTTTTCATTTAGGTTACAAAGAAGTCATACTAATATTCCTTGTTAATGTATGTCAGAATATATCTTTTTTCTAGCATGAACTATAGCATCCTTCAGTGCTGACAAGGCATTAAGAAAATGCTGAGTGCATTTGCTCCAAAGCTGACCACAGCCAGAAGGATTAAAATCATTTCAATCTTTTAAGATGTTCTTCTATTTCCAGAGAAAAATCTTAAACATAATCAGATTTAACATATTCCACTGATATTTGTACTAAAATGCAGACTAAACAAAGAAAAAAGAAAATCCCTGAATAGCTATTGTTTGATGATAATACTTTAATCTGTGTTATTAAAAAGCAATGATGCTAAAATGGAAAATTTGCAAGCATTATTTTTTGTCCAACTGCCTTCTCTTTAAACAGTTAAGCTCAATATCTGTCAGTTAGGAGGGTATAATGTGTGGATTTAGGCTCCACACATGATAATTCTGTTAGAAATAGTAGAATTAAAAAGAAATATCCAAAGTAGCTGAAATAGGCACTTTCTCAAGAATTGAGTAATAAGAATAGAGCTAAACCTTTTCAAAAATGGACAATTTCAAATACTTTTATAGCTACAGCATTTTTTAAAAAGGCTTTTAGTGATTTGATGCACTAAATGTGTTTCTGCTCCAATTATTCCAAGTTGCAGAGGACACACTTATTCCTAAATTGTTCTCAGACAAATGTAAATGCCAACCAACACATACTTAAAAGGATGCATTTTGTATCGTATAGAGGGAATTAAGTCCTGAGTTCCAGCTGAGTGAATGAGTTGGTGAACCTAATGTCAATTCAGGGAAGAAATGTATAGGTAAGCTTTCTACTTCCAGATTCCCCCCCCCCCCCCCCCCGAATCTGGAGATGCTTTTTGTCACTAACAGGTTGAAGTCAACATACATCCTCTATAAGATATGACAGGGTTTGATGAAAGTTCCATTGTTATGTATTGGTACACAGCCAGAGTAACATATGACAGACAGACAGACAGACAGATAAATGTAAATTTATCCTATCGTTGCATCTTATTATCATGTATACTGCACAGAAATCTGCAACAGGTGTTGGCTTCCATGCAAGCCAGGATTCTGACCATGCATTAAACCTAATTACTTACAAGCATTAAAAAAAAAATGCCTTCATTGGTCCTGAAAACATGAATGTCTTGAGGCAGCTGCCAACATCTGACTGATAGAGACTAGAATGTTGTTTAACAAGAATGGTTGTATGGTGAGTAATAGCCGAGAACAACTCTTGTGTTATCTGCATACTAATATAAGGGGATAGGCAGTATAATACATGTTGGTTAAAATGTTGGACCCAGGTTTAAAACCTCACTTGACCAAGGAGCTCACTGAATGACTTTGGGCCAGTTATTCCCAACATACATATGCACACACATACATACACCCAACAGAATGGTTCTTAAAAGAATCATATAAGAAGAAAACTTGATATATGCCATGCAGATCCCATGGGAAGGCAGGATATAAATGCTATCAATAAATTAAATATATGAAGCATCACCTTTTGATGCGTACTACTAACTGATGACAAGTCAACTGAGGCATTGTTTGAATCCATGGACAAAGATTTGGATGGAAGTCTGACTTCCTTGATACAAGATTCAGTGGAAAAACTGTGCCATTCACAGCTGGTAAAAGGGGATAACATATTGATGCTCAGTTTTACATTGCTGGAAATCATTGTGTACCATTGAAACTGAAACCCTTTTAAAATTATCATCTTGGAGGCTCTTTATAGATTTTAAAAGAATAAGGCCTGTATTTCTAAAGTCATGCCCAAAAATGTCTCTCAACCTACTTGAATTTGTGGTTTTAAGAAATAGGGGAGTTCATTTCAACTTTCTCCACCAGGAGAAGAAATCCTTCAATTGGTTCTTGATGCGGAAAATATTGTTGATGTATGATAGTAGCTCCTCTTCACCCCTCCTTCTCCTGTCGTCATTATCCAAATATTCTGTCTTCCATTTTTTCATCTCCAAATGTTCCAAACTGAGTATTATTGCAAAGCTTATGTGAATGAAATGGTGGCTGCCATAAAATGGTAGGGAATTGTTACAGAAAGGTCTGCAAAGCGTCATGGGCCTTAACAAACACATCAATTTTATAATTAAAACAAACAAAGAAATCACTGTATGAAATGTTCTCTAATTCTCAGTATTGGCTGCTATCATCAAAACTTCAAATTAGCTCTCCCTCCTTTTCATGGTAGACAAAGTTCAATTTATGATTTGTCTTAAAATTAGAAATATTTAAATCAAAGTACATCTTCTTTGAGTTTCTGTCTTCTGTAAAATGCAGAATTCTTACTAAAGCATCAAATCCAACAAAATATATCTATTTATTAGATATTAAACTTTATGGGATATTAAACTTCACAGGAAGTTCAGGAGAAACCTGGAGCCAGTTTATGTCCTAAACCTGACTAGATGATAGCAATTTTGAACCATCTGAGTTATTTCATCTCATCTGATTATACATTTCAATGTTGCAGAAATCCCACTGAGAAACAGCCATGCAAATCTCAAATTCTTGGGTTGCCTGACATAATTAATCAACCATGATATTAAATAACATTTTATTACATGTTTCTTTCTGAACTTAAAGTATATTATGTTAATAGCATTCCTGCATTTTACAAAAGAACTAAGCCAATAAAAAAATGCAATGCAGTTAGCTTGGTAAGATTTGTTTTTGACAAATCCACACTAAGATCCAAGAATTACCGCAACTGCTTTCAACTGCCTCACAAACTCATTGCTTTATGACTTGCTCTATATCTCCACTCTAGATTATTTGGAAGAAAGGGAAAATATTTTTTTCCATACCC
Source organism: Liasis olivaceus (assembly GCA_030867105.1). Classification (NCBI taxonomy): domain Eukaryota; kingdom Metazoa; phylum Chordata; class Lepidosauria; order Squamata; family Pythonidae; genus Liasis; species Liasis olivaceus. The sequence goes on from CM061354.1 coordinate 70,114,154, forward strand.
AGTCATCTAATACTTCACCACTCATTTCATTTCAAAGGTAACAGATATAGTATCGGCCAAATCATTTGCAGATTGTGCTCCGTTTCAAGGTAGCAGACACAGTTGCCAAGAAGCATAAACAGATAACAGCAGACAAGTTGCAAACAAAGACTTAGCAAGTAAAGTACCATTTGTTGTCTGAGAAGCAAAAGATAGTCTAGTTACAGTGCCAAAGGTCACAAAGCCAAATCGGGTAGTCAGCCAGTCCAGAAGTCAGGAATTTAAGAACAGGATACACAACATATGTGAGCTAGGTTTTCAAACAGTTGTTTTCCAACAGAGAGTGAAGGCAAAGCAAGCTACATAAATCTGTCTGCTGGCAGCTGGCTGCAGTGATTCAGGCCTCACCCTTTGCCTTGCAAGGAGTCTCCTTGATTGACGCTGCTCTGCTCGCCTCTGTGTGCGTCTGTGGCATTGTGCCTCATCATCTGACCTCTTCAACTGATGAGGAGATGCCTGTGGCTGATCAGCCTCAGATGCATCGTGGCTCAATGATTCCTGAAGCTGACTTTCCACAGGCTCAGCTGGAGCAACATTGTCAGAATCAGATTCAGAGTCAGACTCTGAATCGTGGCTCATGACAGATTGGCCTTGCTGAAAATGTATGCCATTGGGTTTTCAGGAGGAACCTAACCATACCAAAGGCTTTTCAGGTCACAACTGCAGAATCCTGCCCATTCATCTTCATTAAGAGGCCACAAATAGAAAGCTGTTATTTTCCTTTCTGTACACCTTTTCCAGGTGCCCGAGTTAGTTAACTACATGCTACTGAATTAGAAAATGTATTACAGACAGCCTTTAGGGAAAGAAATATTCTGAGGTGGAAATACAGGTAGCATTATTTACATGTTTGTTAAAACAGAATGCACAAAAGCACAAATTTCAGCATTTTGCATGAATATCCTTATCTACCAGCAGTACCTTGGAAAATATTATTATTTATGTATGAACATGGTTTTTATTGTATTTTTATTGTATTTTAATTAATATTTATTCTGTCTTTTTACTGTAAACCACCCAGAGTCATTTCTTAATAAGATAGGCAGTGACCAAATTTGAAATATATAAAAATAAATAAATTGTGGAGATGGATTTTCTTTACAGCCTAGCTCAAAGTCTACATGCTTCAGTTCTATTTTCTAATTCATCCTGGCATTGTAACAAACTGACCTCTATAATCTATGTCTATTTATGCAATCACAACCTGCACTAAGTACCTGCTAATTATAATGAGGGGGGAAAAAATCACCAGGTAAAAATAGTGAGGAAGCAGATGGTATAAAAGACCTCTGCCTTGTTTCATACTTTTATGGATGCATCAAATTTCATCTTTAAAGTCCTAATGATAGTTTTAACTAATAATTAAGAACTTTAGAAAATATAGCCTTAGAGAATCTTTGGATCTGGAAAGTAAGACAGAAATTAAACAAACCAATAATTTGAATACTGTCATATACTAAAATTGCATCAAAGTTAATATAAAGGAAAGCACTTACCAGAATGAATAGTCTTCTGTACGTTAAAGCTACTATGATGAGTTCTGTATCTGAATGCTCGCCTACTGAAAAAATTAAAAATTAAAAAAAGGTCCTACCTTGTTATCCCATAGAGAGAAAACAGATATATCAGAAAGAAATCTAGGACTGACTTTTCTCCCTTATATGCTAGTTATCTGTGTGAACGAATGGTTTCTCTCTATGTATTTAAATATGGGAATATGTAGCTATACAATAGTACTTGATTTTTCCTGGAGTGTAAAAACTGTGTAAATGAAGTAACATCCCTCTGCCTTAATCAGCACTTACAGAACATGCCAAAGTATTTTGTGTCTATTCCTTCTCCTTCTCCTTCTCCTTCTCCTTCTCCTTCTCCTTCTCCTTCTCCTTCTCCTTCTCCTTCTCCTTCTCCTTCTCCTTCATTTGCCTTGTCATCCCAGGAATATATTAGTTGCACAAGGCTGTCTACTATATATTTTCTGCCTAGAGATAAATAAAATGTAAATGTGCATCTTTTCCTATTGTATAACAGACAAAACATAATCCATGAAGCAACTGGGTGTCATTAATTAACATCTTATCCTAACGATCAGTTGTGGTCTATGAACCACTACAAGAACTGTTGTATTACGTTCTTTAGAGATTCTTTAAGGTAAGTGCACTCAGTATGAATTAAATAATCAGCGTGTCTTGATGGATTCTATTTTATCATATTTTGCCTGGCATGCGGGATGCTTTAAGTAATAGAAGGGTTGAGGTAGGGAGGTCCTAAACCGTCCAGAAAAACTTTCTTATTAAAGCATTGTTGGACATCCTTTCTCACTAATTATGACTGGATTAGTTTCCAATTCCCTCTGCTTACAATATTATATGTAATATTTTTCCCACAATGGCTGAACATGTGGATGGCAAGGAAAAATGATCAATGATGTTTTGTAGTGGAAAAATGATCATGGCATGTGTCACCCCGGCAGATACAGAGGACTAACCCTGAAACCATAAATCTTACCTCATACTCTTTTAATATGTTTGCATGAAAGGGATTATACAAATTTCCCAAGTGCCATCTAGTGATGAATATTTTCAGATGCCATATCTCTAATTTCTACTGGTTGTAATGTAAGAGAGAAGTTTCCAACTCCACTGCTGAATTAAAAGCAAAGGATTGTTTAACTTACTTAGGATTGTGTCTGATAGATTTAAATCTTTGGTGTTTTTTTTCCCCCATATTCCATTTCAGTTATCTGATTCATCTCATTCTCAATGGATCTTATATATGTATAGATCTCATTCAGTGTGAATTATGCCACTTTTACTAAAAGAAAATAAGAACAAGAAACTGAGTGTCTACCTTTTGAGATGAAAAAAAAATGTTACCTTGAACAGCCACCCATCCACAACACATTTAATGACAATAGTCAACTTTTGTTTTTAGCTTTCAGATTATCTGTGCTTCCATTTACTGCCATGGGCCAATGTGAGCTGAAGTATCTGAATATAGCCATATATTGCATAAACTGGATGTTATGAGAGCACATTCAAATCTGGTGTTCCTTTAAAACAAACAAAAGAACTGAAAGAAATTACCTAGTAGGGAGAAGATGGCTTTCTAAAGATGCCTTCACAGTGCAAAAGAAAAAGCAACTCTTTTTCTTTTAATAAATAAGTCCCTTCAATATTAAAAAAGGGACTCTTATTTAACATCTACATGAGGCTGCTGGGCAAGATGATCCGATGGTTTGGGGTGAGGTATCGTCAGTATGCAGATGATACCCAGCTTTATATCTCTACCCCAGGCTGCCTAAGCGATGCTGTGGATGTCCTGTCCCAGTGCCTGGAGGCTGTAGGGGCTTGGATGAGGCACATGGGCTTCAGCTCAATCTGAGCAAGACTGAGTGGCTTTGGGTGCTTGAGCCCTCTGGTGTTAAGGGTTTTCCACCTCTGGTCCTGGATGGGATGATACTGCCTCAGATGGATCTGGTGTGCAATCTGGGGATCCTCTTGGACTTATGGTTCCTGCTGGAAGAGCAGGTGGTAGCTGTGGCTAAGAGAGCCTTTGGGCTGTGTGCCAGCCATGCCCATTCCTGGACTGGGAGGCTCTGCTCACTGTTACTGATGCCCTTGTGATCTCCCATCTGGACTAGTGCAATGAGCTCTACCTGACGCTGTCCTTGAAGAGCATTCAGAAGCTTCAGCTGGTACAGAAGGTAGCTGTATGGGCTGTAGATGGTGTTATTTGGTACATGTAACATCACTGCTTCATGGGCTGCATTGTTTGCCAGTGTGTTTCCAGATGCCATTCAAGGTGCTGGTTGTCACCTTAAAAGCCCTACATGGCTTGGGACCGGATTACCTGAGGGACTACCATCCCCCAGTTGTTTCTACACATCGAATCTGGTCTGGCAGGATAGGCGTGCTCTGGGTCCTGTCAGCCAAGGAATGTCGGCTGGCAGGGACCAGGAGATGTGCCTTCTCTGCCATAGCGCCTGCCCTCTGGAACACTCTCCCTCCTGAGATTAGGATGGTCCTGACCCTGCTGGACTTTCAGAAGACCTTGAAGACCTGGCTATGTGCCCAGTCCTGGGGTCCCGAGCGTTTGAAGGGTGCTGTTTCCTGATTATGATAACACCTATGAATTATAATATTTCTCAGCTGCTGTATGTATTTAATTTTTCTTTGGGTATTGTGTTTTCAGTTGGTTTAATTGATTTTAGGATTGTTTGCCATCCAGAGTCACTTGTTACGATGGGCAGCTATACAAATTGCATAAATAAATAAACTTGGGGGAGGAGGTCTACTGAATTTTAAGTCACTATCCTATGCTCTTCACTCACCAGTCCTAAGGATGAAGCTATATTTTAATTAAATGGCAGGTAGCTAACCCCTCTAGTTTTCCTATCCCAAAGTAAGCATGCAGCATTCCTATCTCAGGTCATTCCATTATATGTGGAAGAGACAATATTCATCTTTCCATCTCAAGTTCCTCATCCTAAAATTCATTGACTTAAAACAAACAAAAGGAAAACCCACCAACTAAACAACCAAAAGCAACAAAACACCAGGAAAATATTCTGTCCTTCAGGGTTTAACTGATGCATTGATTTAACTGCAATAGTATCAAAGCAACACGCCGTATGCTTCCCATGTGTTAAAAATTGGTTTGCATTATGTAATTGAGATAACTTGTAACTTCACCCTGAAATTATCAGAGTTGGTCTGAAAAAAAGGGATGCCCCAGAACCTCAGGGAATATTATAATAAGTAATGAGATCATAGTGGCTCTTCAGGAACAAAACTGACAAACAGTAGTAGATGGGAAATGAAGGGAGCAAGTGTTGCATTTCTCTCTCCTTATTTTTGAGCAATGGACAAAGGAATCTATTTCTTCCCGTCTACAGTAAAAAAAAAAAAAAAAAAAATCTTAAACTGGCTTATGTTTACCAGGCCTAAATGGGAAATAGATGTCAGATTTTTGTTCTTGTAAGCTGCTATAAGAGCTTACTTTTGGTAAAATTATGGCCTGGCCTGCTTTAAAACACCAGACCTTGGATCTTTGCAGGAATGCATGAAACGCATTGGACTTCTTCAAAGCTTACTTCAGCTAAAGGCACCCGTTGAGATTTCCCATAATTTTCCCACCTGACTGTAGGAATTCCATCTGCAAAACTGTGTTTCAACCCCTCAAAATGCAGAAGGAAAGAGGTAGTTTTATTCCTTCACTGACAATGAAACTGTCCCAAAAATTCAGAGAAATTTTTGGCTTTTTAAACCCCAACAATATGATACCAATATTTAAAAATTCACATTTGTGTCTGTCTATGAGCACTTTTCTTTATGAGAAGCTAGTACTATGCAGAACTTTGAATAGGTATTTGAGTTTGATGAAGTCTGGAGCAAACCATCTCTTTGAAACACTTCTGTGAAACATTGTGATATCATGCTTCTATCTATAGAAGCAAAACAACCATACACTTCACTCTGTTTTTCAAAAATCACTTTGAAAAGTCAACAAAGCCAAGCCATTGTTTGAGGCAAACTGATTCTACCTGGACATTTTGTGGGATTATAAACCAACTATTTTTTTCCCCCATGTCCTTCGTTTAACTAAATATACGAGAACAGTTGATGAAGATTCTCAGTCATCCAGGTGGAATTATCTGGAGGTTGAGTCATGGTAACTGGACTTCTTTTCTTTTGGCTTGATACCTTTCGCTGCTTGTCCAAGCAGCTTCTTCAGTCTAGGTCTAGACTGAAGAAGCTGCTTGGACAAGCAGTGAAACATATCAAACCAAAAGGAAAGAAGTCCAGTTGCCATGACTCAACCTCCAGATATATGAGAACAGACATGTCTGTTATTTTACATGTACATATGTCAAGGGCTGCATTCTTCTTCAAATTTTCCCTATAGTTAGATAGCCATTATATCATTCATCTATGGTTAGTGATGTTGAATGGAGAAGGTATTATCCTATTTTGTGTCTAGAGTTATCTTTTAAGGAATCCCATGTATCTTCTAGCTACCCTTCCAATTTTACCTTGGATTTACAATTTTTCCAGGAGATCATTTGCAGGAGATCATTTAAAATGATCACTCACCACCTGTTGACAGAAAGGATATACTACATTCAATATCTCAGCATCTTTACACTTCATTCTGCTAGGTTATTAGATCTAGGTTATTCCACGCTTGGTGATGGAAAGCAAAGTGAACTGATTCCACTGAGAAATATCAAGTTATTGTGTGATATGAAAGTTTATCTATAGCAATAACACATTCATTTATGCAAGGAATCATTTGGTTTTACAGTCATCTAGTGGTAAATATGTATATAAGAAACAACAAGATTCTTGGAGTAGCATGTATCTGAAACTGGCATAAAACTCTCAGGGAAAGAGAAATAAAATGTATTATATTTTAAGAAGATATTAGCTGTATTAAGAAAATTCTAATGATGATCAAGGTGGAATTGATGAAATATTTGGAGGTAAAAATGGATTTGGTTAAAGATTTTTTCTTTGTTTTACTGTACTTTCTTGTTCAAATCATTTAAAGGATTCAGTATGGATTTGAGGGTTTCCCACAGCCAATAATTTCAATGAGCTAATCATGCATGTTCTCCATATGCATCATTCAAAGGTTTATGACAAAATGTACACAGAATAATGGAAAAGCAATCCTTAGAATTAAAAATAAGACTCAGAAAGGCATATGAATGATTCAAAGGTAGAATCTGTTCTACAAGTCATACCGATTAGTAAACTGATTTTCAAAAGGTAAAACATCCTTTTTAATACAGGGGTATTAAATTTTTAATATGCTGATGAAATATTTACTGAGTGTGACATTAAAAGAAATCCATAAATATTTTTAGAGATGGGCAAAGTAGGCTTTGAAGAAAAAGAAAACTGGATGAGTGGAATGCTGTTTGTTTAACCCTTCTGAATTGTATTCCTTTTTTTTTAATCCAAGTGCAACATATTGAAACTGTGTGCATGTATGCATGTAATCTGATAACACAAGTACATCGACACAGCCACAGTGAGATTGGTGCTTCTAGATTTTTGAATTTCAGCTCTCATCAAATTAACTTCTTCCTCAAACAGAAAAGTTGGAGATCTTTAAGATGGAGATCCAAGAAGAATATGCACATACTCCCCAGCGCCGTTCCTCTGAAGCTCTCAAGGGAGGAGGCTGAATCTATTAGTACCAAGTCAGCCTCAAATGGATGTTTTGCTTGAAGTCTGTTGGAAATGAAGTACCTCTTTCAAGCTGATTTATGAAGCCATGTGGCTACTGCTTCTAAAAAGCAAAATGTATCTCTGTGTTGTTTCCTTTCACATTGTTTCTGAAGCCTCCTCCTGAGATCTGGCAATTAGCCAGAAGATGTTTCTGCACATGAAATGTGCAGGTTCAACAGATTCACAGCATCACTTACACACACACACACACACACACACACACACACAAGCGGACAGCTTGGGTGGCCTTGTTGTTCAGGTGGGTAATACAGAATTGGCTTTCTCAGGAGATAGAGGATTGTCTAGTGATCCCCTCCCCCCCCCCCCCCCCCCAGAATATTGGGCAAATGGCTAAATCCAGATGTAGCAGATTCTGCCCATGGCTGTCTAAGAACACCTCCTCTGAACCTCAATCAGCTTTCAAAGCAACTGGATATTCAGATATCAGACGATATGCTAACATCCCATCACACTTCCTTGGAACAAAAGTTGGGGGAACTGCTGGTGTTTTTGGAAGTGAATCTCACCTGGGTATCCCAAGATAGACATACAGACAGTGTGCCCACCTTCACTTTGTTTTATGCCAAATTGATTTGGTTAAGGCTCTAATTGGATTCTGCATTTCTTAGCACATGCTTCAAATGCTGCCTCCTTTCTAAATTGGTTTGGTTTGGCTCAAGGCTTAACATTGTAGGCTTATGCTAAGGTATAAGGCACTGGACACTCAGAAGAAGGGTATGAGAAATCAATCAATCAATCAATCAATCAATCAATCAAAACTTCCTGGAAGAAGGTAACAGCAAAACACTTCCATACTGAGCCCCAAACTTCCACCTTCAGCATGGATACCTGATGGATTGAAAGGAGATTTAATTTACTTTTTCCACAAGAAGATATGCCAAACTTATGTCCTGCACAAGAGGCACACTCCAGACTTTCCAGTGGAGGAATGGTGTCTGGCCTTTCTGTGGTCCTTTTCTGGTCCTCCTCACCAGATACCTCCTCTAGTCTATCAAGATTTCTATCTGATGATGGTCAAAGAACACTTTCTTTCTTTCACTGCCAGCATGTGAGGGGGCTTTTCCTGATTTATCTGCATAACCATATCTCCTAATCTATAGAAATACTTTAGAATCTGTGGAGACTTCCAGCAGAAGAGCCTGAGACAGTCACCCAATACTGGGCATTTCACTGCCGACACCACATACAAACTATTTGCATTGGTAGCCTGGTTTTAACATGGTCATTTCACCATGAGTTAGAACCTGATGGTGCATAATGGTTCACTGTTGCAAACAACTGCCCTGGAAGTACAAAGGCCTTCCTCTTTCCTTGTGTCTGCAGTGCAACTGAAAGAAGGTTGGGGCTGTTGAATCCTTCTCTTGTGTTGCCTTGAACATGTAAAAGTGAGTTACAATTATATTGATCACAGCTCGTGATTGCCAGAAATATGGAAAGTTTATCCATAAAGCATTACTTAAGCTGTTTTCCTAATAAAATCAACAACATGAAACCTGGCTGTTGTTGATCATAAAGATACAGAGCAGTCAGTGAAGATTGACTACAAAGCATTAATTTCAGATTTTTTTTTTTAAAAAAAATTATAGTCAGAAAAGAAATGGTAAGCTAGCTCCAAAAGTAAAGTTCAAGTCACCTTCCCCAAACTTTGTAAAGCAATTAGCTGGTTGGCTACCCTACTGAAAAGATGCATTTCCAGGATATCTAAGAACTACCCAGGAGAGCTAGCATTTCACTTTCTTTTTAAAGCACAAGATGGCATTTGATTAGAAATGGTTGGTTAGTTAATTATTTGTAGGTTGAAAAATCCATGGATTATTCAGTTCATTAGCTTGAGGAGAACATCTAAAAAGCTTCTGTCTCATCTTTTTTATGTCAATTAAGTTTGGTTTGGGCCCCATTGGCCTATATAATTTTGTAGAATTATAGAGTGAAAGAGGATATTTAAGCTATTCAACCTCCTGCTATTGCAAGAATCCAAATTAAAGCAACCCCCACAAATGACTATATCCAGAGAGTGGAGCCTACCAGTTCTCTGGGTCATTAGTTCCACTATCAAACTACTCTGATGGTTAGAATCTCCCCACCGCACCCACCAACATTCAATTGAAATCTGTTTTCCTGTAGTTTAAATCCATTATTACATGCCCTGCACTCTGTAGTGATAGAGAACAGATTGTGACCTTCTGTGTGACATCTTCAGATATTTCAATAGTGTTTCTTCATCCTTCAGTCTTCTTTTACTGAAGCTAAATATGCGCAGCTTCTTCCATCTGCCTTTGTAGAATTTGCTTTTGAGTCCCCTGATCATCCTTGTTGACATTCACTGAATCTATTTCAGTTTTTCTAAAGTCTTCATATTTGGTACCCCAAACATCCCAAACTGGATGTGAAACTTGAAATGGGTATCTGGCCCATGCAGGATATTACTTTTCATGCTTTGGAAACTGCTCCTGATAATATAGCTTACTCTGTCCCATTCTCCCTTTCAGGCATTCATCCTCCTGACTCATAGTCATCAAGCTTTTTCACAAATGCAAGCTCCTATATACTAATCCTTTACTTTCTTAAGATCATAACATTACGCCTGCCTCAGTCAAATTTCATTTTTCAAATTTCATCTCATTTCTCCCAACTGCTTCATAAAATTTGGAAAATATATTGTTGTACCCCAGAGTAATAGTATTAGGCTATATTTTGCTTTGGATTGGAAAGCCAAATGGTGCTTTCCAGCACATGCCTTCTCCCAGGATCACATGGCAGCCAGCCACCACACAATCTCAGCAAAGGATAAAGATGTTTCAGGATGAAGAAAAATGTCCAGAAACACTTCTTCTTCTTTTTTTTTTTTTTTGCCTTTGAATCAGGCCTGTAGTCTGGGAGAGGGCATCCAAAGACTTGGGAGAGTCTATTCTTCTATTCTACCTATCTTAATAGATTTAAGTTAACATAATGAAACTTATTAAGCCCCATATGTTTGCAACTGTACTGAACTTGCCTAAATTATTTGCCAAACAATGGTTTCTTTACTAAGCCACAATTTTCTGGATGCCTACCATGCTGTAAGCAATCATCCATGGTTTGCAGTCTGCAATGATTGGGCTCAGAGTGGAGAAAAAGTTAGGCTTTTAGGCTTTTTGTGATTTTATCTGAGTAAAGCCCTTAATATAGAGCCAATTTGTTGCAGTGGTTAAGCATCGGGAGCATTCACTGGGAGACTATGATTTCTAGTTCCCTGCTAGGCCAGGTGGGTGACCTTGGGCCAGTCACTCATTTTTGGAATCTTGGATTTAGTGAGGGAATTCCTGGAAGCTTGGTATTCAGACAAGGCAGCCATCAACAGGCACATAGGGATAAACAACACTATTCAAAAGAGGCAATAAAAAGGAAACAAAAGACCAGAACATCTCCTCACCAGCAATCATCACCCAGATAAGCAGAGATTAACACCAAGATTAGCACCAGACATACAATCAAGCAGTAAACAATATCCTAATCAAGGAACTACCAGAGGAAACACACACACATGCACTCCAACACTGGTTGGGCATGCCACTATATAAACAGAGAGTAACCCCACTCCATTCTAGCACTGAAGTTGCTCACCTAGCTGAGTGATGAAACATTTGCAAGAAAACAACCAAGCTCAGAGAACCCCAAGGACTCCACAGTTCACATGAGCTATACATATTCTCTTCTATTGGAAAGACAATAGCATACCTAAGTGAATACTGTTGTTGTAGTCCCCCCTCAGATACCTAAACCAATGCTTGCTTTGCTTCAAGGAACAAAGAAAACACTCTATTCAAATTCATGGAACTTAACTCAATGGCCGTTTTGTTTTATGATTTGTGTCAGGAAGACATAGTTGACAAAGTAGAATTGACAGCAGGAGAGGGTACTTAAGTCTGGTCCCTCCTTGCATTTCTCTGTTTCAAGCCATGCCCTGTCCAAATGATGCCTGAGTTCATCTGCTGCCTAGTCTTCCTTTTAATCAAGGAGATAGAACACCTGTTGGAACAATGTTGCAGGGCAGAAAGCTAAAAGGTTAAACATCTTGCTGTTGCTTCATTATAATCACATCCTACCAAAACAGCTTTTATGACCCAAGAAATGCCAGTCTTTCTGCTCCTTGATCTCTGTTATGTAATCTCTCTCCCTCTCTCCCTCTCTCCCTCTCTCTCTCTCTCTCTCCCTTTCTCCCTCTCTCTCCCTCTCTCCCTCTCTCTCTCTCTCTGTCTCAGTTCTGTTTCTATATATCAGTCCATCTTGTTTTCTACTTATCCTTTAACTGAATACTTCAACAATAGCTCAGCAAGTTGGTCACAAAGTCTACTAGAGGCTAAAAACTCAGTGACAACCCAAGTGCACCCTTCTAATACAGTCAAATGGGGAACAAAAAATATAGGCTGCCTACCAGAAGTTCTTCATGCTTTTTTTTTTCCACATAGGGTTGGGAACGCACTCCATATATTTGGGGGATTTAAAATTTCTACAGTTGCTCAGACACTCCATATATTGTATCTGTATGGTTTCAATTCCTCTATAGAGCTGCAATTATTATCTCATATAGTCTAGTTTTAAATTTCAGATTCTACATCTAATACTGCTTTCAAGAGCCAACATCTTTAATTATGTAGACAAAATCAGACTGCTGAGAAATAAGGTTAGAGAAATCCCAGGCTTTAAAAAAAAAAAAAAAAAAAGTATTTTGGAAGGGAAAAACAGTAAGGTGTAATGTTGGATCAATTAAGAAAACTCAGCCCAAATAAGTTACCTGTCCATGCCTATTAGCTTTTAGAAACATAGTATATAAAAATGGCATAGCTTTGTTGAATTTAAAAAACTTGGGGGGGGGGGGACACAGAAAGGAAGATAAAAAAGAGAGTTTTTATTCCATTGACAAGAACCTGTTCTTTCATATTCTGTTCCACATGCTGGAAGATTATCAGCCATATTCTTGAGGAAATTAGCAAATCAAAACCAAATTCTCATTTCAAGATTTTGGATATTATCCCCACATAAGAAGGGGTTCCCTCTGCCCACTTCCCTTTCCTGGGCTGAAAGATGATGATAGTGATGGAGTCCTAGGAAAGGAAGCAGATTTTTTTTTAAATCATCATTATTGATAATAGATAAGAAATTGTTGATGACCATGTTAATAAAGAGGGAAGTTATGACCAGAATTAGTTGTTCTTATAATATGAGAAAAAGGAGATGTTGTGGGTATATAAACACCAAAATATATCAGGCTTGGAATATTCAAAGGATAGACAAAAGGTTGTATTTAGAAGGATATTCTTTGAAACTAACATTCTGAAAGCAATGATTAATGGAGAAGAGCATGAATTAAAAAGGTGACCTGAAAAACAATGAACTCGCTACTGCAGGAATTAAACTCCAAGCCAAAACAAAGCTGTTCAAAGCAATACAAGGAAAGTTCCCACTGTTGGAATGAGTTTGCCCGAGCAGAATCATTTTGCAAACAAGATGGAGGTGGAACCTCCAGACATCTAACCACAGCCAAATGCAGGCAGCTTCTTTGCTAGAGCCAGGTTCTGCTTGGGGAACAAAAGAAAACTGAGATCCCCTCCAGCCCCTTTTTTTGTAGTTCTGCCTTGAATCCAAAGCCCTTCTCATGCCTCTTTTTGGGACACTTGCAGATCTGATAAGCATTCCCTCCACATCTTCATCCAAGACATTAATAAAAATGTAGAGTTCTGTAGAGTCCAGGACTAAAACGTGTGGTCCCACCTTAATACCTAGCTCAGGGCTGATGAGGAATCATCGACAAGCACTCTCCAAGCATGATTTCTGAGCCAGCTATATATCCACTTCACTGACATGCCATTTAATTAGCTGGTTAAATATTTTTCTGGCATCAAAATTGTGTCTACTGCCTCTCTACAACCTAGTAAGGAGGTCCCCCAAGGTGGTTATATTTGCACTTATAAAACTAAAGTGTATATTGGGAATGTAAAAAATCTACCACTTCTTTTCCAGACCACACTCATCTAGCTATTCCGGAGATGATCCAGCAATTTTCTTTCTAAGAAATGGTTTGTTGGATTCCAGATGTGGTTTGGCCCCAAAACATGTTTGTTTTGTCTGATGTCCCAGAATGTTTCTTTCCTACTGGACATATTTAGTACGTGCTTTATGGTTATATATAGGATTTCCCAGTCAAATAGAACTCTTCAGAGAGTTCTCTGAAATGAAATTCCTGCTAAAACAATCAGAAATGTACATGAACTTCCCTGAAATTTGTTGAGTGATTCACTGTTTGAAAAGATAAAGCAACCCTGATGCTTCTCCTGCAGTAAATCACAACTTTGGTTTTGATTTTCCAAATAAGAAGAACAGCAGGGTAGGGAGAGTGCGACAGGAGATAAACGTCTACCTTCTTCCTGCTTCTTTAATCACAGTGGTTTGGGAGCAAGATCTTGAGTTTTATGCTGTGAAGTTTGTTTTACACTCTTTGTTGAAAAGTAAAGACTCCCTCAAGTCAAGCTCAGCTTCTGCTGACTTTGTGGGCATGTGGCTGGTCTTTCCTTGGCAGCACTATGGAAGTGGATTGATCTTGCCTCTCAAATCATAATCTTCTCCAGCCCTCTTTAGCTTGTGGCACCACACACCTAAGCTTAGCAGGCCACTAATATAGAATCCTTTTGCATTTTTAAATGCACATTAAAATCTTCCTGAATGAAAAGGAAAAGAGAATGTAATGCATAGCATGTGAGCAAATAAGTGAATGATGGATGATGACAAAGTCAGAATTTCCAAAAGAGCCAGCCAAACCCAAAGCAAGCCGTCAAGATAAAATTCTAGGGGGAGGGGGGAGGAGTAAGATAATAAAAGCTCCATCCAGTGTGCGCTCTCTCTCTCTGTCTCTCTCTCTCTCACACACACGCATGCCTTACAGCAGTAGGAACATGTACTGGCCCAGACAAGTCAATTTCCAAGCACAAGAGCTAAAACAAAATGAAACACTTTGATCTGGAACAAGCACATTTTGGTGCCTATCTGAAAGCAAACAGACCCTTTTCAATCTGTGGCCAGAACAAACTATTCAAACTATGCATGTTTTGGCTGGAACATGGGCTATCCAAAACAGTCTGTTCCATTCAGAGAACAATTTGGGCATAGAATGTCTTTCATATCCATAGTTAAAGCATTTTTGGAAAGCCTTACAGTCTGAAACTCATGACTGCGTGAGATGTGCTGCATGGTATAATGTACCTTTTCTTGTCCCTTTTGGAAGTCTCTTTTATGTACTTCCTTTCCCCCCTGTAAGACTATTCAAGCTATTTTTGTTTAAACGTTTTAAAAATGCCTTTGGTTCTCAGAGCTTAAGGTATAATGCTATGACCTTTTTTCCCCTTTTTTTTAGTAAGTTCATTTTGTGTTAAAATTGATTTTTTTTTCTTATTAGCTTTGTGAACTTTGCTGAGAACTCCCTGTGATTATTGTTATAAATTCTTATTAATGGAGTATAAATATTTATTTATATACAGGAATAAACCTGTATTGTTATTTGGGGAAATTAGGGTAAACTATGCTTCCAGAGCCTTCCTTTAATTTTTATAAATACTATGCTAGTAGCTCTTTTATCTGCCGAATGGTATCAAGATATATATCCCTCTATAAAAGCCAGATGGCTCATCACAAACTGAAAACTTACTGGATGGAACTTGATATGATGCCTCCAGTAATATATGCCTCTTTTATGGGGATGCTATAAAAAATAATGTTTATCTCCTCCCCTCTTTCTACCATATCTTCTAGGGTCCCTTCATAGAATTTTACCACCAAACTAATGGATGATACAGAATGGGAACTCCATCATGTGCTCCTATTACAACATTTATTGAATATCCAGATTTATTGGCAAGAAACAGAAAAAGTAGACAGCAAGCAGGTGTTTTTGGTATCAACTTGGTGTTGGAATCATATATAGTCCCATATAAATGTGTCACTGCAAAGATACCTTTTGGAAGGAATCAATGTCTAACCTTTATATTTTGAACTGTATTTTTATCTTCAAATGCTGATTTTTAAATAGGTGGGTGATTTCCTGAGATTTGAACCATGCCAGAATTATCTAACAAAAATAGTGGACCAAATTAACCTTAAATATGATGATTGTACTGTTAATCCTGAGACTTAAGCAACTTTTGTAATTGCAAAGTCTGGACAGTAAGCAGAACTGAGAAATGGGAAATGTTTGCATAGCACTGTTTCCTTGTTCCTTTACTGGTATTATTTTGCAACAGTTTTTCCATAAGCAATGGAAGGATCTGATCTGGGCTTAGATTTCTTCAATTCCTTCCAGTATGCCCTATCCAGTCTCCACCATTTCAGCTTTCTAATTGTTGGAGATTAGTGAGAATAACAGGATTAGATCTTCTTTCCCAACTCAAAACATGATTTTTGTCCTATTAAATCCATAATATCCAACATTTATGGGATTCAGTCCAAAAGACCTAAACCTTACCTTTAGATTAAAACAATATTCTTCTAGACTCATTTGGACTCCAGCCATATTCTCAATTACCTGAAGCTAAACTACAATGAATTCAATAGAATCTGCTTCTGAATAGACATGTATACAATTCTACCACTGGTTTCTCCTGTTATTAGCCTGGAGCAACTCAGAGTGTAGCCTGGAGAAGATCTATGAAGTATAGCCTACTCTGCTTTTCAAATGAAATAAAACACAGTTAGTGTGTTTTAAGTGTGGAAAGAATGCAGAACATTTTATTTCCAACTCTTCCTAACATATCTTCCTCAGCATGGTATGTATACATATGTGCTCATGCATAAAATGTGCCATTTGCCAATGCTTCAAGGAGAAAGGAATGCTAAGATAGAAACTACATAGGTAAACTAGAATGAATTGGTAGATTAAGAAGATTAGCTAGACCTGAGCTACAGAAGAGGTGATTATTAGAACTGAATAAAGTAATTAGCAGATAAAAAAGAACCAAGATGGAAAGATAACATGGAGGTGTTTAAGACCTGCTGGAGTTGGCTAGAGTCAATTGGAAGTGTAAGGATAAGGATTGATGAATAAAGTTACAGTAGAAATGAAAGTACAGTAAAGGTCCAATATAGAAATAAGCTCTAGGATAGATGCTGAATTAGTTAAGTATATAAGAAACAGAAAACATAGATTAAATTCAAAAAGCACTTCACTGTTCGTTCAAGAAGCAATGCTTATTGACTGGTTTATGGTGTGCATTGCTAATAATCACAGTTGTTCACAACAACTGTCTGTGCCTTTTTCCTTCTCTGAGACCTCTGACAGATGCATTGAAAGCAGGTGGGAAATTAATATTAAAAAGTAAGGCTACATCTGAAAAACATGGCCTCAGATTTAGTCCTCTTTTCTGATTACCTCTTACAGAGATCCAGCACTCTCCTCTTTGTTTGAGATCTAGTTCCTTAGGCAGATATTAAAGGGTCATGAATAATCATGGTTATTATTTATGCCTATTTTGTATACATGAGTGCTAGCTGAACCGAGGCCACTGTATGCAGTAGATAAACTTGACTTCAATCTAAACCTTTTGCTTCACCTACTTAACAATGACAAATGGTATTAGGCATTTTTCAAAGGCTGGTTTTCTGTAAAATAATTTGCAGGTTTAATGTATTCACTCACAGAAGCTGGATGAAAAGGAAAATTAGAATTGCAGTGGCAAACATCCTAAATTATGGATGGACTGATAAAAAATGAGAAAATGGTCATGCACTTTCAGTAATCTGGTAACTTCACAATGCTGATAATAGGATGAAATAAGTCATAAAGGATATTGAAAGTTATGGTTTAAGGACAAATTAATCAAAAGGGGAACTGCAACAAAGTCTACTTTAAAAGGATTGAATACTCAGATGCATCTTGAGATAGAGATAGAGATAGAGATAGAGATAGAGATAGAGATAGAGATAGAGATAGAGATAGAGATAGAGATAAATGCCAGCTCTTTGAGATAGTCCAGAAAGGAAACCAAAATTAGTATGAGTACTAATACTAAAAAAATAAAGTCTATTTTAAAAGGATTGAATACTCAGATGCATCTTGAGATAGAGACAGACAGACAGAGTTAGAGTTAGAGTTAGAGTTAGAGATAGAGATAGAGATAGAGATAGAGATAGAGATAGAGATAGAGATAGAGATAGAGATAGAGATAAATGCCAGCTCTTTGAGATAGTCCAGAAAGGAAACCAAAATTAGTATGAGTACTAATACTAAAAAAATAAAGTCTATTTTAAAAGGATTGAATACTCAGATGCATCTTGAGATAGAGACAGACAGACAGAGACAGAGACAGAGACAGAGACAGAGACAGAGACAGAGACAGAGACAGAGACAGAGACAGAGATAAATGCCAGCCCTTTGAGATAGTCCAGAAAGGAAACCAAAATTAGTATGAGTACTAATACTAACTTTATTGTAAGTTTACAGTAACAGAATCTTGCAGGTCTTCTCCCCTCCCCTGCCTTTACTTTTGACAGAACTAGGGGTGGTCCCTCCTTTTAAAATTATTATTATATATAATTGTTATTAAGGATTTTAATTACGATAGCAAAATCTAATACAAGCTAAAAGAAAGAAAGAATAACAGAAAGAATAAAAGATGCAAGGGAGAGGAACAAACATAGAAATGAAAAAGAAAAAAGAAAGAAAAGAAAGAATATAGTAAAGAAAGAGAAAAGAAATATATAAAGAAGTGACTTCCAACCTTCATCACAACAAGTATAAACAATGTTTGTAACTCTTCACTCTCTCTTAGTTTACAACCCACAATGTCTTCGTCCCATATCCCATCTCTTATCTATAGATAAATCCTAAAGCATAAACCTTTCAGTCCTGGTATCAGCAGAAAGTCCATTAAGGGTTACCAGAAAAAACAACATATCTTATCTTAACCTGGATCAAATAAACCAACATTATATTCCTTCTTTTTACTTCTAACAGTCAATCTTTAGTCAATTCAAAGAATTTCTTAGAATTTGATTTCTTTTCATTTCTTCTTTGTCCCTTCTCACAAGATTCTTCAAAGCTTTAACATGCTTCTTTTGTAAATCCAGCATAAAAGAATTATCCAGGCCACTTTTTTGGTTTATTGTTTGTATTTTCCTTTTGATTTTTAAATCATCAACCAATTTCTTTTGAATATCCAGTGAGACATCCTTTTTCATGTCATTCTCATAACCTGTCATTTGTAGATCCATTTTTGATGCCATCTCTGTTTTGTCAAATAGTTCCTCATCTGCCATTTCTTCCATGACATCTTTTGGACACAATCATTCCATGGAAACAAATATCGCTATTGACATTGTTGATATTAACTTCTCATTCCATTTTTCAAAAGTGTCCTTCAGTATTTTCAAGGTTAAAATGTTTTGCACCATTTTATATGTCCCAGTTCTTTAGTTCTCCCTAGTGCCCAATGTTTAAAACAGCTTATCTTTATTTTGTCTTGCAAAATTCTAAACAAATCTATTTTGTTTATAATTAATTATAAAGAATCCTAAAGAAGGATTCTTTATAATTAATTCCAAAATCTTGTTCAAAGTTTATCTGGACCCTTAATCCATTTATAACTTTCTAGGATGAAAGTCTTATTTAGTTTTTTTGCTATTTATTTCATTTATTTTTAAAGTTCTTAAACTTATGATTAAAATTTTCTTTCATTAAGGATTGAAGGAAAACTCACCCAGCATTTTCAGACTTGTTAATCCGAAGGTCTCTAATAGCTTAAAAATAGTTATCAATACATTTCAGAATGTGACTAGAAAGGGAAGTTTGCAAACCTAGTGTCCTTTAAAAGGCACTGACCATAGTTGCAAGCAAGATGGCTATTCCCATCATCTCCCAGTACTCAAAACCAGCTGGGGACTGCGGTCCTGCAGTCTCCTCATGAGGAGCAACTTTTCAGACCACATGTGGGTGATCTCCCATCCTCTCCTTTTCCATAGAAATCTACTCACCAGCTCTTCCTTCTTTGACACAGTCGTCAGCTCCGCTTTTCATGGAGCTATCTTCAGTCCACTATTTCTTCTTCCAGAAGCCTACTGAAATAAGGAAGATCACTTCTGAGATGCTTTATCTATGCCCACCCCTCCTTTGGACTCAGATTTCTCTTATCAGACAGTTGCCCAGGCTACAGCACTTCCTCCTCTCTCCCAAGGTCATTCTCACAGCCCATGACAGAGATAGAGATAGAGATATATGGATATGTTTGTGTATAGAATTTTAACCACTTTCATTTAATAGCTCAGATAATGAAGTCTATTTACAACCTACTGTACCATGCAAAATTAAAATTAAAACAAAACCAATATGGTATGATCATCTAGAAAATTAAAATGCTTGCTGCAGAGCAAGTATCATTAGATGCTGAAATTTGGAAACAGTAATATATTTTCCTTTTTTTCAAATATTAGACTAGTCTTTTCTCAATTTGCATTTAGGAAGAGTGCAAACATGGCCTGGAAAGATTTTACTTGTGTTGGACCCCCATGATATTGATTTCCTCTCATCTCCAGTCCTTTAGTAAGACAGGGATAAAGTCTTCTTAGCTGTAACCATGTTTAAGAAGCAGTCTCCTACTTCACACAAGGAGAGATTCAAGGTGGGAATGGTATGCTGGTCTTTGTCCTCACTGATTTGGAGGGATGTCAGTGACTTGAAACAGATGCAGTTGAGGCAAGGGAGGGGTTGGTAACAAGGATAGAAAATTTTATGCTGGTGTAGTTTTCTGGCTACAGAAATGGATGGAAAGCAATTCAATTCAGCAGTGGGGAAAGGCTGTTAGTTGCATTTTCATATGTTGAACTGTGAACTAGCTCAGTCTGAACACAGGTAGTAGCAAACACTAATGGATCTTTGCTTTCTATCCACCCTTTAAAATATATACATTTATTCAACATTTTAGAGAAAATACCTTAACAGGGAAGGAAAAGGAACAAAAGAAATGGATCCAAGAGTAAGATACACATGAAGAAACAAGGGATTTACAAATGTTATAGAATTTATAATTTTCCAGTATATCATTAATTGGTTATTAATAACTGAATGTATGACATAATTTTAAAGTACTGAAAATCCCTAGAAAGGTCTGGCAATGCATAAATATCAGGAACCATGGTTGGCACAGTAGGAGTCACAGCATGAGATGTTTTCTTGCTTAACTCTAATCCTTATTTTTTAAAAAATAAAAATATACAGATGAAGGATGAATCAAAAGGTAGAACAAGACTGAAAAAGTCATAGAGTTCCCCAAAGAGAGAAGTGTGAAAAACTTGAAGAACAAAAGACAATTCATGAATCAGGATATGGAACGATGACAGCAAAAATGGTTTGCAACGATAGAAAGATATGGAAAGATTTGATGAATGATGTTGGTGAAAACTAAACTAACTGTATGTCTTTTTCTTATCTCATGTGTTTAACTTCATTGGTTGACTATTTCTTACTCTCTTTCCAGTACTTGGCAGAAGGTTGCTTTCCCCAAAGGAGAGAGCATGTAGAGAGAATTGGTATGAGATGTTTTATTGTTGGTATGTTACTCCAGTCTCAGTTGCTAAAATGGATCATTCCTTTTCCCCAGAATGTTGAAAATGTAACATAAAGTTTGGATCTTTTTGCCACATGTAGTGGCAATGTTGTAAAGCCCAACATTACTGGAAAAAGATTTATAGTAGACTGGAACAGATTTTGAAAGTTGTAATACCATTACAATCTGGGATATTCTTATTACATTTCACTAAACCATATAAACCTTCACAATACACTGAATTAGCATTGTACAGCTGCAAGGATTTTATGCAATTTTTATTGGAAAAGACCTTTGATTCCTTCTTTGGAAGAACAGCTAACTAAATTATGGAGGTACACTTGAATGTCTAGAATAATATCTGACTTAAAAAGTAAATCTGATGTAAAATTTAATTCTAATTGGAAACCATTCTTGGATTATATTGTTACATATAGATTAGTGCCAAATCCAAAATTGGGTTTTTCTTATCTATAGAATTATATCTTAATTTGATCTACAATTTCTAATATTGATTTAAATTATTGCCTATTGTTTATAATTTGATCAGTGATTTGCACTCTGCTGACCAAGTATGTTTAGCTTTAAGTCCAATAGGGGTATTTGGATTTTGTTTAGAAAAAGGTATGAAATATTCTATGATATTATAAGTTTGTAATTATATACTGGAATATTCTGCTTTTTATGATACCTAAATCTATTGTTTTCCCAGCTGTGCTTTATTCTTTGTGCCTTATTTTCCATTTTCATACAAGTTCTATATTTCTTTTACTTACGTTTTCTTTACTTATATGGTTTCAAAATAAAAATTATAGAGGGAAAAAGACCATGACAGATAAGTATGCATATATTTATGAAAAGGGATTCTTTTAAAACCAAAGGTGAAAATGCAGTTTTTTAAGAAAATATTTAAAAGCAACCCACCTAAAACTAAAGAAGGAAGCATCCATTGCAGGGAAGATGCATCTTCTGTTCCTATTTCCCTGAATAGTCATTGGAGGAGGTGGCATGCAATAAATTTCTAAAGCAGATCTTCATATAAGTTCTCACTGAGGAGGAAACAGGCTTTCAAATATCTTAGTCTCAGTTTAGGATTTCTCCCCACTCAACCCTCCTCAAGATTTAGGATTACTCTATTAGCAGACCATGTAACAGTTTGTCAACCATGCAGAAGTTCAGAGTTTCAGCAGATCAAATCCTATGCAAGTTAATGATTTCTCCATGAACACAGATTTTCATCCAGGATAGCAAAATCTAAAGGAGAAATGTTTCCCATCATGGCTTCACAGAAAACTACACATATGTAATGGTCTGTGAGAATGTCCTTGAGGGACAGGAGAAGGGAAAGGGGGAGCCACAGACTAGGCAGTGGTCTGATAAGAGGCAGTTGAATCTGCAGAAGCAAGGGGGCATAGCAAATGTCTCAGAATGGACCCTCCCTAGTTCCTGGGACTGTTAAGGTGAGGGGGGAGAGATGCACTGTCAGACTTGCAAGATTCTGTTACTATAACCTTACAATAAAGGTAGTGCTAGTACTTATGGTTGGTGCTTTTCATCTGAACTACCTCAAAGGACTGACAATATATGGAGAATTTAGATAAATGAAAATTTGACATTCTGATTTTCAAGGGCTCATGTCAGGCCCAGCCCTAGAACAATGATGAAACAGTCCAGTTGAGTTAAGTTCCTTTATTTGCTTATACCACATAGACTGAACCTAAATCTATACTACTGGAATTAGTGGATATATGCTGGGAGATTCTACGGAGTGGCTATCCTGAACCTCTTATGCTTCCCATGCTCCTGCTCTGGACTGTGGTATCTTTTGTCTCCTTTCCCTTCCTGGAATGCACCCCCTCCTTCCTGATAGCCTTGATCTCTGTTGCTATCCACCACAGCTCATTATCATACCTCAGGGCATCAAATGTTGAGAATATACAATGTTGAGTGGTTGATTTCTTCTTCATATCTTCCTTTAAAGACTTTTCAGAAGTACCTGGATGGCTTTTTTTGGACATGGGATGCTAGATTACACCACTGTCCGTGAGGAAGGAATCACAAATGGCAAGATGGAAGTTGCAGCAGCACGATCAAAGCCCCACCTCTTTGTGCATGCATGCAACTTTGACACATGAACGAAATCAGTCATAATGTCCCTTTTGCCCTTGGTCTTCAACAGCATGCCCTGGAAGAAGAGGAATTTAAAAAGGCGAGTTGGGGCCCATGTACAAGAAATTGTGCCTTCTGCCTTGGTGATAGATGAAAAACCAAGATGGATGTTAGGGATAGGCTCAATGTAGTGAATTCTACTCTCTTGAAAATAATCAAATCCTCTGCAAATGTGAAGAGTTCAAAGGGCATTGCAAATGCTCCATTTAAAACTTGGGAGAAAGAAACTGATCTGCTGCAGAGTTCTATCCCCTTATAACAACACATTGTGTCCTAAGTTGCACTTTTTAAAAGTGGACATGCTTCATATTTATTATTTATATTTTATTGATTTCTTTTTATGTCTTCCTATGCTTAAGTGCTTCCCATTTCTGTCCTTGCCTGAAGCTACTGAAAACAAATTAAAGGAACTAAAGAGGCAATGTAGCACCGGCTGGACTGAACTCCTGCAATAAATAATATATTTAAGGACTGTGGTTGCTTTATTTTTTTTTATCAACCCTTTTATAAAAAAAGAATTAGGTATGATTTAAAATTAAGATTTATCTGGCATATTGGGGTATATATTGTACTTTTTAGGAGATGGGCAAAAAAATTAGAGGAACATTGCCTTTTAGCTGTTTACACAAAAATAAGGATGGATTAGTAAATCCAACTGATTTTTAATGTTGTTTAAAATGTCAGGCATTCTCTACTTTGTGAAAAAAAATGAGTGTGTGCTTGTGTGTGTGTCTAAATTAAATTCTAACCTTTTTCTATTTGCTTTTACATTGTTATTTCCAAAACACATTTCTCCAGTCTTGAATGCATAGAGCACCTTAAGTTGCTGTATCTACCTGCCAGGTATCTGTTAAATTTAAGAAGCCTGTGCGAAGGGGGTGGGGGGAATTCTAGTCCGACATCACGAATATTCACACGGCAGAATACAAATCCATGCTTTTAAGAACTAAGTATACAACATTTTGAGCTCTTCTTCATGACTTCTTCAACATGCGTCCCTCCAGGACTTAGATCAGTAGAAGTCTCTGTGAGTACTGATTCTGCTCTGAGGACTGAGCCCTATACTGCCTCCATAATGAAAGCAGGGGGTGATAATGTCCCTATAGTGTTAATGTGGGGCAATTTAAGGAAAATGATTCATAGATTCTGCTAGCTTTGTTTCCCTTTCCAGAGAGAGTCAGTGGGGAAAATTAAGGGATTACTCTCCTTAAAGTCTGTAATGGAATTTAGAGCTGGCCTTCAGGAAGATATGAAAGACCCAGTAAGGGAGAAAGGAAGGGGAAGGAAAGAGCAGGCCATCGAGGAGGGATTTGGACTAGAGATTATACAGTCCAGTGACAGAAGGAAGCAGGAGAAAGAAACTCAAAATAACCATCCCTTGATTTGGTTTAGTATAAAATGGGACAGAGAGAAACCTGGACGGGCATTTAAGATCCTGATATTATACTCTACAACAGAAGTATACATAGTGGCTGGGGAATTCTGGGAGTTGAAGTCCACACATCTTAAAGTTACCAAGTTTGAAAAACACTGCTCTACAACCATGAAGAAGTATCACTGATATCTCCATGGTGTCTGCTTCTTGACCTGGCCTAGCCCCAACCTTTATTGCCAATGAACCCAACGGGTACTCTGCCTCCTTTACTCTGGCACGATACCATGCCCTCCCCTCAGCTGTCTTTGAAGGCCGATACAGGAAGATTCCTTACCCAGAGAGACAATGCCCCTTTGACTCTGGACACATGGAAACACCAGATCATGTGTTTCTCCAGTGCCTGTACTACAGAGACATTTGTACTAGCCTCATCCCACAATTACTGCATAAATACTCCGGTGCACAGGACAGTTAAACACCTCATTGCTGCTTTCAGATACAAACCCTGCTACAACATACAAAGTTGCCAGGTTTTGCACAGCAGCATTTAAAATTTGTCAGATGACAACCTGTGCCATAAACTAGAGTTAATGAGTATATAGTTCATCATACTAGATTGCTCTGAATTTGATATAGTTGCCATATACTAACCTTTATGCTCCCTCACACCTGTCTAATGCTCCTACCCCTCCTTTTGGACTCTTTAGACTCTTGTTTTTCAAATATACTTTCTGTTTTAATACGTTTATTTTTTCACAATTTTTTTTCCTTTAGATCCCTTTTAGATATATACTTTCTATTTTATATCATTTACTTTTTATTATTATTTTCTATGCTTTTTAAATTGACAGTACCCCACCCTCCTTATGCTGGTCTTTGACCGTAATAAAGATTTAATTGTTTGGTTGATTGATCAACATGTTTTGGGATTGCACCCAAGGTGCCTCTTACTTACTATCTTTGGTTTCTTTTGCCATGGTCATTCTATTTCTATTTGCAGGTCTTTGCATTTTATGATTTTCTCCATTTCTCTCTCTTCTATTCTGCTGTCTTCAGGTATTGCAATGTCCACTATCCAGACTTCTTTGTCTTTCTTATCAACAATTGTTAAGTCTGGGGTGTTGTGTGGCAGGTGCTTGTCTGTTTGAAGTCTAAAGTCCCAGAGCACTTGAGCTTCTTCATTTTCTATGACTTTGTTTTGTGGTCCCACCAGTTCCTGCTTGCAGGCAAATGGTATTTCTTGCAGATATTCCAATGCACCACTGTTGCTACTTTGTCATGCCATTGTTTGTAGTCACTTTGCACAATCTTCTTGCAGCAGCTGATTAGGTGGTCCACTGTTTCTTCAGCTTCTTTGCAGAGATGGCATTTGATGTCCGTTGCTGTCTTCTGGATTCTGGCTTTGTGTGCATTTGCTCTTAAGACTTGGTCTTGTGCAGCCAGAATTAGCCCCTCTGTCTCTTTCTTCAGCGTTCCTGCTATTAGCCATTGCCAGGTCCTGTCGTCATCTGCTTTCCCTGATAGTTTTTTTGTGTACTGGCCATGTAATACTTTGCTTTGTCATGTCTCTTTTCTATTCTTCATTTGGTCTTTCTTGTAGGCCAGTTTGTTGTTGTGGTTGTTGTTGTTATTATTACTACTATTACTACTATTATTTCTGCCTTTGAGTCCATGTTGACTCCTAGCAACTGCCTGGACTAATCCCTGCAGTTTTCTTGGCAAGATTTCAAAAGTGGTTTGCCATTGCTTCCTTCCTAGGGCTGGCCAAGGCCACCCAGCTGGCTTCATGCCCAAAGTGGGATTAAAACTCACAGTATCCTGGTTTCTAGTCTGGTGCCTGAACCACTGTGCCAAACTGGCTAAATTAGATGATTTACTGCTTTTTTTCCCCCCCTCATACCCTAGATAGGAAATATACATCAGAAATGGCAGTGGTGTTACAGCCTGTGGAAAATTAAGATAATGGGACAGTTTAGAGCAAACTAAATGATCTGTTTCATGAAACATCATTAGATATTTTCACAGTCTGCTACAGCAGCTATTGACTGACATTTCCAACTGACTAAAGTTAAATAGAAGTACACCAACTGTCAGACAGAAACTCAACCCTGAACACAAGTCATCCTATCCATGCTGGGCACTCATCTGACTAGAGAGATTCATTTAACCAGAATATAATGCTACTAGTGTATTTTTTAATTCAAAAGGATTACCTTGTGATTGTATTTTGTTCATAGTATAGAAGTACATTTGGTTCCATTAAAAGCTGATGAAAACCAGAAGGGGTGGAGGGTAACAAATTGTATAAACTATATAAATCAAATACAGTCAGTTGGTGTAGTGGTTAAGGCATCAGGCTAGAAACCAGGAGACTGTGAGTTCTAGTCCTGCCTTAGGCACAAAGCCAGTTGGGTGGCTGTGGGCCAGTCACTCTTTCTTAGCCCTAAGAAGTAGGCAATGGCAAACCACTTCTGAAAAACCTTGCCAGGAAAACTTCAGATACTAGTCCAGGCACTGTCCAGAAATCAAAAACTAACATACACACACACACTAAAATCAAACTGAAAGCTAAACCTTAATGATTTGTATGTGTGTGAGGGGGAACCTTACACCAAACAGAGACATATGATAGCTTGATGCTGAACAGATTGGCTGTCCTTTCTCAGTAGTAAAAGAAGTGGAGAAATTCTGAAAATATGCACTCTAAGAAAGAATAATCAGTCACTATATTACGAGCCTGGAATTTACACTCTAGCCTACTAGTTTTAAATCTGTGTTTGCTTCTATGACTTAATGAAAGAGAAGTTGAATTCAAAATATCATCCAAATATGACAATTTGGGTGAAATTTAATGGTGTATGGTATGCTCTTAAACTACTATATCTTGTTATGAGATAATCAAGAAGTATGTAAAAATGATTTGTCTTTCAGTGTGCAATCAATTGTCTGGTGGTCTGGAGTCTTGCCTTCCCAGATTTCAGTTAAATGATGAGGGAAGATTGGGAAGAAGAAATTCTTCTCAAAGGACTGGATTCAGATTGCACATATATATGCAAAATTATCTGATATCAACCTAAAGCTGGTTTAGTGCCGGACAAGTTGGCACAGATTTTTAACTACAATAGAAACATAAGCTGCCTGTACAGTTAAACTGGGTCTTATAGTTTGAAAAATGGAAGGATCCATGTTTTCCTAATTAAGAAATGTCTCAAGAATTATCAGCCCCAAAGTTCCCTGGGCTTAGTCAGGAGGGACAGAGAAAGCACTATAATAAACAAGGACAGTGGAAACCGGCGATGGTGCCAGGATTTAAGGCTCTTCTTACAGACCATGTTGGTAATTTCTACACTGACGATTTAGTGAAATTATAAAACAAATATTAACCTGTGTGTTTGATCTTTATGAAATTGCTTCAAATGTATCCTTTTAGCCTGGATTTCGATGATTTTTAACACCTAGCAAGGATGGAGATTGTTATCTGATTTAGTTTGGATTTTATAACGATTGCAGTACAGCTGCTACAATTGGTGTAGTGTAAGATTGTGTTCTGAGAGCATTGTGTACTTCCCAGAGTTGTTTGGGAGAGCTATAAACATTCAGAGAAATAAATAAATAAAATGTCTGCTTCTGTCACAGTCTATACAGTACCTCCAGTTCTCTTATCAAAAGAGATTTATTAAAAGAAACTGAAACCTATAACTAATATTCATTGTTGGGAGCATAATCAGATGGATGGATTTATTTGTTCATCTAATTACTTCTTTGCAGCCTGCTGGTACTGGAACAGAAGCCAAAAGGTAAGATAGCAGCATGCTTGCATTTATTTCAAATTGCAGGTCATTGACAACGGGATAAGAATGGCTGTATTTTTATAGAAAGTAAGGAAGATGACCTTGGTAGAGATCTGCAGGAATCATGACCTAGGCAAAAGGGGCTGAAACATTTTCAAAGTCGAGAATGACGAGATAACATTCAGAAACTGCTCAAGCAGATTCACTGAATTCTAAAAAGGAAGAAGCAGCACAACCCAATTTGATCTGCAAGATTCTGTTATTACAGCCAATTTCAATAAAGGTAGTTTTAGCCTTCTTGTGGAGTTGATTTTCGTGGTCTGGTCTACCTAGTGAGGCTGACAATTGCCTATGCACGTTGTGTATCCCGTGCATTCTTGCAAATCACATTAACTTTGCTTAAATAATGCATGAGTTTGCAGTGAAAAAGGTCTGAAGAATAACATTTCAAAGGAATAAATATTTATAAAATGTTTGTAGCAATGCTGATCCATGTACAGGTTTTTTTTGGGGGGGGGTGTTAATCAAAACATCAGGTACATAGTATTTCTGTTGTGTAGGCAAGGTAGGGGAATAAGCTTTGTAGGATTTTTCTTGAGAACAGACGTTAAACAAAAAGATATCCATTTCCGTGTACAAGTGAGTATTTGGCAGCGCTATAAAAACCCACATCGAGGGCAGTGGAATAATTTATGGAATTGTAGGAAATGTAGGATTTAGAAACAGAAGGAGGTAGATGTAGTTGCTGACCTTCTCTAGTTCATGATATTCAATATTTATTGGCAAAGGTTGGGAATAGTTGTTAAATCTGATAGAGTTTGTTACTGTCATTTAATTCTGTTATTCACCTTTGAAGGTTTTCAGTGCTGTTGGAGAAAGGCAAAATGTGATTGGCAAAATGTAGCTGGCTAAAGTATTCACTTTGGATCAGTTCAGTTGTTTGAATATCTCCCCAAGAGGCTTGTTAAGAATAGTTTGGATGGAATTGGATCACCTTTTTGAACACTTTTTTGCACACTGATGTTGGCAGTCTTTTCATTTATGTGAATAGCAGCTGTGGCATTTCTGTATATTGATTTGTGGAGGCAAATGTAGGACTTTTCTACACCTCTTCTATGAAGTCGTTTCCATAAGGCTATATAGTACTCAAGAGAGTCAAATTAACGAATGTTAGGCAAGATGGTGTTTAGTGTTCAACACAATGTCTGATAATTTTTGGAACCACTTGGATATGATCTAAACTGCTAAATCCACTCTTGAAACCAGCTTGTTCTCTTAGTTGGGCAAAATTGATTTTAAAATAATTTGTGGAGAAGTTTGTACAGAACTGAAGGAAGGGTTATCTGTTTGTAGTTTTTGAGCTCTTCCTGATCACCTTTCTTGTGTATGTTAATGCCTTTCCATGAGGGAAACATCAAAGGAACATCCCATCATCAAGGAAAGATATATATATGGAGACAGACAGACAGACAGACAGACACAGCGGTGATATACTGTATGTGTGATGATACAGATATATATGCATAAATATACATATATGGTTATATATATATATGTGTGTGTGTGTGTGTGTTTGGCAAAATTTAACAAAGATAAAAATCATACAAAAGTGATGATACAGTCTACATATAAATTATACACCTACACACACACACACACACACGCTAAAACTTTAAAAAAGGGGAAAAAAAACAAAAACATCTAGTATTTTCAAGTGGCCAAAGAGTTCAAAATAAATTCACAGAAATCCTTTCTGTCAACCAAGATTAAAGAGTGAAACACGAAGTAACCTCTTCATTATCAAGTCTTCTCCCAAAGTTCAGTCTAGCTCGGCTGAAAATCCAGTGGCTTCTTCTAATTATTCACTATTCATTAAGCTTTTAAGCCACCAGTCACATATACTGATCTTCTAAGATGCAAAACATGATAGAAGGGGGGGGGGGTCTCTCCTCCCTCTCCCCAAGGGCCTGGTTACATAACAATTACCATGTAAGGAAAAAAAATTAAGGTGAAAATTTAGATTATTCTTAAGGATATAAGTGTAAAGTTGTTGTTTTCCTACAGCCTTTATTGCCTTAGATTTACTGGAGCTAATTCAGAAGCTACTAAGTTAGAAGACTCAAGAATCTAACAGTGAATTGCTGACTCAGACTCTCTGTTATAGGAGAAGCAGACCCCTTATTTACACATATCCAGAACAGTTACTTGGATAAACTTCCTTCCCCTGGATAAACTTCATCCAGTGCCCTCTGGATAAGTTTTCATCCCCGTCCACATCAATCACATCTCCGACATACTATAAACATTTGACTACTGCAATGCGCTCGACATGGGGCTACCCTTGAAGAGTATCCGGAAGCTTCAGCTGGTCCAGAATGCGGCCGCACGAGCAATTTTTGGGGCCCGAAGAAGGACCCATATAACACCTTTGCTCCGTGAGCTGCATTGGGTACCGGTTTGCTTCCGGGTCCAATTCAAGGTGTTGGTTATTACCTTTAAAGCCCTACATGGCATGAGGCCAGGTTACCTGAAGGACCGCCTCGCCCCCACGATTTCAAGCTGTCCCACCCGATCTCAGAGAGGGCATGCTCCGGATCCCTGCGGTAAAGTAACTTTGACTAGCGGAGTCCAGACTGCAGGCCTTCTCTGCTGTAGCCCCTGCCCTTTGGAACATCTTGCCCCCGGGGGTGAGACAGGCCCCCTCACTCCAGGCCTTTCGGAGGGTTTTGAAGACCTGGCTCTGCCATCTGGCCTGGGGCAGGGAGGGAGGATAACAGAAATGGGGTTGGCTGGCCCCTTAGCGGCCTGGTGTGGCCCTATTGGCCTCTTGGGGTTTTTAGCTTTTTATCTCTATCTTATTTTTGTAAATTTTTAGTTTTTATAACTTTTATAACTTTTAAACCTTTTATAATTTAATTATGTATTTTGATTTTAGTGGTTGTAAGCTGCCCAGAGTCCCCCGTTGTAGGGGAGATGGGCGGGGACAAATCAAATAAATAAAAAAATAAAAAACATTTTCCCGATCACTGCTGAAGTTTGAAGGAGGGAAGGCTTTGAAAATGGCAACTTCTCTGGATATTCTTAAGAGCTGAGCAGGGCAAGGAAAAGACTGCTGATACAACATACTATAACATTTAGAACATGGCTGAGCAATTTATGGCTCACTGTCCACATACAGCTTCTCAGCAACCCTCTGATCTCATCTGCCAGTCTTGTTTTTCTGAAATTTGTCATTAGGGCAGGAAAAAGGACCAACAAAAATCTGAAAGGAAAGGAGAGAACCGCCCACTCACTAGCACTGATGATGTTACCTAGTCAGTTAATGAAATATCTGCAAGCAAACAACCAAGCTCAGAGAGCACCAAGGACTCCAAAGGAGAGAAAGTAATGTTTTTTGGACTCCCCAACTCTTTACATGGCAGAAAGTTCCTGCTACAATCCATATGGTAATTTAAAAATTGTGAATATCTCACTTTACCTCAAGTGAGATAAAGGGCACGGGACTTTAACAGTATATCAATCCCTCCCTCCCCTTTATTTTAGTACAGAAATAGAACTGGACCAAATATCACCTGGTGAAATGATATTTCTTTATAATCCCAGCTCAGTTAGGTCCTGTCCTTTACCAACATATTGTAATCACTGTTGTGTGAGGATGCTGCACCAGTCTGAAAACAGCTTCAGATTTCTCTGTTCTTCTGGCATCAGCAACACTGGCGAGCTGAGATGATAAATTCCTGGGTTGGTTGCAGTGTAAATCAAGCTTTTCCAAAGCAGTTGCCACGACTCTGTTTCCCCATTCGTAAACGTTTGCCTTACCCTTTCTCCTGTATCTAGTGCTTCATATCCTGCAAGGGAAATGCTAATCAAATGAGCATAGGTGATAATGAGAAGGTTTTTCCAGCTTCTCCCTTCCATTCAGCATCCTAGAGATGGGTTACAAAACACCAGGCCACAAGGATTTCCTTGGGATCAAGAGATTTTTGCTCCTTATTTTCAGCCTCTTGATTTTTTTTTTTTAAATAGTCCACCAATCACCTTTAAACTGTTTAGAATGGTTTGGGAAGTAAAAACAAACGTGTCAGCCACATAATCCATCCATTCTTCCTTCCCTGAGCATGCTAAGTCTTCAACAGAGTGTCTTCAATTGCCATCCTTAACATTAGAGGCTCTTGCCTTTTGCATACACTTCTGGAGTTATCCTATGCCTATCATTCATTCATTCATTCATTCATTCATTCATTCATTCATTCATTCATTCATTCCAGCTTGGATACCACCCAACTCCAGTTGACTCTGGGTGATCCACAGCATAAAAAACAAACAGCAATATGCCATCCAGATAAAATAAATAATGAAGGAGATGGTGGATACATACATCCCTGAATGTAGACATATATTCCACAAGGGGCACCAGCCACTCTAGTCTAAAGCCTGGGAGAAGAACCAGGTCCTTCAAGCTCTCCAGAACACCATCAGAGAGTTCTCGTGGGTGGACGGTGCAATTTGATTTTCGTAATGCCCAATGGGCCTTCAGAGAATTTACATTGCTATTAGTCAGATATTTTTTTCTCCTTTCTGCATGCACGTCTACACTCAAGGAAAGGAAGGAAACGTGTCTCAATATTATAGCCACCAATCCCTCCCTCCCCCACACAAAGTCCTTATCTATAAAGAAGTGAATTATTTACTAATGGTCTGAAAGGAAAAAGGAAATTCTTGAGTATGAATTACTTTGAATCAGTGCACATACTGACATCAAGGAGAGCTGGACCATGGAAGGAGAGGAACTCATGCTGGTTATCACTGAAGTTTTTAAAGAAGTGTTTGTTCCCAAACAAGTTTCATTCCCCACCCACCTACCCTTTGGAGAAAAAAAGAAGCAGCAGCAGTTGGACAGCTGTGCATATCCACCTGGCAAAATCCAGTTTCTGAAGCATTCATTTTTGCTTTTATTAGCCCCCCCCCCCCCCCCCCGGGGCCTGCTTAACAGATGGAAAACAAATTAGTAACTGAAGCTTATTTTAAACTGTAAAATCTGTTTCTGACCTGAAATCATGGTAACATAAATGCAAAACATTATTTTAGACTGGTGTGGTAGAATGCTACAGCTAACACCTATAATGCTGTAATGCTAGCCTTGTACCTGGGATCCATCAGGCAGAATGGCTGATAGTTAAGGAACTCAGGCAGTGTCCCCAAACTGAAAATCAACCTTACATTACAAACATTTCAACAATTGAACAGTTGCCCATTTAGAGCAAATTCATAACCTAAGACTTTAGGATCAGGGCTTTCGTAATTTCTCTCCATTCTCTCCTTTTCCATAAACCGCTGAGCTGTGGGACTTTTTACTGATAATGGAGGAGTTAATTACAAAATTGTCTTCTGAATCCCTATGAAAAGCCTAATGGATCCCTTGTGAATATCTACAACTTTCTTCTAGGGGTATAAAGGCCACTTTGGTAAGCTTTCAACCATGTCAAATAGGATCCTAATTTGCAGTTTACAGTGGCAGAGCCCAAATCCATCCTCAGGCATCAGCTTTTGTTAACCTTTTCAGGACAGTACTGTTATAAATATAATTGCATTATTAATAGAAGAGAACGAGAAGATCCTCATTTACCAAACTGATAATACTATAACCTATAAAATGATAAGTAGATCTGAGAGTGGTATTGGTTTGTAAATTCTGCAACATGGCCTCAAATAGAATGTTAAAGAAAAAATAACAGAAAGAATATGAACCATTGCAAACAGAGATATGACATTTACGTTATTGCAACTTCTTTATTTATGTATATATGTTACCGGAGCTCTGGAGCAAAAGGCAGGATATTTGTCTTTTAAAACATCTTAATTTGAGCAACTAAAAACTTAGAAAATTTATGAAGGAGAAGAAACAGCACTAGGAAATATAAGTAAGAATGCACAGAAGACTTGAAACAGCTTCCAAGTTCTTGAAGATTAATATGTATTTTGAGCAAGTCTGTGAATATTCTATATTTATTAATGATAATAAAATAATGTGCTAAAAAGCTCAATTCTGTATTCAGTATAACTCTTGCACTATGTTGTTGTCTATTTGCATAACTTTATTGCTTCCATAATATATATATAGGCAATGCAGGACAAGGAGACCTCGGGTTTCTTTTAGCAAGCATTTATCACATATTTCCTAGAAACTTTTTTTTTTAAGATAGGATTCCCAAGAGGCTGAATTTTGTGTTGGTTACTATGCACACATTCGTCCCCCACTTCTGCTATATAACAATATGAACTCTCCACAGCTTTAGGTTCATATTACAGTACACAAATGCTATTGGCCATAGCATTTTAATCATCAACACAATGATGATGATCATCATCATCATCTTCATCAAAAACCTTGTAAGACCTAGAATAATTTTATTCATTCATTTGTTTATTATATTTTTATACCACAGGATTGGAAAACAACTCCTCGAAGTAGTAGTAGCAGTGAGGACCATTAGTAGTAGCAGTGAGGACCATTCACAAAAACATAAACAATGGTTTAAAAACCCTAAAATCAAAATAAAACTCAAAGCTATAACAATACAGTAGCAGCAGTGAGGACCATTCAGTCTCTGAAGGCTCTTTAATTGGTTCTGGGAGGTCTACAATGAAGGTACCAGCATAATGTCTAGAGGGACACTATTTCATAATATGGGGGCTCCAAATGAAAAGCATTGTTTGAGAGCCAGTTGTTCCACCACTTCATGTACCACGGGACCATTAAACCAAGATAGGCATGAGCTCACTTGGTCAATTGGATGGGTTGCTGCCATGTAGAGAAGGTGACTGTGTAAATACCTCATTGCCAAGTCATTTAGGGCTTTATTTGCTATGAAATAAAATAACCGCAATGAGATATAAAATCTAAAGATGTATCTTTCAATGAACGGTATAATTTATTTTTTCTTTTATCTTAGTGCTGCAGACATTTCTACTAAAATACTGGTTTTATTATTTGTTAGATTCATATGCCACGTTTCCTCAGAAAATCTTTTGTCCATGGACTAACCAGGTCTTCTACTGCTTAGCTTCCCAGTCCAGACAAAGTGAGCCAGTGAATATGAACGGAAAGCAAGTGTACGAACACTGCTGAGTTGTGTGATTCTAAGAAGATTCTTTCAAGGAATATTGAACAATTAGGATCACCTTATCTCCTAAATTATTTCTTTCTCAGATGATGTATTTGAAGATGAAGTCCTCAGTCAGCAGTACCCTACCAGTCTTGGTTCAAAAGAATCATGCACAACTTAAGATTGGTCAGTTGAAGTGAACTTAACAGCTTTATAGTAACAACCTTACAATATGATCTTTCAGTTATTGGGATTTTTCCTTTAACATGCAATGTTAGCCCTTCAAGGTAGACCAGACTAGGAAACCAAAGTCATCCATGCTTAATACTATTTTTATTATAAGGTTATAGTAACAGAATCTTGCAAGTCTGAGTGTGTTTTTCCCTTCCTCTCCCTTTATCTTCATGAGAACTAGGGAGGGTCATGTCTGAGATGATTTCTCAAATTACATTTCTACCCTGGACTCAGATTTCTTTATCTCACCATTCCTTTGGTCAAAGCTTTTCCTCAAGGTTATTTCTACAGCCCATTACACACACACGCACACACACCATTCTTCTGCAATCCAGGGAAGGCAATCCAAGAAAGCTATCAATTCTAAAGTGCTGTTAGCTAGTGCTTTGGATTTGACTTGGCGCATCACAAGTTGTGTAGTTGATGCTGAAGATGTGTAGACTTAAGTATAAACATCAGGACTCATTCTGTCTAATCAACGGTGAATGTCCAATAAATACTCTTGGTGCTTGTCTAGCCTATAGATAAAGGCAATGTTTTCTGTGAAGCCCCTTTGAGTTTAGTCTCCTTTAAAAGACAATTTCAAGTTTGAAAACCACTTCTCAGAGTTTAAAACTTATTTTTCTGTTATGCTCAGAGGCTCAGTTCTGCTTGGACAAATGCTAGGACTGGAACCATTTTCAGAGTTAGACACAAATATTTCTGGTGGGATCCATTTCTAGGTGAACACAAAAGGAGGATTGGAAAGGAGGAAAAGCTAGGTATGTTGAAGAAGAACGTCCTAAATCTGGCCATCGTGTCCAACATTTGAAGACATACAGCTCCTTCTCAGAAAAACAAAACCTGCCTAGATGGATTGGTCACAATGTAAAGAAAGTTAGATCAGATTTAGCTATTTTTCCTCCCATCTGGAATAAAAAGAGGACTGCTTGTTTGCAATACTAAAAAGGTTCCTCCTATTTTTGTTTCTTTAGAGAGAGGATACTAAAAAGACTTAAAGTATTCTTTATGTTTCTTGCCCGTTTAGCAATACCAAATCCTATTTGTGGAAGAAGTCAGATCTTTGGTCTTAATGGTTCTGGTTTTAAATATCAACCTGTTCTCTCCCAAGCTGCTACTGTTGCTTAAAAAGGTAATCATTTCCTTGAGTTTCACTCAATTTCTGCTATGAATTCTAACAATTATCTGAAGATGAACCACTAACTATTCTTAAAAGACACACTCACTCTATTCTCAGTTTATCATGGACACAGCTCATATTTGTCCCAGTGTTAAAATAATGTCTTCCCTCTTGGCGCAATGTGAATCTTGCTCTGCAATTTGTTCCATTCTTACTGATTGTTTTAGGCTGCTGTGGGTACACCTCCTCCCATCTGGTTCCCCAGCAGTTTCTCTCCATGCCATTTTAGTCTAGGCTGAGCAGAAGGATGAATGCAAAAAAGGCAACAATAGCCAGGAGTAAATAACATTAAATTTAAAATAAGTAAGTAACTATTCTGCATATTTCCTTGGAAATGAACAATACTCCTTAGTGCTTGGTGGGGAGTAGGGATCCCTACCTCTTTTGTTTCAAATGAAGCAAGTAATATTAAGGCACTGGGGAGGCTTCTTGTATGTGTTGGGAGAGAGCAGCAGGGAAATCCTTTTAAAAGCAGGTCTACCTCCTCCTTTCACACTGTGGATCTGAAGGCAAGCTTGCATTCAGACTTAGGAAATCTATAGTTGAAACTGACCAGGCTCCTGGTGGATCACATGTCTCCACCTTAGCTTGCACAGAGAGGGGAGGAAAGAGAGGAAAAACAAAATTGTTCTGGCCAGGTATGGAGTTGGACAGAGGT
Organism: Liasis olivaceus; assembly: GCA_030867105.1. Taxonomy (NCBI): domain Eukaryota; kingdom Metazoa; phylum Chordata; class Lepidosauria; order Squamata; family Pythonidae; genus Liasis; species Liasis olivaceus. The sequence goes on from CM061354.1 coordinate 70,151,524, forward strand.
AGCTCCATGGGATCAGGAACTGGTGGTAAAAAGTTGGTCTCCCCCAACTGATCTCCATTCTCCAAGATCTTCTCTCCCCTTCAACCCAGCCATGGCAAGAGAGGGGGACAGAGGGTTGAGCCAACTCCTCCCAACCCAAGTAAAAGATAGTGATGGGGGGATTTTTTTCCTGCCAGCTGGTGATGTGCAGTGGAAGGGCAAATAAAGCCAGAGGTATCCACCAATCCCATTCATTAACTTGTTCCATGTTGAAATGATAAGAGCAGTATCGTTGCATGGATTCATGCAGTGGGGACAATACAACCGATGCTAGCATACTTTGCCACTGATTTAAGGAGAGGAGAACTGCGTCTTAACATGGCTCTGAGAAAGAGCCCTTAGCCACAATAGTGAGTTTTCCTGGCACTGAAAGGATGGGATGCTTTTCAGCTTCTCGTCTAGGATTCCCTGGAAGTTCCCCATCCAATTACAGCCTGGCCCAGCTCTACTTAGTGTAGTTCAGGGGAAGAAAAAAGGTTGGTCAGTAGTAACAGCCTGACTCCTTAATCCATGGACCATCATCTCTTCAATTAAAACAAGCCTCCATATCTTAAGTAAATGTAATTTATGCTGATTTATTGCCTATTCAAGTTTTTGAGTGTGACTTTCTTTGATAAATAATTGTAAATTATTTCTCTCTTCCCATCTAGCTAGAAATGTCAATGAACTCTCTCTACCAAGTGCTCCCATATCATTTATACTATTCATTTATCCAGTAAAAGGAAAAGAATAAGCTCATAGCCTTGCAGTTTTTCTGTCCTGGAGTATTGATGGAAACTTCAGCAGAAACTTTTCGTAGTCTGCATTTGATCCTATAGTCTGCTGGCATTTACTAGCAGCTCTCTTTTATCATACAATCACAGAAATGCTTTAGATTAGTTCATTAAGGTTGAGGTCTGCAAAACTGTATACTCCAGGGTATTTCCATCACCCAGTGGCATTACTCCAGAGTAAGCAGCTTAAGAATTACAGGCGGATACTGACATATTATTTGAGAAGCTGCATTTAGCAGCCTAAGCAGTTTAGCTCACAAACTCCCAAAGCGTATTGATTTTTCCCTTCCTTTTTTTCCTCCAGAAAATAAACTTTCCCATTCTAGTTTATTTTTAGATGTTAATCCATGGCATAGTACTCTGTGCTGCCTTCTCTGTCTCCCCCTCCCAAGTCTCTCTTAAAAAACCCAAAAAAAAACCCTTGGCTTGTGTGCATATATTTAAAAGTAGTTGGTTCAAGAACAAAAGGCCATTTTTTTCCATCACCCTTCTTTTCTGATTTCACAGTTCAAAAGCCATTGGTTTTCTATTTCCACGTTTATTAGGATGACAGACCATTATGGGAAGAGGCATATTTACAGAAGCATCCACAGGTGTGTGTGTGTCAAGAAAGTCAAGATGGAAGCCATACCCGTGTGAATGAACCCCCATTTCTTCTCTATGTGTGTTGCACATGCACTACACATAAAAATGGGTGGGGCTTTAATAGCATGGCCACTACCGCCTTCTTGACAGCCCCCCCCCCCATCCACACAGGTGCTCTGCATACATTTGTGGGTCTGCAGAATCATGGAGAACTGGCAAGCAATCAACCACCACCCTCCTAGGCCAATAGTTAAACACGGAGAATTATCAAACAATCAAAGCTCAACTGCCAGACAGTAATGAGTGTCTCTTCCTGTCTGCCCATATCATATAAATATCAAAACATATAAATATATATATATAAAAAAAGGTCCAGTGGCAACTTTAGGCAGATCAAAACAGGCAAGATGGCTCTCATGGCATGTTGGGGGGGGGGGGGACTGCCCCTTTTGTACATGTGTGAACATTCTGTACATGTACAAAGGCCTTTGTGATTCTGTGACCATCATATTGCTTGTTTTGACTTCCTATGGATGCTGTTGCAAAGATCTTTTACTTCCAGTGTACGTATATGTGTTGTATTTGGTCACCATGGTTATATGCTTTTCCTTATGCTGGCAGTAATCTTGTGTTTAGCCAACTTTACTAGTTATGCCATCACTTCCCCAGTATGATATCCCATAGGGTCATGCGGAGGGGCAAGCCTTCCCATCCACAGTAGAGCTTGGGCCTGGACAAAGTATCTTCTGATGGGTGGAGGGCCTCAATTCATTTCAATATTGCACACTTTTGTAGTAGAGCCCAAAGCGTAAGTCCCATTCCATTAGCAAATGAAATCCACGTGGGGTTCTGTGAGTACACATAGTATTTGCAGAAATATTTACTTACATGGAACAGATTTATACAATCAAGCAGCTAATCCAATCACCTTATACCCAGACACACACTTTGGAGAAGGAAGCCAGGGACAGAAGTACAAGATGAAAAGCCAGGGGTGAAACCAAATTAGTATTTGGATTTTAAACTATTTGGGGAACAATAAAGTTCTTTTGGTTGGGCTGTAAGGGGCTACCTTGGTGTTAGCATGGTACAGATCTGTTGGCGTAGAAGCAGAGTGGATTGCCTGAAGTCAAGCATGCAGGTGTATGATGGGGAACTGCTGACCCTTTTTTTAAAGTGGGAAAATTACTATGGGAAGGGGGTAATTAAGATTAAAAAAAATGGGATGGATACTTAATTGCATGTTTGCTGAAAACTGCATGCTTGAAGAACACCCCTGTTGTTTTATGGGACAAAGACCCAAAATAGTAGATGGAGAAACAGTTATGGATTCCACAATGGCACACTGCATCTCTGATTCCAGGGCTTCTCTCCCAAAGTGGCATTTGAACGGTTTATTTTTCTTTCTCTTTCAAATGCTGTCATCCCATCTATCTGCAGCTCTCCACTGAGCCAAATAACTGTGAATTCAAGACACCGAACGCATTCCAGCACTGAGCTGGATGTCCTTAAACTGCCTAAAATCAATACGATGAAAAGTGCCTCCCTGCAATCTGGATTGGGACCATTACAATTTACTAGGGTCTCTGGCAATCATTCAGATCTGAGTTTTGCCTCACCATCTTCATTTTGTCAATATGATCTTGTGATGTGAATGCTCTTTAAAAGTATTCCAGGTTCCCTGTGGATGTGGATTTCACTCCCTCCCTCTCTGCTCATTTATTCTGAACTGAAAACACACTGAAAACAAAAGCTGTGTTCGACACAGCTGAAGTTGTGCAAAAATGGCCCAAAGGAAACAGCCGAGATACTGAAAACAAGAAGGGGAAATGATTTGATTCTCATTAATGAGCAGATGCTACAGCAAAATAAGGGAAACAAATAAGGGAACAATGGACTCAGTGATCAAGCAAAGGTGTGGAGGGAGAATCCATACAATGACTTGTGACAAAGACGCAATATGGATAATCTGTTTTTCCTTTTACTATAAGGCCTGTGCAAATGAAACGATTTTTCAAGGAGTATCTTTAATATGTCGGCACAGCAAAAATGGGGACCTGGTTATGCAAGCCAGCTGGTGTTTGTACAACTGTTCCCCTCTGGCTGAAGGGAGGGAAGAGGTGTGTCAGATGTTAGCTTCATTGAAATATCAGAACCTTGAAAGGCAGGATATGAAACAAAAGCCTCTGGCAAAATAGTAGAAAACACTCCCTCCCTCCCTCCCTCCCTCCCTCCCTGCTTCCTTCCTTCCTTCCTTCCTTCCTTCCTTCCTTCCTTCCTTCCTTCCTTCCTTCCTTCCGTCCATCCATCAAACCTTTTGTGAAAAGAAGTTGTAACCCCAGCTGTCAAGTTCTATTCAAATATAACGAATCTAACTAAAACATCAAATTATTATCTCTGGAGCTTACTGGGCTCTGCCTGGACTTTCAGTCGTTTTGGATGTGAGAAGCTATGAAGAGTGACCCCGTTTATGCCTCCTTTGCCTCAACGGAGAGAATCATGTTGCCTCTGTGGCAAACAGCTCTTCAAAGGAAAACCAAGGCACCTTACAGAGACCTAATAAAAAGCTAGACTGAAATGAATAGAGATAGAAGTGCACTGGGTGTCTCCTTCTTGATGCTATTTTTTCATATCCCACTTCTGAAAAAAATATGATGAAAAGTTAGTTCAGTACCATTGAGTCAGTTCACCTCCTGGTGACTACACGGACAAGTGTTCATCATTTCAATACTTGCAGCTCTTCCAAGGACAGTCCTGTGATTTTTTGCTGATCCTATCCATCCTCCTTAGCCCACTGTCTTTTTCTACTTCCTCCTACCTTGTCAACCATTTTTTCCTAGTCCATATTGCTTACATCACATATTCGGTGTCAGCTTCTTCTTTAATACTACTGCCTCAGTGGAACAGTATTTCTATCTGGACTAATTGGTTGGTTTCTTTTTCCGGTCCATGGTACCCAAATCCATATCTTTATCCTTCATGAATATTTCTAAGTTTACTCCTTGTTTTCCTCCTGAGGATGAACCTCTTTTCTTCTCCAGCACACTACCCATCTGCAATGGAAAAGAAAGAGGGGAGATGTATGAGTCCATTATGCTATTGATGGGTCATTTATTTCATTCAGTTCAGGTGCCACCCAACTCCAGACCAACGCTGGGAAGCTGGATATAATATAAAATAATAATGATGATATTATTATGTGCATATACTAAACAAAAATGCAAAATAACCAGTTACTCAATACAAAGACATACAAAAACACATCCAACAAAAGTCTCCATCCATCTTAACTCAAGGCCTGGGAGAAGAGGAACTATGTCTGCAATCATGTGTGGAATCAGCCAACGGGGACTGCAGTGTCAGCTGGAGAAAGCAAAGAGACGGGGGAATGCCAGAAGAAATTAAGATATTTCATGGCTATCACTCTCTTTTAGTTGCCTTGACAATGTGGAAGAAGTTTGTAGTGACTGTGGGACCTTCGGCACTCACCCACCCCTGTCTCAGTGAACACACAAACATACGTCTTAGCTGAAGAACTTCAACAGATGGGATATAACCTTTTTTAATGATACTTAAACAACTCTCTGCTTTATTTATTTAATTTGTATGCCGCCCGACTGCCCATTGCTCCCTTACATAATTACGTAAAACAAGTACTCTATCAGATTCTAAGTTACAGTTTTACAGTAACTTAAACCTCAGCTGTCAGCACAACCAAACCGATTTTCTTTAGGAGGTTCATGACTGCTTAATGTTTGGATGAGAGAATACCAGGAAATACCAGGATTCATGGCTAGAATGGGTAGTTGAAAAAAAGTATCTTGCAAGAATGCATTTTAATACCATTACAAAGAATGGTATGTCTGTACCCATGAAGTCATTAGGAGTTGAGCTATCTCAAAAAAACAAACAAACAAGAAAACAGACTTTATTTTTTTAATTCTACGTAGACCCCACAGATGGAAGCACATAGCTGACAAAGGCTGATCTTGAAGAAAGCTAAGCAGAGGTACAGAATGTTAGTACGCAGTTCCCCATCAGTAGTAGACTTAAAAAATTACTTTAATCCTATATAAGAAATAATTATTTTCCCCCATGTGTATATTTCACTCAATGAATTTAAAAACCGGGGTTGTATCTTTTTTATGTTGCTTTACAATTTCTGCTGCTTTGTTATATGGTTCAAAACTAAAAGGAAAAGCAATTGTTCAGTTTTCCATTAATTGTAAAATAGCTTCCATGCTCACAGTTCAGATTCAGTTGATTTCCAAAACACCGCTTGATCCAAAGCTGTTGAATAAATCTGATGATGTTGAGAACGTGCTTCTTTGGGTTAGTGCAAGCAAGCTGTACAATGGTGCAATCAATGCTTTCTACTACCATTAGAGAAGACTTTTCAGGATGGATCCAGCAATGAATAAATTCCTTATGAATTTTGTATATATTTCAAATCCTAGTGATTGTAACATTTTGAGAGAGATGGAGAAATATTTCCTGTCTTTCTATGCCGTGCATGATTTTGAAGCTGGAGAATCCCACACATCCCATAAGAAGAACATTTGAACTTTTCCCCACCTTACTATATCCTTTTTCAAATGTGACAATGTGGCAAATAGTTTGAATACTTAGTACTCCAGGTGCAGATATACAATAGATTCTTAAAGGCAATACGATGTTGTCAGTTTTATTTCACAATTTTTTCCTAATGATTTCTAGTATAGATTTCCAGCTTGGGGGCAGACCATTTTCCCAATTATGGGAAATTCTTAGCCTGGAATTTTAAATTTCTTGCAGATTTTACAGGGGACTTTATGTCTTCATCATTCTGGTCTATTTCCCATTGTTATAAGAAACTGCCAGGTTTTAATATCTCTGCTCATAGAAGCAGCAAGCAACTTGTTCTTGATTCATCCTGTCTCTCAGCATCTCTCTACTCCTCACACACATGCAGAGGCTTGGTTGCAAAATTACAATGTCATGATGTTTTAAAAAAAAAAAAAAATCCCCTCTCACCCCTATGGGTGGTATGTGTCTTCCTTAGTCTCAGGTCCTCTACCAGAGGCCTGGGAATTGGAGGGCTCTGCACAGTTTCTTGGCTGTTCCTAGCACTGCACTCTTCTGGACAGAGAGCTTGGATGTTGTTCCTGGGATATGTTGGAGCCATTCTCCCAGCTTAGGAGTCACAGCCCCGAGTGCTCCTACAAGCACTGGGACCACTTTGGCCTTGAGTTTCCACATCCTCTCTATTTCCTCCTTCAGGCCCTGGCAGTTCTATAGATTCTTATATTCCTTTTTCCTGATGTTGCTGTCACTTGGCACTGCTACATCAATCACCACTGTCTTCTGGTCCTTGTCTACTACCACAATGTCTGGTTGATTGGCCAATACCTGCCTGTTCATCTGGATCTGGAAGTCCCACAGGATCTTAGCCCTGTTATTCTCCATGACCTTCTGTGGAATCTCCCATCTGGACTTCGGAGGGTTTAAACCATACACTGTCCAGATGTTCTTGTGTACAATGCCAGCAAGCAAGGCATCCTTGGGAGTCAGTCTTTCAAACTGATTTACTGAAAGGTCTATTCTCCAAATACTTTGTCAGGATTTTCTCTGGAGCATCTTTTCCCAGAGTTTTTCCCTCTTTACTGAGTTATATCTATGTTATATTGTTATGCAAATTAAAAATTTTGTTAATTTTTCATGGCATCAGTCAAGAAAGAAATGTGTCGGCAGAGGCTGATACAAGCTGTGGGACCCTCACAGTACTAGATGTCTGGAGGGCAACTGGGATTAATTGGAAGAAATTGCTTTCAAATATTTTCTAAAATAGTGTTCAATATCTTTTGAGCAACTCTGCTGAAGCATGACCAGCACAGTAAACACACACACATCATGAACAACAGCTATCACTTATTTAATGAATAACACCAGTTTTCAGCTAGGGAAGAGTTACAAAATTGGGGGAGGGGGGTGGACAAGCAAACTAGAAGTCCAATTCCATTTTCAGTCTCTGTTGTATATTGCTATTCTACCTGCTATCTCAGATAGCAAGAGTAGGAGAGATATTTCCTGAAGCCATAGACAGCTATCCCCAGTCAGACTAGTTCAAAGTTCCTTATCTTAGTGCCCTTCAGATGTGTTCAGTACAACACCACTGTCCTTGTCATTGAACCAGGATTGATGATCACACTAATTAAAAAAAAAAAAAAAACTTGATTTCATCAAGTTGGGAAAAGCTGAACCAGACCATGCTGGACTAGATAGAAAAAGGAAAGGTAAAGTTGACTTTAGTTTTTGGTGACTTCATGGACATTTTCATACAGTTGTCATTTGGAAAGGGAGGCAAGAGGGCATTTGTTCTTCCTTCCTTCCTTCCTTCCTTCCTTCCTTCCTTCCTTCCTTCCTTCCTTCCTTCCTTCCTTCCTTCCTTCCTTCCTTCCTCTCCTCTAGGGCCCTGGGGAAGAAGATTTTTGGATGTAATCCAGTGCAGTTTGAAAGCGTCCACTGAAATGAACTGCTGGGAATTCTTGTAAGAACTTAAAAGTATAGGGGACACGTTAGAACTTCAATGCATTCCATAATCCAAGGAGTTCTAGGACAGCCATATAAGACCAATCCTCCAGGAAGGAATTATATCATCATAACATTATGTCTAAATCAGATAATCCAAAAATTGCTGTAGTTGATAGAATCAGATGCTAAGAAGAATTCTCAGAGAACCATCTGATTTCTTTCAAGTTTTTTGCTTTCCTCCTTAAACACATTAAATGTTCTCTTTGCTTTTATTTGCTTAGAATATCCTCTTTTCTTTTCTTTTTTTTTTGGGGGGGGCAATGTATTGGTAGCTCTGAGAGCCAGTTTGGTGTAGTGGTTAAGGCATCAGGCTAGAAACCAAGAGACCAAGAGTTCTAGTCCCACCTTAGGCACAAAGCCAACTGGGTGACCTTGGGCCAGCCACCATCTCTCAGCCCTAGGAAGGAAGCAATGGCAAACCACTTCCAAAATCTTGCCAAGAAAACTTCAGGGACTTGTCCAAGCAGTCACCAGGAGTCAATACTAACTCAAAAGCACACATACATACATACACACATATATTGATAGCTCTGCATGTTGAATCAAGCATACAACTAAGAAGCAATATAGAAACACTGCGATATGTTCATTACTACGTTTTGTTAAATCCAGAAGTGTGTGGTTGTTTTAGGGACCCCTGACTACCCTTAATGTCTTACCAACAAAAGGAGGCAGAAGGATAAGAAAAAGAAATGATATGCCTAAAGAAATGGGATGCCTAAATAATAATAATAAAAAAATAAACACTTCTACCAAGAGTATAGTACAGCAATCCTATTTTTTGCTTGAGGAAACTCAACACACTGCAACGTAATGTAATCTTTAAAAGCATAATGACACAGAAGCATCGTGAATATAGTGCATAAATGCTGACATTGACAAATTGTATCATAGTCTTGCAGAATATAAATAGCCGGAGTAGCCTTTTTCATTTGAGGTGTAAATCCTTAGCCTACAAAATAAATTAAAAAATAAATTTCAAGTCCCTTCAATAATTTAATGATACAATTTCAAAAAGTGTGGTGGTGGTTTCCACCCAGTGGAAATTCTTAGCCCTCAACTGCCATATCATAAGACAGAAGTGACAAGTCGCGATAAATCATGGTTCTGAAGAGAGGCTGAAAGCATTTTTTCCCACCAAAACAAGCGAGTTTTGGGGAAGATGCAAATACGGTTCAGCTAAAGAAAATGAATGGTTTTCCTTTCTGAGATGAAGTCAGTTATTCCTAAAATGTGTGACGTCTAAGATTGGTGGAGTTATTGAGAAGATGTACAGAGGGGCAGGTGGCATGAGAGATTGGTAATGGATGAGACAATATGAATCTCAACAAAGCCAGCCATTTACTTGAGGTGTACACAACATGGAACTCAATTCACAATTTACTAGCAGCTGCCTAAAACGGAAAGTATATTTTCCCAAGGAGTCCTTTTGATTTTATTTCTAACAGTCTTCCCATGATCTGGCAATGATGCAGAACCTTTAACTGACAATGCAGAAGCATAACAGTCCCCTAATCCTTTATTGTCTAGAAATCAACTCTTACCCCAACAATCCAGAAAGAGAAAAGTGAAGACATGAGCAAATGGTTGGAAAGGGAAATGCAGTTTTCAACTCTCAGCAACCAGAATGTACTGTAGTTACAATGCACTGCATGTAATTGGTTGCCTTCAGTTGGGGCATTCCACCTTGCACTACCCCATTCTAGGTGAATTATATACCTGATAGCTTTCTGAGGACCCAAATCTTGTGGGATATATTCCACATAATCCATGATTCATAGCCATTGTAATAATATTGAGTGGAGTTGTTGAAGTATTGGTTCATGTATTATTTAATTATGAATATTTCTTTATTGTAGCTTCTATGCTATTCAGTTTCAGAACTTTCTGAGCAGGTGATGTTGGCTAACACACATAAGTTTAAAAAAAAGAATAACAAGTATCAGTACTGCTCAAGCAATGAACTTGACTATGTTCCTGGAGGAATTGGATATGTATGTTTTTTCAGTTTCCTTTTTTCCCCTTTTCAGTGTTTGTCTTGTCTTGTCTTGTCTTGTCTTTCTTCTCCTTCCTTCCTTCCTTCCTTCCTTCCTTCCTTCCTTCCTTCCTTCCTTCCTTCCTTCCTTCCTTCCTTCCTTCCTTTCTCTGATGTTCCTATTCTCTTGCTTTCTTCCCTACTTTGCTTACTGTATGAAGTAATTTAATTAGCTACCTTCTGATATAATCAAGATTGCCTTGCTTTGAGAGAAGACCTTGTAGAAAGAACTCCTCTTTGTACTACTCTGGGAAGAAGAATGATATATCATCATCATCATCATCATCACATCATCCAGAGAGATACAATGAGTGATACATTCATTGGGACAGCAAAGAAATGAATCAGGGGTGTTTGTAGGGGTATAAAAAAAGTCAAAATGGCAACCACAACCATGTGATCAATGCCCCTTTATAACATGCATTGCAAAGCTTGTTAAAAAAGCTGGGGCTTTCATTGCATGATTGTGACCATCACCCTGACCTTTTTTTTTTTTTTTGGTTACTTCCTCCCTGCAGACACCCCTGAACTGAATATACCAGAGGACATTACCTTTGGGTAAGGCTGTGCCTTCAACTGATATGAAGGTGGATGTGCTAAAAATACTGCAGAACAACCTCTGAATTCATGGTCCTTCTCTCCAAGTTGCATCAGCTCTGCTGATATTTCTCCCTTGTTTTTCAATTATTCTGTTCTCATGCAATGCTTCCTCCTGACTTTATATGGCTGGGCTCATCTTGTCTTGATGTGCTGCATTGCTTGTGAAAGAGAAAGCAAAGGCACCCGCACCACAGAAGAAACTCACAAAAGATAACTTTGACAACTATGTTTCCACCAGATAGGTACCAATATTTAGTCTTGTTACTAATTTAAATGGCATGTCAACATTACATTCTTAAATTACTCCCAGTTGTCTTGAAATAAATGAATTAAATGGAGGTGATCTCCTGGAATATTAAAGGTTTCTTATGCCGAAATCTGGATCTTCACCTTGGTGTCATGTTTTTATTTAAATTTCTTCAACCGGGGAGGGGGGGGCCCAACATCCAGTGCATACTAATTGATATTGTCTACTGAATGATACGGAAAGGACACCGGATTATTAATATTAATATGATGGGCTCCAAAGCATTTTTCATTTTGGTGGAATAATGTGTCAAGATTTTCCAAGTCTCAGAATTGCCATCTGATTATGATGAATCCATTCCTTGAGCCACTTCGATATTGGCATTCATGTATAAAAGGACACATAGTTCCAGTGATTGACACATTTTTCATAACTGCAATAGTAGTTGGAGAGCAGAGTATCCCCTGGTGTCTCTCTCACACACAAAAAAGGCAATCACTTCTTTGTGAAATACTTTAACTTTGCCAGAAATCATTTGCAACTGCAAACAGGAGGAATTATTTCTCTTGTAACTTCTCTATCCCCGCCACAAAAAACAAACAAATAAATAAACAATCCTAACTTTGGAAAAAATCCTCTTTTGATTTTTGTTTAAGGAAAAGGTGGGCAGTATCATTACACCACTGCTTCTATTCAGTAGGAGGAATGCCAGGCAGACTGGACCACACAGCTCAACCTGCAGATGTTCCCTGCCATAAAAAGGTGCTTCTTTTTTGAAATGAAGCTTCAGCCCCATCCCTTGACTGATTGGAAAGTTGGGCTCAAGACAACTGAGAAGCCTGGCCAAACTCCTTCCCGCATCCTGAAATATTACCTAGGCTGCAATGTATGGCTGTGCCTTCCAGAGCCAGGAGTGTGGACTTTTTCAACTGGCTCAAGGGATTCATTCTACTTTCTCCTGGTATCACCCAACCAGGCAGAGTACAAAAGCTGGCCAGAGACCAAGGTAGATGTGGGTATGTAAGTTGGAGAGGAAGGAAGCTGGAGGCTGCAGGAGCAGCTCAGCAGATGGAAAAGACCAGTAGTATCTGATAAGGCAGCTACAGCATCTCCAGCAGAAGGAAGCATCTAGAGCTTCCCAAATGTGTAGCAAAATGTCAAAGCATAGGGACAGTCACAGGCTCCAACCAACCTCAGGGAAAGTAGCAGGTAAGCAGAATCCTGTCACACGTGAGCTAAAGTCTCAAGCCCAATCCAGTGGACCACTGGAATCTTCAGTCTCCAAAGAGGTGGAATCCAGTAATAATAAGCTGAACTGTGAAAAATTGGGGAGGACGTGAGTAACAAAAATAAGCTTTATAACTTCTTAGCAAAAATCCCTAATCATGGGATTAAACCCTGTGCATGTGCATGTGTGTGTGCATATCATAAAAAGTCATCAGAAGAACTTGATGAGTTGGAATAAAAGCTCAAAAAAAAAAAAAAAAGAAACTAAAACTAAGTTTTAAAACTGATTCATGTAGGTATAGTACTAGAGTATGTCTCTTTAGGTTCATAGTATTATGCATACGTCTTTTGCTGTGTCTCTCATGCAACATCCTTAAGATGGGAGTTTCTAGTATTGTGCCAATCTGTGCATGATAGTGACTAATTGATTACAGAAGTTTGTGCCTTGAGAGGAAGCAGAAGTCAAGGATATATGCTGCCCTGTCTCCTTATCTCCTCTGAGTCTAAACATCGGGTCAGAATAATAATCAGAGTCTTAGCTCAACTCATATATCAAAGCTACAATGTTTCCTTTAGAGGAATGTGTCTGTAATGATTTCACACCCTTTATGGTATCTCTCTTTGAGGTTTCCTCCTTTCCTTAGTAAGGTCAAAGCAATTCTTTCTGTGGAGTCCTTAGTGGTCTCTGAGCTTGGCTGTTTGCTTGCAGACATTTCATTACCCACCTAGGTAACATCATCAGTGCTAGTGAGTGTGGGGTTTGCTCCCTGTTTATATATAGTAGCTTGCCCTGCCAGTGTTGGTGGGGGTGTGGTTTTCTCCTTGGTAGTTCCTTGATTAGGGTATTGATTGGGGTATTGATTAGGTTAATACACATGGTTGAATTCTCATTGAACAACATTATATAAGACCTATGAAATCTTGTGGGTCTTGTTTTTGGCTCAACTGGGTGCAAGAGACCCATGACTCACTGTCATCTGCTAGCTCTGGAGTTAATAAAATTATCATTTGGACCATCTCTGTTGATAGGTGCTTTTAGGGTGAGTTTTCCACCACACTGTGGCATTATTGAATCCTTCATAAAATTAAACTAACAACAATTCACTGTCATCTTCAAACCTGTCAACCTCAAAACATGGAAAATAAGGAACAGAAATCATTGCTTTGCCTCAAATTACTGCAGGTCCCACAGTAAGAAAAACCTCCCTGCTCCACTAAACTTAAAAATTGCTTGCCCCCATCCTTCTATACCTACATCTCTGCTTTATGTTGTGTAGATGGCCTGGTTGTAACAGTTCCCATTAGGAGAAGTTGAAGAGGCATCAAGTCATGTTTCACCTTGTAAGACCTAAAACCAAGATTGGGTGGAAGGGTGAGGCAGGAGTTCCCTCAGATCAGGAAAGAGATCACCCACAAGCTTAAAAGAGCTGTAGCATTTCAGGAAGGAAGGAAGTGGGGAGGTCTTTTGTGGTCTCTAATACACTAAAGTTGAGTCAGTAACTCTTGAACACAGCTGATGTTGTAGAAGTGGAGAGATCTGGAACTGCTTGCAAACCATAAGAAGTATGGAAATGGCCTCAGTTAGTAAAAATGCTTAAGTATTCCATGAAGCAAAAACTATATAATAGTGAGTAATATATACTCACTTACTATATAACAATAAGACTTCTTTAGGTATTAATTTCCTAAATTCATTAACTAACCTAAACATGAGAGACTGGAATAGAGCCATGGAGAACTGGTCTACCCTTCAACATCATGTAATGGGTCCCTTGACATCTCAACCCACAGTTCAAACAGAGAAAGGGGACTATGCCCCTTGCCATAAAAAATATTGCTGCTCTTACCTAAACTTGTAAGTCGTATCTCAACATTTGTCAGGTATGTCAGCTAAGTTGCAACCTTCCAATTTGTTTTGGAAACATTGCTTTAGGCAAAATGCAGTGATAGTGGGAGGGGAGATGTGTTCCCTTCTCCCTAGGACTGACTAAACTTATAAGCAGAGTGCTTTTTCTCAAAGTTCGTCAGATATTTATCTCAGCAACCATTTATTATTATTTATTGTTAAAAGCACTTCTATCAAAATGGAAAGGCCTACAGCTCTCCTCAGGCTTATGGTCTAAAAATACATGATCTGGCAGAGAAAGGGGGTGATGACAAGAAGACAAGAAACAGGTTTGTGTGGAAGCTGAAGAAAAGCAGGGCTGATTTAATGCACAGCAGAGAGGAGCTGGGCACAAGCTTTAGAGAGAGCTACAGCATTTAATAGAATAGGATGTTTGATTAGTTCAAGTGGAATCATTCAAACAATTAAGTACCTGATCTATTTGCTGTTGACCATGTAGTGCTAACATGTCTATTTCTATCTGATAGCATTCTTTTGGCCCAGCTTAGCTTTTAGATAGCTGTTAAATTTAGTTTTCTAAAATCTGAGAATTAATATCTTGTCTCACACAAGGTATTTTTTAATCTGTTTTTCACATGTTACTTTCATACTTTTCTTTAAAAAATAGTATGTGCAAGAACAGATGAGAATGTTAAAGTTTGTGAGATGGCATATCTATCTATATCACTGAATTGAGAAACCTTGGTAATGTTGTAATTAGCATTCATTTCCTGTCATCTGAATTCAGATATTGTCATATCTAATCAATCCACTAGTCCATCTAGCTGAGATTCTAGATATTGCACATGAAGTGTGAAATCTCATGGTGGGCAATTATGCACTAACCCGCCTATGTGAGAGTTGTTTTCCATCTGGTAGGATGATAGGAGATGGTTTTTGCTCTGGAGCTGGGAATCTTCACTCATGAATGATAACAATTGCAATTTTAATGTGATGCTTAATATAACCATGGACTTTACATTCTTCACAAACAACATTCACTTGACATTTTTTGTTCCGTGCACAGATTTGATTGCAACTCAACATTATCATGGTTAAACGTTGGGTACTGAGTTTTGACTTGTTCATCTCCCACCCCTGCCCCCCTCCATATACTTCTTAGCCTAATAATATTGGAAGAATTACATCCTCTACTTTCTCTATCTTGTTCTTGACTTCAAATCTTATCGCAGCTGTGAAGTCATTTGGGGGCAACTGTTACATCAGAAACTTTTGTCAGAATATCAGAAACTTTTGTCAGAATTGCAGTTGGGCAATAAGATACAACTTTAGTCCTGGCCCAGAGTCATAGAATCATAGAGATGAAAGTGACCACAGAAGTCATCTAGTCATCTAATCCAATGCCTGTTCAATATAGGATGTCTGGACTTCAACTCTCTAGCCAGCATTGTAAGAGCTGAGAAGTGTTGTTGGTGAAATCCACATATCTGGAAGGTGCCCAGGTTGAGAAATGCTGCACTAGAGCATAGCTGATATCAGACTCCTGATGAAGGAGAACTCATTAAGATAGAGATGAAAATCAGGGAAAATGATTTGATAGACATTGCCTGGATAAAGAAAATCTATGGACATATACCATTTCTTAAAAACCTACCAGCATGCTTTAAAAATATACAACATATATCACTTTTTATATGTTCATGCCAATATCTAATAGTGACCCAAGCATCAGAGGCATCTGAGGGGGGGGGGGGGGGGGAGTCAAGATGCCATGCTCAACCATGTGATTGAGCTCCAATTACCCTCATTCCATTCTTTCTATTCCATTCTATCCTATCCCAGTGCCTCAATAAAAAGCCAAGTCTTGATGGCCTTCTGAAAAGACTAAAAGGGCAGGGGGGGCTGCCAAATCACCAGGGGGATGTGTTCTGTAGGGTAGGGGTAGGGATCTGGAG
This sequence comes from Liasis olivaceus, assembly GCA_030867105.1. Taxonomy (NCBI): domain Eukaryota; kingdom Metazoa; phylum Chordata; class Lepidosauria; order Squamata; family Pythonidae; genus Liasis; species Liasis olivaceus. The sequence continues at coordinate 70,167,401 of CM061354.1, forward strand.
TGTGCCTACCCTATCTGTCAGGTTCAGCTCATAGAACTCCAAGAGACAATGCAAATACAGTTCTGTTACGTTTATTAGCTTCAACCTCCAGACAGAAATCTCCCCAGACTGAACCCAAGTTCCCAAGCCAGCCAGCCACAACACCGTGAATTCCTTAGGGAAGTGCCAGCCTCATCTTCTTGAACTTCCCATGCTCCTGTTGGGGGCTAAGAACATGCTTATCTCCCTGAGCCTGGCCTTCATAAGTACATTCCATAACACTATCTGATCTAATGGGTAGGCAGATATTCTTAGGGAGAGGCAATCCCCCAAATAACCAGGTCCAGCACCATGTAGGGCTTTAAAGGTGATAACCAGCACCTTCAATTGCACTTGGAAGGAAACTGGGAGCCAGTGCAGCTCATGCAATAGAGATGTAACATGGGTGAACTTATGAACACCCAATACTGTGTGCACCACTGCATTCTGGACCAGTTGTAACTTCTGAGTGGTGTTCAAGGGCAATCCCAAATAAAGTGTATTGCAGTAATCCAAATGGGAGGTGACTAAGGCATGAGTGACCATGAGCAAGGCCTCCTGGTTCAGGAAAGGGCACAATTGATGTACAAGATGGATCTGTACAGAGGCCCCCTAGCCACAGCTGTCACCTGCTCATCAAGTAGGAGCTGTGAGTCCAGGAGAACCCCCAAAGTGTGCACCAGCTCAGTCCGGGGGAGTGCAACCCCATCCAGAGTCAAGTCACCAGACCCTGGGGGTCAAAAACCCAGAGCCACTACATCTTGCCAGGGTTGAGCTGAAATTGGTTCATCCGCATCCAGACCCTTACAGCCTCCAGGCACTTGGGCAGGACAGCAATAGCATCACCTGCCTGGCCAGGGGTAGAGATATATAGCTGGGTATCATCAGCAATGCACCCCATGCCATTGGATGACCCCTTGTTAAAGAGGAGAGGGGAGACACCTGAGCTCTGAGGCACACGACACTGCAGGGGCCTAGGGCTCAACTTCTCCTTGCCCACTGACACCGAATGGAAGCAGCCATAGAAAAAAGAGGAGAACCACTGCAAAGCATTGCCTCCCACTCCCAACCCCCAGAGCTGGTCCAGAAGGATACCATGGGTGATAGTATCAAAAGCCATTGAGAGATCTAGGAGGGCCCTGTCCCAGCCATCTGCAAGTGTGACCAATGCCATCTCAGTGGTATACCCTGGCCTGAACCCAGACTGAAAAGGGTCCAGATAATCCTCTTCATCCATGCCAACCACCCTTTCAGCAACCTTCCCCAAAAAGGGAAGGTTGGAGAAACTGGACAAAAGTTGTCAGACATGTCTGGGTCTAAAGAAGGCCTCTTGAGAAGGGGGTGCACCACTGCCTCCTTCAAGGCAGGTGGTACCACCCCTCCCACAAACAGGCATTAACCACCGCTTGGACCCAGCTGCATGCCACCTCCCAGGAGGCCTTAACCAACCAGGAGGGGCATGGGTGCAGAACACAGGTGGCTGAGTTTACAGCCACAAGGACTCTGTCCACTTCCTCAGGATCAACTGGCTCACACTCCTCCCAGATAACAGGGCTCAGATGTGTCTCTGTCACTTCCAAAGGATCTGCCCAGCCAACGTCCAACTCCAAGCGAAATTGAGCAACTTTATCTGACAGATGCCGAGAATATTCCACATCCTAGCATTCATTAGCAGCTTGCCTAACTGGACTACAATCATGTTCAAGAACTAACCAGAATTATCAGCCATTTCTTATCAAAGCTAAATGCTTTTTTCTAGCAGCTACTTCTTGTCAGCAGAATTAGGGAGATAACTTCATTTCATAATGCAACCATCCAAAATTAATGTCCTTTCCACCAGTACATCTGCATCTCAACTTCTGTAGCCTAGAGTAATCACTAGAAATGTATGATATGAAGTAGGGCAGATGCCTTGGCAGATATTCAATTGTTTCTTAGCAGCAAGTCAGTGTGGGGAAAAAAAAAATCCTAGAAGATTAAAAAACAAAACAAAACAGAAAACTATACAATACACACAAAATAAGCAATGTAAAAAAAATCTTGTTACTATCAAAAAGGAAAACGTAAATAGTGTTTCTTTCTTTTCCCTTTTTTGAAGGGGGAATGGGGAATTACAGAAACATTTTTACTGAACGTTCACAGGATTCCCCAATCCTTTACCCTATTTTTTATGAGGATATTACATTGAAAGCAGTGAAACCTTTTTTTTTTATTTCTCCATTTCAAAGATAAATTTTAGTTATGAGAACTGGGTAGCCATGTGATCCTAGGAAAAGACATCTCTGCTTTAAAATACCTTTTTGGAATGAAATTCACAGTACTTCACAATCCTGCCATTTATTGCTTAGCCATTCAAATAACTGGAATCCTCCAGTCAGAACAATGAAGAGTAGACTTATCCTTAGCTGCTGTAAAGTAAAATGGGCAGGTTTTTAAATCAAAAGTAGATTTTCCTGGTAGTTAGGGAAAAAAAAAAAATAGAACAAAAGGCACATAGATTTTTTTAAAGTATATTTTCATTATTGCAAAAAAATGTCAATATAGGCAGCTAATGCTGCAGTGTTTCAGATATTAAGACAGCTAGGGAAGGCAGAAGAATGGCCAACCATCAAGATAAGCCATATGGTCATGCTCACACATGCGTACACTAACATCTCACTTATCCATTCCCTCATTGTTTCTAGCATCCTTCTGGCTGTGTATGAATGATGAAATGACAACTTTGCCCATAAGCGTCATTAATTTGCATGAGAGACTTGACTTCTGGTGAAGTTAGCGAACTGATGCCCCACGCTCCACAGGAGACATTTTGGCCAAAGGGCAGCTGGAGGTGGATCCAGGCTGCCAACAATTCACTCTGGATAAAGGAGAGATCTGAGATTACCCTCAAGCACTCCAGACAGCTTTTTTTTTTTTTTTTTTGGTGAGTTGGCAGCAGAAACTGATGTTTTTTGTAGCTGCTTGCAGTCAGCTGAGAATTGCGAGTTTCACCATGCTCTGACCATTAATGTAGACTTTTAAGGATCTGAAGTTCATCTAAACCTCATCTTTTTAATCACCTTGGAGATTCAATTTTTCTTACTGCTTCTTTAAGATTGAAAACCTTCAGAACCGCAAGCTGGGTATTCGCTGGATAAGTGTCTCTTCAATCTGTTTAAAAAGAAAGAAAATTTTGTGTTTCCAGCTTTGTAAGATTTTTAGTTTTTGCAAGATATAAGAAAAGGGGGACTAAAGTTTGTGTGCGTGCTTGGAAAGTTTTTGAACGCTAAGGATTTAGATGAAATTGATTTAAAGAAAACTCTGAAGTTAATTAAAAAGAACTTCTCATGTGGGGGAAAAAATGTGTTTATATTTCACCCTGAAAACAAAGCTTTGAGGGTTAATCACTAGTGAGTACCAGATGGCTACTTTAAAGGAAAGGTTTTATAAGCTGGTTCAAGAAACACTTGGGCTATTTAACCCTATGTTGGAACCAAAAGTTGCTATTGAAGAGAACCAAGTTCCTTGGAAGATAACTGAAATGGATTTTAAGTTGGACTTAAAAATTATAACCTGTAAAAAAGAGATGGAAATATTGGATTTACAAATGGAATTGGATGAACCTTTGGAAATTAAAAAAGTATATAAATAACATATCAAAAGAGAGATGTGAATCACCCATTTAAGTTAGAATATAACAGACTTACAGCAGTGGCTCCATTGAAACTATGTATGGATTTTGATAAAGATGACAAGGATTTTGAGAGAAGAGACAAAGATAATAGAAGAAGAGACAAGGATAATAAAAGAAAAAAAATATTTGTGGGATTCAAGAATTGATGGGAGGAAGAAGAAAAAATACAAATCTGGTTTATTTAATTATGGTTGAGTAATGGGTTGTTATTTTTTGTGATGTTTAATGGTTACTTTGACTGGATAACTCTTTTCGGAAATGGGTGGAATGGATTAGTTTATAATATCTATGTTACTATTTTGGATATTCAAGTAAGGGATTAGTATTTCTGGTAATGTTTAACAGTTTTTCTTTTTCTGTAATGTTTAATTGTTAATTGGGATTAATAATGGGTTACTATCTCTGGTGATGACTAATGGTTAATTTTTAAATCTTTTTGTAATGTTTAATTGTTAATTGGAATTAGATTTTGATTATTAAGAGAGGGATTGGGGGATTATGTTTAAATGGAAAAGGGGGCTAAATGTTTAAATTGTTAGTTATGACTGTTAATCTTTACACCTTTGATTAATAAGTTGAGCTGAGGTCTATAGAAAATGGGTCTATAGAAGATGGGGTGAAGTATGGAATGAAGATGTATTTGGTAGCATTTGAAGAGACAGTGATAAATTGTCAATGCTGTATATACTTGCTGGGAATGTGGGAATGAAGGGGGAAGTTTCTTGTTTTTATTTTGGGGGGGATTTTTCTTCTCTTTTCTCTGCACTTTCTTATATTATTGTTAATGTACTTTTTTATTAGGTTTTTTGTATTAGTTTTATTTGTTCTATATAATCTTTAATAAAATTATTGGGGGAAAAAACCCTACAAATCTGCATGAGAAACTCCAAAATGGTTAGTAGATCTATCCGTGTGTCAAATTATGAAATTTGTTGGGAATTGGTTTCTACTGTTCAATCTATGACCTAGCTAGTACATGTTATTGCTGCAGTTTGCGATTTTAAAAAAAAGAAAGAAAGAAAGAACACCAATAATATAGGTAAAGCAATTCATTTTATTAAGCTAATTGGCTTTCCAGGTTTTCTTGTATGGAGAAAAGTTCTGTGAAGTTCAAAAGCCTCCATCCTTTCATTCACCTCTGTGGGCTGCCTACTAACCAGGACCATGTTGGGATCCCGCTGTATGGATTAGATGTATTTGTGGTTCAACTGAAACAATGCTCACAAAGATTTAAACTCAGCACTACGTCTTTAGCACAAAGTGCCGTATCTCCAAGATAATAGAACTGAATGCACAAACAGGTTGTGTGATACGATGCAGCATGTAGATCAATAATGTCTCTTAGACCAAAGAGAAATATTCAATTCTTGTTTGGGGGGAAAGGAAAAAAAAACTGTAATCAGCCAGTCCAAGTATCCTTTTGGTTCATCAGGGTGCCGGGTTGTTCAGGTACTCATCTGAAAATTAATCTATCTCCAAGCAACAGATAAAAACCATCACCAAATCATAAATTGCAGTTTGAAGAATTCAGGATTGCATTGAGACAAATATAACAAATTTCAGGGATGCAGAAATTATTTTGACATCCCCATATATTTCCAGCATTTAGCCTACCTTAACCAAACTGATAAGAGCCCTTAAATATCATTAACCTCTCCAGCAATCTTCTTCAGCTCTCTTGCAAATCTTTTCCTCCAAGTCTTCTTGAATGGTAATGGTGCCATTTTTGAGCTAAACCAAGCAGAGTAGATAAAGTACATATTCACATTTGTCTATAGTTGGAGAGTTTATATTTGGAATGGCCTAAGAGTGGTTGCATAAAAGGTTTCCCATCTAGAGGTGATCCTGGACTATTTGAAGGTAGACACTTGGAATGATAATAACTTCCTCTGTCCAAATGTGGACCCAGTTCTAAAGTTTACCATAAGTGCATCTCTATGCTAAAAAGAAACATAGAACTGGGTTAAGTTTATTTCCTCTCTTCCTAAAATAGTAACTCAGTTAACAGCAATAACATGAAAAGAAAGGACTATTCCATTGGCCCATTTCCATAGCTACCAACTTGACTCAAAACCATCTGACAGAAACAGATGCACACCAAGTCATGGACAGTTATGGGAATGACAGAGGAAAAGTAAACATATTCCATTATTTATTCAGTTAACACTCTGAAGGTTGCTTAGAGAATTAAGGAATAGCCAAGCCAAAGTAGATCTTTGTTTACTATCAGAAGTCAGGAGATTATAATATTACATTAACACATTCTTGGTCAGAAACAGGAAGCTGGAAAATAGCCCCTTTTTTCCTGCTGAGATAGGCTTCACCAAGATGTGTATGAGAATAGAATATATGTGGGCAAGGAAGTGACATGCTTACTTTGGGCCAGTACTGATAGAGGTTCTGGAGTGATGTGTGACCAAGCCACATCTGTTCCAAAACTCTACTGCAATCAAACATAGAATGACATTTAGGGCCAAGCCACTGCATAATAAATTAGCTTCATAGTACCCATTTTGAAAATCTCTGGATATGTCTCAGTTAAAGCTCTTTTCTATTGTCAAAATGTAACTTCTTCCCCCAGCCTTGCACACTCAGATATCACCATCCATATTTAAAAGCCAATTCAGGATGAATAGTTATTTCTTAAAATATAAAAACGCCTTTTGAAAGTTGTTTGCATCATAATAACAGTAATTTCATCGTCCCTCATTGCTTTCTAATTGCTACTTAGCAAGCAGATTAAGTCCCATTGTCTTCTAAAGTAGCTTTAACTGGAGGATTGCTTATCAATACAACCAGCTGTTCACTGATAGATCCAGTGATGATGGCATTTTTAATTGCTCCTCTCCCCCCCTCCACTTTTAGTTTGGCTAAGTAAGTTCAGATGGCCACTAATTCATTCTGTCATGCAGAGGTAATTTTGTTATGAACAATGCAATCAGCATTTCATTGAAAAGACAATGTCCTAAGATCAACACTGCTTAATTATCTTTAGGAATCCATTCCCAGTTCCTTTGTTATTGCTGTCATGCAAAAGGTGACAGAAATTCAACTCAACCAGTACTTCAGAGAACACTTCAACCAGTTTGTATAATAAGTTCTTATTTTCTTCTTCCCCAGGACTGAAACCAGCCATAACGACTTATTCTTTATTAACGTTTATGCATAGCTTAGGGGCAATTTAATGTTATTTCAGAATTATGAGATATTGAACCTCTATGTGTGTGTGTGGGCAGATACACACAAGAGGGATTTCATTATGAAATACTTAATTTCTGGTAAACTTTTTAACTTAATTCTGCAGAAGTAAAGAATAGCTTTCCAGAAATGCCAACAAGGCAGCAAGCAATTTTTGCCTGACCAGAGACATTATAATAAATAATAGTGAAGCAATTGCATGCAATAAATCATAACTATTAGTTAATTTTTCATTGTCTCCCTCTATAAAATCTCATTTGGTCTTTCTGCTCTAGTACTGCAGAAACAACTTTTTAGAATCCTATAAAAGAAACTGGCTATTATAGAAAACAAATGACTCTCTGATACGTATTCGTGAATGGTAGTAATAAGGCGTCATTAAAAAAAAGTTAAAATTCACCATGCCAGCAGTAAATAAATCCTATTCCTCTAAAGTCATCCTGGCAATTTGTGATCTGGAAAAAAAATTAAATGTATTTTAAAAACATATTGAGTTGACTTTTGTTGCACATGAATTTCAATTACTGTACATATTTACATGAAGGTAAGTGGAATGTGTCCAGCATTTGCAGATTTAGACATCACCAGGCCAATATGGCCACCACTGGATGTTGGTTAATATAAGCTGAGCACCCTATCCAGACATTTCTGAATAATGAGTCAAACATGAGTCAAACTGACAAATTTGGAACATGTTGATTGCCAACAACCCTCTGCCACTAATTAATACATTTACAGCCATGCATCACTTTGAGATCATGCATTGGAAGCAACTTACTCCTTAATCAAGATGTAAAACAGAAGACATTAATTCACTGAAGTGGAACAAACAGACTGAATTTGGTTTGTTCTTCTTCTTGGCTTCTGCAAATGTCCAGTTCCAATCTATTTCTTTGAACACTGGATAGGTGGCTTTATAGGAACAAGAAGTGGAAAGAGATGAGTCTTCCAAATCAGAATGACCCATACAAACATACTACCATTAGTCAGTCCAGTCATAGTGACTTGGTGTTGGTAAGATCTTGGCATGAAACAATAGCAACAGCAGTGACAACAACAGCAACAGCAACAACAACACTTTACAATCTAGCATCCCAAGCACCTGGGTAAAAATACTTTAGTGGGCTTCACTTGGGGATGACCTAGCTCAGGAACTGGTTTGTTTTAGAGAAAGGGCATTAAATTATATTTCTCTATGAGATGTTTGGGAACTGAGTTTTTGAAAGTATAAAATAAGCCAGAAAGTGTCCTTTGGCTATTTTGTATATTTAAAATAAGTAATGAAAATCTGGTTGCAATAAATAAACATACAGTATATTCCAGAAAATGAACTTATGGACAGTGACTTATAGTTACAGAGAAATAATAGGATTTAATATAGAACCCCAAGGCATGTTTTACAGTGGTTAGTTGCTTAAAGCAAATACTATGTCTACTCCTTAGAAGAAAGATTCTAAAGGAAACTATATGACATATTTTTTGGGGGGTGGGGGGCTTGTATTCTTTTACCAACACATTAGTATGTCAGCTAAAATTCAGTGTCATCTGTAGCTTTCCCCCAGTCATAAAGTCCAAATCATTTTATTACAGTAATTCACACATTGAGGCATGGTGAGGACCTTTAATATTTTTCTATTTGTCTTTTTATGTGGTTGAATCATATTTATATTGTTTCTTGAAACTGACTTAACAGACTCTTTCTTGGTCTTGTAAGCTACAATGAATGCCATCTATTGGTGGAAAAAGAGAGATAAATACTGGAAGCTGTTGCATGCAGAAGTTAGCTTCAGTAAACAGTTTTGTGCCATCAAAATCTTGAAGAACATACCATAAATTGAGCAAATAAATATATCATAACATTAGGTATAATATAATGAATTATATATATAATGAATTATATTATAACCACTTTGAAATAGTTTTATTTGCAATGTTAAAGGAATCATATTATAAAATTTTGATGGAAGGATAAGAATGACTGGATGAAAGTGGATTAAGGAAATCAATATCAGATTAATGCAGCATATAGAAAAGTAGATTATTTTGGGGAAATGGAGATGCCAAGATCTAAAAAAAAAATCTGGAAGTGAATACTGGACCAATGCAGACATGGAACTCATTAATCTACATTCAAGAATGTGTGGTGACTTATAATACTGAAACAAAAAAGGTGTTTTACCATGCATTTCAAGATCAGATGAAGCATGTTTGATAAACAGATTTACAAAGCATCTCCCTACATAGTAAAATACTGATTGAATTCAATTAAATTTACTCATACTTATAGCGAATCTATATTGTTAATTAATATAATATATTCATTAATATGGTTAATTAAAATTTCATTGATTTACTCTACTCTAACTATACATCCTACAACATTAGAAGATAACCTTAAGTAAATGTCCATGGGGAAGAACCCTAATTCATTCCACCTCAAGCTCAGATTTCCATACATAAAATTGATATTTAATTAAGAACATTAATGGGGAACCTCCCTGGTCTACCTTATCCTGGGTATAATTCATCTTTAAGAAATAATACATCATCAAATCAGACTGGACCTCCTAAAAGATACTTACCCTCAGCCTTGATAAAACCTTGACTGAATGTAAGCTGAAGATCTGGGCTAAAACATACAGATAGCCAGCATCTCGTATCTCTGTTCAGCACTATACTTCTTCCTCCATGTACAATCCTAAAATATTTTTCTAATATTTCACATGCCCCACACAGAAAACTCTCTACTGGTGGAAACTTCCCATGGGCAGATATTCCAGTTTCCCTTATGAATATAGTATCTGCTTACATTCAAATTTGGGAATAGAATCTGTTTTACATGTACTACTTCACTCTCCATTATATATTCAGTGGCGTACAGAATTATAGTACCCATTATTACACCCTTTACCTGGTTGCAGGACCATGACATTATGGCTATACTACTTGGTGATCAATTTGCTAATACCTCTAAGACAGTGGCAAAACATCTATATTAGCAATGGCTCTGAGAAGTCTTCTAGTTCCCATTTAATGTGAATTATTGGTTCACTTATTTGTATGATGTATATTCTTTGAATGTGTGTATTGTTGTTTGGTCTTGGACCATCAAGATAATAAACCTAACCTTCTTGATCTCATTTCGACCTTTCTCAGCCTCTGATATTCATTTCTTTTCTTCTCTCCCTAAACTTTTATTATAATAGTTTTAAACCATTATTAAGCTTTCCACAATGATCTGACCCTCCTGACTCTCCATTTCATTTTTCCTTTAATTAATCTCCACTTTTTAAATGAACTTTTCTCATATTTCTAGGATATCTTTGACAGCCCAATGATTTGAATGGTCCAGTCACATTTGCATCACAAACAATACTCAGATTTATTAAGGGTCAGCACTTCTTCAAAATTGCCATCTGTTTCAGATTACGTCCTTTTTAATAACTAATAATACTACCTCTTTGTTTCAACTTGAATGTAAGGTGAAAGTAGAGTCTCTCCAGGGCAGACTCAAGGCCTGCTGCATTCATGGACATATCCATGTAATTTATTCCACAACAATCTGGAAATGGTTGCCCCCAAATTCTTGTGGGATGTTTTCCAGTTTTCCAGATTAGTCAATAAACCTGGGATTTGTTACCTCACCAAGAATAATTTTGCTTAGCTTTTTGAGATCAACCATAGACAACTAGGTGCTGTCACCTTCATTTATTCCAACTTTTAATATTACAAGGCCTCTTGGCTGAGGTTCTTATACTACCTAATGTTCTGAACCTAATTCTTTCCTACCCTCTGATGCTGTGAAGGATGGTGCTTCTTTTACCATTTTGAAAAACTTGCATTCCAGTTTTTGATACCTGCAGCAACAACATAATCAATCTTCACATTTCTTTTGATCCAGAAAAATCATACCACACTATTATTATCCAGTCAAGTTTCTAATATTACATGTACATATTTGGAAGAAAAATATGTCAATCATCTGTTTCATTTTTTTGCTTGTTTGTTTCCACCTCTTCCATTATTGCTTTATTCAGTTCACTTCTAAATTGTCCTCAATTTAGGCATACAGTACTAGGTAATTGAATATGCAGGTTGCAGTACACTACCTGGCATTCACTGTCAGCCAGCTCATGTCTGAATTTCAATACACACTAAGAAGGAAAAATTCTTTTGTCACATAAGAAAGAGAGATGTCTCTGGCATATGGCACCATCAGACGCTGTAAGTCCTTCATTTCTTGCATAGGGAGAAAAAAAAAACGTTTGTTCTTTTAAAAACTAGAAACTTTGCTCTTTTAAAAATTAGGGATCAATAAGCTGCTGTACCTAACTGGGAAAGTAAGCTGGGACATACCATCTCCCCACAGCTCTGATAAATGGCTGGAGTTACCCCTGGGAGTCAGAGAAGGTCAAGGGAAAAGAAGCAGAAAACTTGCTTTGGAATTTGGATTCTTTCTAAGAAATAAACAATCACTTTAGTCAGGAGCTGTATTTTGTCTCTTTGTGTTAGTTAAGTCTTATTGTTTCAGGGCTCTGCAGAAGGAGGGCATTTGATATAATTTTAGACTATTTTCCAAAATATTTATTTTTACTTTATTAACTTCAAATTCAAACCTTTATTGGCATTGCACACATTAAAATACAAGGAATTCGCATATCATAAGGATGACAGCAGGAAAACAATACTCAAAGAAGAGTTTGGTTACATTTCCTTTTGAACACTTCCTCCAGGAACTTAGCGACAATTTGGGTAATCTCAGGTATAACATCAGAAAGCAAATACCGGCAGGATGACGCAGGATTCACATCGTTCAGAGGATATTTGCCCTGCAAAGGTCTTAGAAGCAAATCATGCCAAAGAGACACAAATAAATAACAATCAAAAATGATATGATGGATTGTATCTGGGCTGCCACAAAGACAGAGCCTGTCATGGATGGGAATGCGTTTATACCTTCCAAGGAGCACCTTAGAAGGAAAAGCATTCACTCTAGCCGAGAAAAAGGCCCGTCGCTGGGAAGGCAACACAAGATCGTTGAAATAATGCGCCATCTTGCCCAATTGATTTTCTATACCAAGCATAGCAGGGGAGCATACACAAGGTTGGGCTGGTCTGAATTTATGGTATTCTAAGTCCAAAAGTCTCTGTTTAATAGTGCTAAATGCATAGCTTTCATCTGAGAGGTATAGGTCCTCAATTGCAATCCCAATCTGCTTAAGCTTGGATGTAATATGTCGCGACCACAGCGAGATGCATTTGTCTCCTTTGAGATATGATAACAGACTTCAAGGAGCTGCTCTATATAAGATTCTGAGCCAATATTTAATTGTTAAGATCCAGGCTTTAGTTTTGATTAAATTTTGACCCGTTTCTAGGCAGATTATGGGATAAGAGACGCAATTAGGAGCCCCTAAGAGGTGCCTCAGAAAGGAGGCCTGTATACCTTCCACTTTAGCGTTAAAAGCTCTCAACCAAAGAGGAATACCATAAAGTATTTGAGAGAGAGTTTTGGCTTTAAATAACCTAATTGCTGCTGGTACAAATTGGTTGCCTGTTGTAAAATAGAACCATTTGATCTGGGCGGTGGAACAATTGGCTAAGTGAATTGACGTATTACGATGAGTTACCCAAGAAAGATTATAGCTAAAAGTAATGCCAAGGTATTTAAAAGTTTTGACTTGTTCGATTTCTATACTGCCCATAGACCATCTCGCCGGATGCCATCTTTTAGCAAATATTATTGCCTTTGATTTGGAAAAATTGATGGTAAGTGAGTTACTTTGACAATAATTATAAAATGCCTCCAAATATCTTCGTAAGCCCACCCTCGAGCAGGAAAGAACTGTGGTATCATCGGCATAAAGTAACAAAGGAGTAGGAAGGCCGCCAAGACTGGGGGGATGACCATTAACTGAACTAAGGGAGTGGGCCAAATCATTCAAGAAAAGATTAAAAAGGTGAGGAGCAAGGACACAGCCCTGCTTAACTCCCTTCTGCGTGGGTATTCTCTCTGTTAAATGACCCTTAGTTGAATATTTAACTTGGCAAGAGGTGTCTGTATGCAGTTTCTTTAATAGGAACAGCAACCTCAGGTCTATTCCTTGTTTCTTCAGTTTAGACCATAGTACATCCCTCAGAATTAAGTCAAAAGCACTTTTAAGATCTATAAATGCTACAAAAAGCTTTTTCTTTCCTAAAATCATGTATTTTTCAATTAGGAAGTTCAGTGTGAGACAGGGGTCAATCGCAGAATTTCCTTTGCAGAAGCCTATCTGTTCAGGCCCGATTACATCATTTGTATACATCCAATCTAGTAGGCGGCATTCAAGATGTTTAGCATAAAGCTTGCCTAAAATAGATAAAAGGCTGATTGGACGAAAATTACCGGGCTGGTCAAACCCACCTTTCTTGTAAATTGGAATTATTATTGAATTGAGCCAAGTGTTCGGAATTTTGCCATAGTGATCAATGAGCGTAAATAAGGAAGCCAACGGCTGGGCCCACCAATCAGCATATTTTTTAAATAGTTCAGCTGGGAGCCCATCCGGACCAGGAGATTTTCCCATTTTTAGATGGGCAATTAATTCAATGATTTCATCTGTGCTCACCGGAGGCCACGGTGGTAAATCTAAGGCAGTAGAATCATCTTCCTTATTGTAGGGAGCTACAGGGGCATCATACAGTGTTGAGAAGTGTGCCACCCATTGCTGAGATGTAATAGCAGGGGTGGCAAAAGAGAAGTTATCACTGGAATTGTTCGAAGTAAGTTTCCAGAAAGATTTACTGTCCTTACATTTGATAGCCCTGTACAATTGGTCCCATTTACCCTGAAGAAATAATTTTTTTTTTTCTTAATGATAAGGTCTTGGAAGCTTTTCTTATGATTTAAGAATTCATTATATTTACTAAAGTCCCCAGCCTGGCGTAATTCTTTAAATATGCATCTCAGTTTCTTTTTCCGGATGTGGCATTCCAGATCGAACCAAGTGGCAGATTTTAAGACAGCTACCTCAACAGGTTTAGCTTTTAGACTACATTTGCTAATTAAGCAAGAGAAGATAGAAATAGCATCTTCAACCGAAGTTGAGTTAGTTAAAGCCACTCACAAGCTGATCATTGGTTCAGATCCAAGTAAAACATGGAAATCCTTTTCTAAAGCTGCAGACCATCTGATTCTTTTAAGGATATTATCGGAGGCCTGGCTATCATAAAGCGATAAGTGCGCAAGGTTTGATGAGTTACATTTTAAAACTATAGTCAAAGGCAGATGGTCACTTTCGATGCGAGATTCAATAGTAAAATAGGGAATATCGGGCAATAGGCTATACAAGCAGAGCATATAATCTATAACACTTTGACCCCTTGTGGAGCTAAAAGTGCACCCCTTTGAGTCAGGGAAGCAGCTTAGACCATTCAGGATTATCAAATTGTGCATTATGCAAAGGTCTAACATCTTTCTCCCTGCAGTGTTAAAAGCTGCATCACTAGATGAGCGGGGTAAGCAAAGAATCGGCGGTAGGAGCTCTTTATCATCGAAGCCTAACTTTGAGAACCAGTCATAAATGCTATTTCCAATTCTAGCGTTAAAATCACCCGCCATAAAAAATTGATCTGCAGGAAACTTTTTGGTTAAGAACAGAATGTAGTTAAAAAGCTTGTCCCAACTGGCAATATAGTGACCACCTTCTGCAGCCTGGGGTAGATAAACATTAACAATAATAAGATTCATGGAAGGTAATACCAACCTAAGTGCTTGAGCTATAGGGGGACATGGATCTAACGATAAAATCTGTGCATCAAGATTAGCATTCACTAAAATTGCTAATCCAGCCCTATGACGGCCCTTACTAAAAAGTTTATATGCTGGAAGAATAAAGTTTCTAAAACCATTTAAATTAAAAGGGTTTGCTGACCAAGTTTCCTGCAAAAGAAGACAGTCAAAAGAGGTTAAAAAATTTAAGAAATCCATGTCATGCATTTTGTTTCTCCACCCCGCTATGTTCCAAGAGACCAAACTCAAGGAACCGGGAGGGTATAAGTGCTTAGTCAATCCAGCTCAGTTATGTAATTCAGAGAGTTAGCAGGATCATTGAATATGCAACCATTTTGGGGAATGGCCTTTGAGGTAGAAGGTACGGCTTCCGTGGTTATAAAGCTTGAGTCAGTCAATAACTCCAGGGGGTTAGTAGTAGTCAGGCTGGTCTTTAAGCCTTTAGGGATCATTGGGGTAGGCTTCGCATAAGGACTTAGTGGAGAAAGGATCATAGACTCTTTGTTGTTCACTGCAGAGCAGGGAACCTCATCATCTCTTATGTTTTGTAAACTGTTTTTTATTAGATCTAATCTTTCTAAAATCATTTGTTGGTCCGAGGTGGGTAGGGTTCCAAAAGAACAAAGAAGATCTTCTTCAATTGAGTTTTCCAAAATGTTGTAGAGTGTGCTGTTCTGAGGTTGAGTCCACTGTTCATCGATGGATTCTGAGGGCTGTTGGAATTCTTTTGCAGACCTATCTATTGTATCAGTCACTGCCAGCTGAGGGAGCATTGACTCCTGCTGCTCTAATTGGGGTTCTTCATTGGCTGGCTTAGTTGTTGGCCTCTTAGGGAACAGGGCCTTGATTGTTGTATTAACAAAGACACGTGTTGAAAAAATCCCTTTTGTCCAAAGGTGCTTTTGGTATTTTTGGATTAGTAAGGGCAGTCTGACAGACTGGAATACTAACATGATTCTTTGTGCCCATGGAGTCTGATTAAGGAGTTCCACTGATTCCAAATCAATCGATTGAGGTCTAATGCGGAGAAGCACGTGAAGATGGGATTTAGCCTGAAATTTATTCTTCCAACTTGGAATTTTCCCTTTATAAGTACACACTGTTAAACAAACTTTGGTTGGTTGTAATACCAAAGATTGGGTATAGACTTCACGCTCTAGCGAAATCTCTAGTTTGCTGTTAATTCTCCGAGATGTTTCACTCTCCTGGCAATCGGGTGGAGCTTGACATAATTGCTGAGCTCTTTGATTAAATGCCGGAGAAGAGACCTGGGGATCATGACGTAGTTGGGCAATTTTAGTATGGAGCTTCTTCATCTCAGTCATAAGACTGGAAAGATAAGTTTCAATTCCTTTTATGTTTGCAAAGATACGCTTCACTGTTTGAGCAATTAGAGCAATGTGAGACTGCTCAAAGGTGAGCACATCAAGCTCTTCCTTTTCTTCTGACTCTTTCCAACTTCCTTTTCCAGTTTTCTCTGACTCCAAAGCTCGGTTAGAGAAAAATGTATGCTGCTTCTTTAATTGCCCCTCCCCAGGACTAGCTTCAGCGTCTTCTTGCTTCTCCAACACCAACCCAGATACATTTCCGCCCTCCAGCTCCACAAACTCACAGCAATCAGCTGCGCCACCAACAATAGAGTCCTCTGCTCCCTCCTTAGAGGTAAAAAAATCTTCTATCTTAGTTTGTTTGCCGGCCGGTAATAAGGTTGGCTCCTCAAAGCTCCTTGGACACTTGCCAAGGGTCATCGTCCTTCCTCCACTTTTGCTTTTGCACTTGCTTTTCCCAAATCCCAATCAGATCCCTGTTGCTGTTAACTTGAGGGTTTTCCAGAGGTGTATATTCTGGCCAGTTACAGTCTTATAATTGGAACTAAGTTGTAGTCCACATTAAGATTTACTTTTGCCATTTGGTAATAATAGCAGGATTTTTTCTTGGATTAAAAAGGAATCTACCTTAACTTCTCAGAAGTTTAGGGAACCTCTCCAGGCAGCTCCCCCAAGAAGCATACAAGAAACTCCGGCAGATGACTCAGCCCCAACAGACCTAATCCCTCACTTTATTAACTTATTGTGTGCTGAAATCATAGTTGAGATCCTTCTCTAGCTTACTAAAATGGACCAGCAGCTACTTGTAGTCTG
Organism: Liasis olivaceus; assembly: GCA_030867105.1. Lineage (NCBI taxonomy): Eukaryota > Metazoa > Chordata > Lepidosauria > Squamata > Pythonidae > Liasis > Liasis olivaceus. Next base: position 70,184,205 of record CM061354.1, read on the forward strand.
CTAAGAATATTGAATGCATGTTTGTAAGCAGGGTTCCATATACCATATTGTTCAATTTAGTTATAAATAAATAAATAAGTAAACAAATAAATAAAGTTTGATTTGTTTATCTCTTGTGAGATCGATTTATTTCCAGAAAGAGGAGGTTAAGGCTGAAATCTCTAGCCATGCATCTCTGTGCTATAGATGTCAACCTTACAAGGGAGACTAGACAGGAAACACAACCAGATGATCTAATTCTACTTTATTGTAAACCTGTATTAACAGAATCTTGCAAGTCTGAAAGTACTTCTCTCACCCTGTTCCCTTTACAGCCCAAAAACTAGTGTGTGTGTGGGTCTTCTGAGCCTCTTGCCCCATCCACATTCCTGCTGTGGGCTCAGCTGCCTTTTATCTGACTGTTCCCTTGGTTCCACCTCTTTGCCCTGTCTCCCAAAGTCATTCCCACATACTATGCAGGAAACATGACCAGATGAGCTCATTCTACTTTATTGTAAGGTTACATTAACAGAATTTTGCAAGTCTGAAAATACAATTCTCTCCCTGTCTCCTTTACATCTGAAGAAATTAGGGAAGGTCTCTTCTGGGACTTTTGCCCCACCCACTATCCAGCTGCAGACTACACTGTCTCTCATCTGACCATTCCCTAGGCAGCATCTCTGGGCCCCATCTCCCAAGGTCATTCCCACATACCATTACACATAGCTTCCTATTTCTTTCTTCTTGCTTTTCTCACAGAGATTTGGGCAAATGGAAATTCCTGGTTTGGCCTTAAGCAGTGAAACTCAAGCCAGAAAATTATGTGATCACATGTACCTGGTGATAGAACATGTGTGTGGGTGTGAAAGGATAATCCCACTCCTTTGAAACATCTACAACTCTATTTGAAAGGCTTTCTGTTTCCAAAATTGGAGTGCTATTATTTTATTTTTCATTCACTTTAGAAATGAATGAATAACTATATCCACTACATCTATATTATCAATATCCACTATATCTGTATTTGTTCATACCATCAAGTACTCTCTTTCTTCAGTTTGGCTGTGAGTCTTCTGTCATTAAAATGTATTTTTAAAAACAGATATTGTTCTTACATATTTTCCTCTCATTTTAAACGTTTGCCATTTTTTTATACGCATGTCCTCCTCCTTATTCCTTCATTTCCAAATGAGAGGAGGAAAGCTATGTCACAATTTTTTTGAAATTAAAAACCAACAGTTATGTTGTCCTTCATCTCAGATGGAACCCATTTCTTTTGCATAAGTTCAGCTTCCTGACAATGTTCTCCAGTGTCACACCAGCATTTCATTTGCGCACTGGGTCAATAGTGAATTGAACTAAGCATTCACAGTACATGTCCTGATAGTTCAGTGAGTGATTTCTTAAACATGATGACAAATAGAGCTAAACTCCTGATGACTACATGGACATGTATAAAAATATTCGTATATACAAACTGAATATACAAACTGATTTTCCAGCTCATGGTCTTCTCTGTGTACAAGTAGAGAATTTCTAACAACCATGGCTCTTGATGAGATCCAAGTATGGATACCATAGAACTATTACAATGAAATGAATAATTGAATTGAACTTTTCAAAGGCATCTCTTATGAAATGAGATTTTTGGATACACAATTATCTATAGTTATATATGCCAACTAGGCTGCAGAAGAACTCATAGATCTTCAGATTTTTTTTTTTTTTCCAGATGGAAAGTAAATCAGAGTTGGATACAAAAAGTATTCTAGATAATTGTAAACAAAGCTGGGACTACAGATATCTGGGTTGGAATCAAACCTGTCAGATTAACACAAGCAGCCCTATTGTCAAGATGGCATATTTCTTGTTCCTAAATCTAAACAGTGAAGCCCAGCTGTATTAATTAACAGCTCTTCTACTGTCAAAATGCATCAGGCTTCTTCTAAACACTGTCTGGATGGTGCTTACATCCTATCAAGAAACACTATCTACAAGGATGAATGAATGCGCATTATTAGCATGTGACAAGGACAGCACTCGAAATACATTTCATCTCTCTTAACTATTTTTTTTAAAAGAAAACTCATAATCTAACAATGTAATCCCATGAGCCTTTACTAAGAGGTAAAGCCATCTGATTTTAGGAGGATTTAAGCTTTTCTTCATGGCCAAGTAAAAGTGCTATCTAACTGAGCTGACAGAAAACAATGTTGGCATAGTTTGTTATAATTTGGTCTCCTTCCCCCCGCATCCCTCCCCACACATATTTATGGGTAAATCCATCTGTATTTCCTTATTGGTAGGCATTATTATGAATTATGAGCCAAGTTTGTCAAAGGCAGCTAAAATGTTAATGCTTTGTTAAGCTATATCCTGCAAATTTGGAATCTTTCAACTTATGAAGAACTTTTGGGTATATCAAGCTTGGACTGTTGTCAAAAAAAAAAAAAAAAAAGATCACATATTCATAGAAAAAATGTATATGCCCCATATTTAAAATGTTGGCTTCATGAAATCTGTCAAACCACAGCCTTTGAATCCGCTTTGTACCAAAAGAGAACCAAGAATGGACAGTATGATTCTGTATGGTCTATGTTTAATTTACTCTTTAAAGATTGAATCATACTGTCAAAAAAAAAAAAAAAGTATATAATTGCAATAGTCCAACGAGAGAGAGAGAGATTGCTAAGGGTTCTGGTAAGAAATGATAATCATACTGTTTTTGAAGTTTGGTATATATAAGCTGATCCTATTGGCAGTCCCTTCCCTACCATAGGAATGGTGCTTTCTGTATGGTGTACAGGGTATGTTAAGATCAGGGACTGGTGGATTTCCCCAGCTTTGTTTCCCTCCCCTCCAACCAAACATTATCAGATGGTGTGCAGATACCCTGTAATCACTCTTTTTAGCATAGAATGGGGCTTAAACCAGGAGGAGGCAAGTTGTGAGAGATGGCTAAGGAGGTTAGATGTTTGTCAAAACTTGCCCTGGTTTGGGAAAATGTTTTATGTGGATGAATACAAAGGGAAATCAAATATCAGCTGATATAACTTAACAGTCCCTTTCCTTTCAGGCAGGGTTTAATGCTATTCTACAAGTGCATTTTTCAGAGTAGTGTTGCTCCACATTCAGAAATAGCACTAAATCCATGCCTCAAAGGAGTCAAGCTATTAGCTAACATCAGATGATTTGGGCTTCTTTTCCCAAACACCCCAAATAGCTGACAGGCTCAGGAAGAGAAGCCTTGTGAAGCAGCAGAGTGATCTCTCTCTTCTCTCTCTCCCTCTCTCTCCCTCTCTCTTTCCCACTTTGTCACCAATGATCAATTGCTGATTCAACTTTCTGAGCTGAACATTGGCTCATAGTATGGAGAATAGAGAGGGAAAGCCCAGTTTAAAAACAATGTACTCAGGCTGCCCAGGGACTAGAGTAAACAAGGAATGCCCACATCAGTCTAAAATGGCTAATAGGAGCTGGGGTAATCCCAACCCTTAAGAGTCACTAGGCCACATCAGTGACAGAAGGGGTTGAGGATCAGATGGAGACAAAGTCATGAGAACATAGCAAGAAAAGGAAGATTTGTACTGAAGATGTGAGTAATGTCCTTAATAATCACAAATAGTTTGTATCCTTAATGTAAACCTAGAGAAAAATTCTGTTATTTATTCAGTTGTTACATTTATATCCTGATTTTCATCAGAAGTTCAAGGTAGCATTGTGAGGTAGACTGAGAGAGAGAGGCTGGCCTAAAGTCACCTAAGGAGCTTCTATGATTAAGGGTGGACCGAGTCTCCTCTTGTTGAACACCTTAACCACTATACAGTCCCTTACTTGTAAACCTCCATGTTGCAAACTTTCACTGATACAAACAAGATGGACACAGAAGTCAGAACCAGAAGTCCGGCCGAAAGGTGGAATCAGAAGTTGGCAGAAGGCGGGAAAGCATGCTGCAAACTAACTCTTTCCCACCTTTTTCTGCCTTCCTTTTCCACTGGAGGTTTGCATTGGAGTCAGAGTTCCCAGAAAGGGTTAGCTTATGTGGTGCGCTTCGTTGCTGGGTGAGGCAGGAGAGGGGACAGAGGTCTCCTGCTTCGCCCAGCAACAGAGTGTGCCGCGCCCCACTGGCTCATCCTTTGCTCCCCTCTCCTCTGCTACCACCCCCTCTCCTGCCTTACCTGGTGAGGCATTGGCAGCAGAAGATAGGGCACCTCTGCCCACACTGCTGCCCTGCCTCCTGCCTCCTCCTCCTCCATTTTTTTTTTAACTTTTAACTTTTTACTTGGTTGGCCTTACGAAAAGCCTCTTGGCGTGTAACCTGTTAGTAAGTAGAGGACTATCTGTATCATATTGGCTCTCACACCTATTGCATTCTAGAAGGGTCTCTGCTGAATGTATAAGCAGGATTGAAGGGGAATTAGAGATATGATAAAGAAATCCTCTGAATCCTACACAACATATTAAAATATATTTTCAAAGCTCTGTCATAAAGGAATTTCTGGCCTCATAAATGACACAGAGCTTTTGCGCAGTCATTTAAACTCATATTTTCTTGGAACCTACATCTTAGCAACCCAGGCAGGGTGCCATTCTGACAGATGACTGAGACTGTGAAAAGCCAAGAGACCGTGAATGAACATCAGATGGATTTGCTGAGACCATGCATCTCAGTCAAAACCACCCAAACAGCTGTCTGTCCTAAGGTTATGCACCTAACAGTTAAGAAGTTCCATCATTAATCCATCTCACTGTTCTTGCAACTTGTAGAATGAGTGCAAGAACTTCCTTCAGTAACCTAGTTCCATTAACACTGAATGAAAACACACAACAAAATCCACTTCTGATATTGTTTTCATTGATTTTTAACAAAGTATGTAACAGCAGTTTTATGTGTGATTTATTCACAGGCCATTCAAAGCTTCAGTTCAGGGGTCCAATTCAAGTGATTTGATCAAATCTCTGAATCAAATGTATGTATTTAATCTGCAAGGTTGAAGCAAAGCATGATGCCCAGAGAAACCTCGCAGTTGTATGATGGGTTCTGAGAGCTTGTTGTGTCAGAGACAGATGAAGATTGATACTGAGATATCTCTATCTATCTATCTCTATCTCTATCTCTATCTCTATCTCTATCTCTATCTCTATCTCTATCTCTATCTCTATCTCTATCTCTATCTCTATCTCTATCTCTATCTCTATCTCTATCTCTATCTATCTCTATCTCTATCTCTATCTCTATCTCATCTCTATCAATAGATAGATAGATAGACTGGCAGACAGACAGACAGACACTCTATATGTTGTCATCTGACCAGCAAATAGTGTGCCTTAACCCTTAGAATCTCTTTGCAATGAATTTGCTAGGCATTGAGACAAAACATCCATCTTCTCTGTGACTCTAGATTCCAGGATCAATATAGAACCATAAGTGTGTTGATATTCTAATTTGTGGGATCAGTTTCTGCCTATACAGCCTGTGGATGTTGACATCCTTGCCCATAAGGGCTTATTGAAAGTAGCTGAGGAAGGAGGGGGAAGAGGTGAACCAAGTAGTTCCAGTCAGATTAATCTCCATGAGGGTTTGTATGATGGAGCCTTCTCTACTGCATTTAAAGAAGTAATGATATGGGCTGTCCCGAAAGAAAATCTTGGTAGTTGTCAAGAAGATTTTGATAACAATCACCCAGTTTAAAATACTCACATTTTGAATGAGGAGATTGACAATGTTGCAATGTCGCAACTCTAGATGAATCTGGATTGTAGTCTGAATTCAGGCATTGTTTAGGGTTTTGTTTTGTTTTAACCTTAAGAGTGACCTTTATTAGGAGAGCAACAAGGTGGAGTGAGAGCCCATGGTCTCAAATTAAAGATTACGTAAGGACTACTTCACTAATTTGAAGGTTGCAACTTCAAATTTAGTCTTTTCATAAATTGATATAAAAATCTATTGTGAGTCAAACATGAATTACACATCATTAAAAGTAAATTAACTTTACAGTACTGTGAAATGCAGCTACTTGGAAAATAGAGATGCAAAACACCCATTTCACTTTGACCACATAGTGGTAGCATTTTTCATTAACCTGGACACCAATATATATATATATATTTTTACTTAGATAATATGTAGTGTTTTTTCAAAACTATACTGAGGTTGTTACAATGTAGGAAACCTATCCTACTAACAGTTCCTCAACTCCTGTTTGTCTTCTTTCTCCTTATTGAGTAGAGATATCATTCTTTCCTTCAGTCTTTTTCTCATTTATCTTCCTTCCTCCCTTCCTCCCCCCCCCCCCTCCATTAGCATCTTGCTTGGTTATTTGATCTCCTTCTCCATGTTCATCACAGAGCCCCTCACCGTGGGGACCAAGATCCAGGCTACCTCTTTCTAGTTTGCCTCCTCTTTCCTCCACCTTGGCCACCCCAACCTCCTGGCCTATCTTCCTTAGCCAAATCTCACCTCCCCACTGTCCCTATCCAAGAGCCCCAGACCACTTCAGAAGCAGTACCTACCAGAGAGCAGAGTAGGAAAATAAGCCAAGTTCCTGAAGGTGGTATTGCTAGACACAAGTGCCCTCTGGGTGCTGATTACACTGCCTGGTTGAGCAGGCCTCACTAATCCTGGGGACAACCTGGGATGGGCTGATACAAGTTGCTAGGCCATCACTGTCAGGCCTATTCCCGGAACAATTCTTGTAACCCAGATTGAGCACCTATGTAATGTTCAGTGCATTACCTTGCAGCTTCAACAAAGTGTTGTGAAGCATTGTTGCAAGCCACAGAAAATGACTTGGAGGGCTGTAAGGCATAGTGTCTTACCAGAATAGTGCCTTGATGAAGCACTATGTTGTACTACTTCTCCCACTATTTGTGGAATCAATTTCAAGAATGGTCTTGAGATCTACATCTCAGCTGTTTGGCTTTTATGCTGTGGGGTAACCCAACACATCATCAGGTTATTGGAAGAATCCCTCACTTCCCATTAGGTCTACCTGGTCAGTATATTCTAATAAGAATGTCTGATAAGAATCTAACCTGTAGATACTCACCTGGCTATGTATGGGATAGAATATTCTTAGGTTCCAATGGAAATTGGATGGGCTCCCACTGCAGAGGATTTTCATTTTCAATGAGGGTGGACCATATTATAAATAAAATGACTTTTTTTTTTGTAGTTACTATTGTTATGGTTTTAATGTTTTCAGTATTTTAGTGGGTCATTGTTTTCTTGATTTATTTTACATTATAAAAATAAAGATAATATTTTTATGATATATTCAAAAGGATAGATAGATAGTCAGACAGACAGACATACTTTGGATTTTCAAAATGAAAAAAAATTGAAATATTGCAGAGAAATAAATATTTGGTTTTATGAATAATAGACATGTAATATTATGTAATTATGTAATGGACCATGTGCCTTGAGCTGACACAACTTTTCACATTCTGTCTGCCTTGCACAATCCCCATTCCAGTTCCCCAGGGCTTATTCCTGTCTTCAGGGAACTCTACTGGCTCAATCAGTTACAATTTTTGTTTCTTCTTCTTCTTCTTCTTCTTCTTCTTCTTCTTCTTCTTCTTCTTCTTCTTCTTCTTCTTCTTCTTCTTCTTCTTCTTCTTCTTCTTCTTCTTCTCCTCCTCCTCCTCCTCCTCCTCCTCCTCCCTTGGAAGAAACTTATATATGCAATCATACATTTTAGGGTTTTATCTTCTGTCCTCTTATAACTATGCCTGGCCAGCAAAAAATCCCAACAACCACTTGATGGAGATAGAGATAGAGATAGAGATAGAGATAGAGATAGAGATAGAGATAGAGACAGAGACAGAGACAGAGACAGAGACAGAGATAGAGATAGAGATAGAGATAGAGATAGAGATAGAGATAGAGATAGAGATAGAGATAAGCTGTTTTGTTATCATCTAGTGGTTACCTGAAGTATAAAAATCTGAATATGATTGTGTAATTAACAGTAAATAATACTAACATCAACAATAACAATAATAATAGTAATCTCAACATGTGGTCCATACACAAACTATTTCCAGTGGTGGTCACATAAAAGAAAAGTACCATACCAGATCAGTCATTGCCCAGGTCACAAGGATTGCATCAGGTGTAATGGCTCCTGAACATCAATCAATAAATGGGCTTTAGAGCTCAGTCAGTCCTACTAGGCAACCAGGATGGCCAGCTGTAAAATGTCTAGAAGACTCAGCAAAGCTTTGAAAGAAATAGTCAAAGGTAATTGACAAATCATGAAAGAATATTTAAAATCTAACCCCAAAACCAAAGGAATTCTAAAGAGAATATTTGATATTTGAAAACATAAATACCAGATTCGGAAACTGATGAACAGTGATTAATGAATTCACAAAGATTTATTCTTAGAACAGCGGTTTTTATAGATATTGAATTGCAAGAATTGGAAAAATTAGCTGAGAATGCTAATAGTATTGATATTAACAATACAAATGAATCTGACAATCACTGAATGAATGAAATGTTTGAAGACAGATGAATGAATTAAATTTCTGAGAGAGATAACAGTGATGATGAAAGGAATGAAAATATTAAGCAAAACAATGATGAATATTATCTCACTGGCAGACAGATGGAAGTGAAAGGAAAATTAATTGAACATATGAAAAATTCATACCATAGGAAAAGTCTTCCACCATTGAAAAAGACATGAATAGAAAAGGGCTATCAAAAGTTCTGAAAGATGTAACTTTGATTGTAGAAAATAATGAAACAAGCACAATGGCTAAAACTAATCAACTAATTTATAGCACAGGAGCAGTGATAACATCAGAGTTGGAATACAATGCTGTAAAACAAAGCAACAAAATCAATCACCAAAATGGAAGATTGAATTAGAGGAAAAGATCAATAAATTACAACCTGATATCAGCAATTTGAAGAATTTGAAGGAAAGAAAATTGAGAAATAATAAGATCAAGGAAAGCTTACAGAAAAGATATAATCTTGGCACTAAGATGATTAAAAAAAGTCTCAGAGGAATTAAAACATGGCTATTTCAAAGAAAATTGAATGATGTGAATAAATCAATTTTGACAAAATCAGCAAACAAACTAGCATTTCTTCTATAAAGCATTACTGGGAAATACTGCAAACATAGATGCTTGCCCACATAAACATAAAACATTAAAATGTTGGAGCAATACCTTGGGACCTCAGAATCAAGGATAAAGAATTTTAAAAAATAGAGAGAGAGAGATGCAATAATTGAAATTGGTAGATTATGGAAAAGTTCTTGCAACATTATTCCTATAGTTATTGGGGCATTAAGTTGAATAACAAACAGCTTAAACATTGTTTTTGAAGAACTAAATATTTCAATTATATAGGCTACAACTTTGCAAAAACAAAAACAACTTGCTAGGCACATGTTGTAAATTAAGATGTTATTAGGATTAATGATTTATTTTATTTATTTTAACTATTGATATGGTCACCCCTCTCATGGCAGAGTTTCTGGGCAGAGTACAAAGTTAAGAAACAGTTTAAAAAATCCATACAATAAATGTTTGATGTTCCTGGCTGGAACTTGAATTTCCAAAGAACACCAGTCAAAGCAGTGATTCTTTCTGTTTGTTTTTGCACAGTGATGTTTCTTGATGAATAAAGGCAGAAACAGTGATAGAACAAAAAGGAAATTAAAATATAATGGTAACAATGTTTGTGCAACTAAAATATACAAAAAATTAAGGGGAAATGAAGAGACCCACATACTTACAAAGTAAATCCTTAAACATACTGTTAAATATATATATATTTATGTATATATATATATATATATATATATATATATATTTATGTATATATATATATATATATATATATATATATATATATATACATATATATATATATATATATATATATATATATATATATATATATACATCTTCTCATTTTTACAATAAAAGGACATTTCAAAATTTATGAAAAATGTATTTATTGAATCAATTTTTTAAATTATTATTATTATTATTATTATTATTATTAATATAAATTTCTATCCCCAATGTAAGATAATTTTTTCTTCCCAAACCTATACTCAATAGGGTCAGATTTCTTTATAAAATTGAATATCCATATTTCTGAAGTATAATTCAACATCAGATTTAAATTGAAAAATATTACAATTTTCCCCAGTGTTATCTTAATGTGTGCAATGACTTGAAGTCAAAAAAGGGCCAAAAAAGGTCCCAAACCAAATCATATGAGTCAGAGATCTCTCAAAATTCTTACATTGCCAACATAAGAAATCTGATATCCAAACTTTTTAAAACATTCTTTGAGGAGTCCAGTAAACACATAACTAAATTTTCTGGTGAATTATGTTCATTCCTAGATGATAAGAGGTACATATTTATATTTCTTAAAAACTTGGACCCATTGATTTTGCAAAAATGGATATTCGAGTTCCTTATTTCATGTATCATGTATATTACCCTTATCCTATATTACTTAAAAAAACAATTGTACAAAACTGGATTGCTGCTTTCATCTCAAGTACAGTGTCTCTAGAGCCAGTCTGGTGTAGTGGTGAAGGCACCAGGCTAGAAATCACAAGACTGTGAGTTCTAGTCCCACATTAGGCATGAAGTCATCTGAGTGGCCTTGGGCCAGTCGCTCTCTCTCAGCCCTAAGAAGGAGGCAAGGGAAAGCACTTCTGAAAACCTTGCCAAGAAAACTGCAGGGACTTGTCCAGGCAGTCGCCAGGAGTCAGCACTGATTTGAAGGCACAAAAAAAAAAAAAAAAAGAAAAGAAAAGAAAAGGCCTCTTACAGTATTTCAGATACTCAAAGTATCTTGAAGTATCTGGGCTAGAAAGTTTTGTCAGTACATATTTTAATTGCATATGCTCCCAAGCAGATGATTCACGTAAGTTATAGCCTATCAGAACTCTTAAAACAGCTGTTCTAAATAAACTGATTCAAGGTATTAATCGCTTGCTTGGCCCATGACTTCCAATAAAATATTTTCCCCACTATCTTCAAGTTGGAATAGTTCCAGGATATCAATTTCTCATGCAATTCTAGATTGAAACTTAACCACTTGCCTATTAATATCCAAATATGCCTGAATGTTTGTAGCTTAGAGCTAGTAATTCCAAATAATCACTTAAGGCACTAATACATGTTGGAATTGCAAATGTTTTCTAATCAGGACAAGCGTAATAGGCATCATCAAATCTACTCTAAGTTAAAATATTCTGTTAAACAGTTGTTGTGATGTTATTGCTGTTTTTATGGGGGAATTCATGTGATCAATTTAATAACCCAAGTATCTTAGAACAAAAGACAATGTACAAAGCTGTATATGGATGTGGTGGAAGCAAGGAAGTTTTTAAGGATAGGTGTAATGAATGGTGCTGGTGGAAATTAGATCGAGATGTATTTCTGATTCTTCTAATCCATTTATTTGTTTGTTTGTTTGTTTGATTACTATTCCTTGCTCCTTTTTCTGTGCTTTCCGAAATAGCAGTGTGATGGTATGTATTAATCTATGTGAAGGTAAGCTTATCTAAGAAGTCAAGGGGGAAAAGGAACTGTTACAGAATACATGAGCACAGAAGTATTTAGCCCCCAGATATTATGTCTTTGGTATTGGGTCCAAACAAAATTGAGCGTTCTTATGTTGGGGCTACTGTTAGATCAAGATGGTGAAAAAAACTGGCTGATCTAGTTTCAGATAGACTAATATTTTTTTTGGAAAACTTACATATTTCTGAATACCTCTCAGTGGCCCAGAAACCTTCAGCCTCCACAGAGAAATAAAAGGCAGTAAAACTACAGAAAATAAGGACTAGAATAGTATCACACGATAGTCACTTTTCTGCTACCCAATGCAGAGTTCTATATCTCTTCTTTTAAAATATTTCTTTAAAATAAGCAGAGCCATTCTCTCATTCTTCCCCTCTCTTCCCTCTTCCCCTTCTAAAATCTATGTTTATATGATAGTTTGAACTACAGTGTGTGGTGTCAATAATTCCCTTATGAGTCTAAAATCCAATGTTAACGCGGTAGCTGCAATATGCAAAGATCCCTGTCAGCATTTTCTGAACTTCTGTGTCAGGAAGATAGATAACATCAGAGTGTATTTTCCCTTAGGCACATTTCCTTCCTTCCTTACCTCCTTTTCTCCCACTCTCTCTCTCTCTCTCTCCCCCTCACACAATTCCACCTCACGATATCAGCCTCCGTAGATTTAGCTCAAACTGAAGAAACAAGTCATTTCCAGCTGCTTGATCAGATAGGTGTTAATGATGTTGTGAAGCAATTATGGGGCTGTGATCAACAACCTTGGAATTGTGCTATTAATGTGTCAACAAATATCACTAGAGTCAGTGTAAATGTTCCTGTATTAATGGATTAAACAAATACACTGCAGGTGTTGTGGCAAAAGAGACATTAGAAGCAGATGATGTGCATGTCTTCAGGCTGGCTTATTATACCCACCTAGGCTTGGATGCTAATCAGCAGAAGAGGTTGGGACTTTTCATGTTTAAAAACAGGGGCAAGCATGGAGAGCATGCTCATCTGACAAGGCAAGCATGGATACCAGACTCTGCTGTGTTCTGCAGCCACTCAGAAAGTGGCAAATGCAGCCTTGTTGCATCATTTGCAACTGCACTCTTTCTGCTGAGTGCAAGCACATGATCTTCTCAATTCTCCGTCAGTGTGGAATTGCAGCTGAGGTGTTGGACGAAGACACTGGAGACCTATGTTCCAGTCTGTTCTTGACCATGGAAACTTGTTGGGTGACTTTGGGACAGTTTCTCTCAGCTCAAGAGAAGAGGTAGAACAGTGGTGAAGGTGTTGGACTGGCACCAGGAGAAACAGAAGCTTGTGGGTGATTTTCTATCCCTGTCTCTTAACCCAAGAGCACGTGTGGTACAGGAGTGAAGGTGTTGGACTAGGAACAGGGAGACTCAAGTTCCCACCCACCCTTGGCTGTGGAAACTCTCCTTCAGCCCAAGCTATGTCACAGGGTTGTTATTGTGGAGAAAACAAGGAGTTGAGAGTAATGTGGATGCTATCTTGAGCTCCTCAAGGCAAGGCATATCTGAACCTAATAAATGAACAAATAAAAAGCACAGCACAATGTTGATTCTGCTCATCCTTTTTCTTCTTAAAAGCTACAGTTCCTTCGAGTAAGAATATTTTCTAAGCAGCATTTAGAAAGCCAGTCCTAGAATTGTACTGATCATAGCAGGTTACAGCATTGTATTGATCATCAGGAAGTCTCACGACGTAATGCAGCTTGGAAAGATGGGGAAAAAAAAAATAATAATCCTGGAATAATGCAGTGGCAAGCCACTTCTGTATTGTTACCAAGAAAGCTACATAAATGTGTCTATTAATTCATAAAGAGTGAAGCTCAACTGGAGATAGTCTTTTCAGAAGATATATCTTATCTTCTTTAGATTATTGCTAGGAAAAGGGAATTCCCTTGTACAGGTGCTGTGGATTTTCAGTCTTGGGCCATGCCTTGTTACTATGCAAAGCTAAAAGTAGTCATGGGCTTTGACTGTTTCATAAGACAAAAATGTAAGTCAATTAATATAGTAAGGTTTTAAGGTTGTACTCATAGGTTTGAATTAGAATAATTGTGCTTAATCCTACAGTGAAGAAGAGTTTCTGCTCTGAACATCATTATTTCTCAGCTCAGTTACTTAACTATTATTTTATTTATTTGAATAAATGAACTAAGCCTACAGTTAAATCTTCCCAGCCAAAATCAATTGGATTTCAGGTCTTATTTCAACTGAGTGGTGCCCTTAATGTGTTTTGGGTCCCCCCCCCCCACCTAAATTCATATGGGGAAAAAAGAGAATGCAATGAAGATAATGGAATAAGGAGTAGGAAAATTATTGAAAGAACAATAATGCTAAAAAATAGAAGGCAGACAGAGAAAATTTCTGTCTCTTTGCAGATCAATAGCACACAAGCAGAATTTTCTCTGTCCTACTTGAATTAATTCACGGAGGTGTATTAGTCAACATAACTGCTGCCAAGGGAAAGAATCAACCTGTGAAGTATTAAATTGCTACACTTTGCTTCGAGGAGCAATGTTCTTATGGAACTGCATGGCGCTTCTCACTTCTTAGTTTGTAAAGTATTCTAATTGAAATAGTTGAAAGTAAAACTAATTTATGTAGAATTCTTTGCTGGAACTATTTGATCAAGGGAAAGAAGTTATTGCACAACGGTCACAATTACCTCTTGGGGGAACCCAATATCAACTCAAATTTAGGCCAGTGTAATTCATAGGAGCCATTGTTTATGAACACAAAACAAAGTATTTGTTTTATTATGCTTCAGAATATGCTAAGAAATTAAAATGAGATAAGTTGATCTGAATTCTTCTGGACAAAAGGTCCAATATTTTCCATACTATGTTTGAGACTCAGTCCTTTTAGTTATTAAACTTTTCAGCTATATGATCTTCTCTAACTGACAGTTTGTTCTAATGCCATTTTGCCCTATTTTTTTTAATACATTGTTTCCCCAAATATACAATCTAGTAGCTTTTTTGAACTTTTCTAAACCACATGGCAGATGACAGCAGATACTGTCCCCTAAATATATGGATAAATAATTAAACTATGGTTGTGACTGGACAGAGTATGTTTTGATAAACTGTATTTTGAAAATCACTATGCCACTTCTCAGACAGCCATAGCAATAAACTAAATTGTAGTACCACATTTTATCCCATAGTTAGGATGTAATTTTGTGTGAAATGTACAGGGGAGGGGAATAGGATTGTCTCAACAGCATTTACTCTTATAGAATATATTCATGATACCTGTTAATGGGAATACAGATGTATTGATGGACTGGCAAAATTTATCTTAAAAATGACCCCAAATCCTGCATATACTTCAGAAAGTCAAGGGGTCATGATCAGTAAGGGATTATAAAGCACATTTTGCAAGCATATTCTCTTAGAGTTGCATATTTAGCATGCTGTATACAGGAGAGACAAAGATTCCCTTGAATTGATCTTGATTTCTGGTCACTTACTGAACATGTCCATGTAGTTTTTATGGCAACAGTATGAAACAGCTTGCCCATTGCCTTATTTCAGGATGATGATGATGATGATGATGATGATATTTCCTGGGGCTTCCAATTCCAGTAATAATCAGGCCTGACCTTTCTAAACTTCTGGAGATCAGAAAGGGGCTGCCAACTCTGGTGACTGTAGAACCAGTAGAAAATCAGTTGAAATATACTTAACATTTAAAGGTGATGATTGAGGCTAGAGGGTGATGCAATGTGGTTTACAATGTTCTACCTGGGTGTGTTTTAAACTATTAATAAATGTCATCCTGGATATTGCTCCCTCTGCAAGAAAAATGTTTAAAACTTTTGTGGCTGCACCCTTTCCTGGGCAGGGGGGAAAAAAAAAACACCATTGTTTCAGAAATGCCTTTGTCCCATCCTGGAGGCATGAAATTGAAAGCAACAAAGAAGTTAATGTGAGATATGAATAAGTGTTTCACCTTTGATTTTTTTTAAAACTTTAGTGTCCCTACGTGCCAAATATATAGATTCCAGACTGCTAATAGAAGCATAGGATGAGGACTAGTGCACAGACAGAAGAGATGAAAGCTTAGCGAGAACTCAGTGTTTTACGAGGGCATTCTCCCCAAATGCTCTCCTGCAGAGGACTGTACTATATAAAAGACTAGCATTCTAGTGCCAACTGGATTCTGAATGAATGATTCATAAGCATTTCAAGTGGGGTGGAGAACAGTAGTTTGTTCTGCAAATACTTCTGTTTAAGACGAAAGCAAAGTCTTAAACTCCCAAGGAGAGCTCTTGGGAATTTTCTGTATGGTCTACTGTCATTAGAATATAAAGCTTTTATGAGACTTGTGTGAAAATGACGGTAAAAGATGATTCCCAACCCCACCCACTCTCCAGCTGTAAAAAAGAGAGCCTTCATTCCTTTGATGCTGTGAGAAACCGTATTTCAGCAAGGTTATCATTCGAGTTGACATTTGGCTTTTATTCTTCGGTGCCAGTAGGGAAAAATGTGTTGTATTATCAGTGAAAAGAAAGAATCTATACTGCACATCACTGGCTTCTTTCCCCAAGCTACAGTTGTCCTTGATCACTGTAAAATTTCTCTTGAAATATGGATCAGAAATTAAAAAGGAAAGTTATTTTATTAGAAGAGGTAGAATGCAGTGCAAGTTTTTGTCTTCCCAAATGACGAAGGAATTAAACGAACACTTATAACATCTTCTTGCTTATTTTATTTATTTTTTTTTTTGGCATATCTATATCACATTCTTTGACGCTTTCAAAGCTGTTAGCATGTGTCTGATTCCATGTTTTGCTGCTGATGAAATGTTATCTAACTCCATGGCTTGTTGCATTTAGATGAGTGTTACTGGCCCTAGTATGGTTTTAAAACACTCAAAGTTTTCAGGTGAATCTTTGGATCCTGGTTTTCTACATTTCCCTTTTCTAAATACTGGCTAGCAATAGTTCTGTTCTACTCTGCATTGCTCATACATCTCCTCAAGCAAAGTATCCAGTTCTGGGCACTGTGTTTTAAGAATGGTTTGAACAAATGGTTCAGGAAAGAGCAGCAATAATCATAAGAAAGTCATTCTCACCAGAGCACCTGAGAGACCTAAAAAGAGAGTACTAATGTTAAATTATTGACGGTCAAGTTGTTTAATGAGAAGAGGAAATATGAAATTAAGTATAATGTCTTAATATTGTATATGATATCCAAGGAATTCATGATCTCCAGATCCCTGAAGTCCTCCATTAATAAAAGGGTCCCAATGGTAAAACAATGGTAAATATACAAATCCTTCAGATCATTGTATAATTGGTGGAAAATTAGTATCCTTGTAATATCAATTTTTTGTTATCATAAAAGTATGTCACATCTACTTCCTTTGTTGCCCTATTGGTTTTTACATAGTTCAAAAGTACTTAAACATCTACAAAGTTCAATGCAACTTCCAGAATGAAATAATCTAGAGAATAATACCAGCAAGATACCCTAGGGGTATCTATGGGCCAAGGTGGGATTTCATGAATGTACTAATGATGTTCAGCTGTATATCTGCAACCCAGGCTGAACAAGAGATGCAGCTGAGATTTTGTCTCAGTGCCTAGAGGCTGTTAGTATGTGGATGTGAGCTCAGTAGTAAATTACTTCCAAACTAATTCTATCTTTGCTCCTACACAAGTTGTAATATGAAGTTTTTTCTTGGACTCCTGGTTCCTGGTGGAGGAACCTGCTACCAGGAGTGCCTCTGCACAGCTCTATCTCAAGTGCCAGTTATTTATTTATTTATTTTATTTATTTATTCAATTTGTATAGCTACCCATCTCAAACAACTGACTCTGGGCAGTGAACAATCATAAAAGTTGTGGATCTTCCTAGAATGGGAAGTGTTTTTGACAGCCCTTTGTACTCTAATCAGTTCACATGTGGATTGCTGCAACTCACTCTACATGGAGCTATCCTTGAAGACTATTCAGAACCTGCAGCTGGTCCAAATTGTAGTGCCCCTAGTAGTAATGGGCTTGGTTCAGTTTGCCCAAGTCACACCTAAACTATGGGAACCTCACTGATTGCCAGTAGACTTCCAGGCACAATTCAAGGTCCTGATCTTTGTCTGTTAAGGTAATTAACCATTTAGGACCTGGTGAAAAAGCTGGGTCTCTACAAATTTACTAAGTGTTGAAAGGGTAGGATCAAAATGAAACTCCTAAGTGAGGGTTTTGCATGGCCGGAGCAATGCAGGACTCAGTTTCACTGACAGTTGGGACATCTTCAAAAGGGCCTCTCCTGCTGATCTGTTTAGTTTGAAACAGGAGACATGGTCCATTAGAAAGTAGGTCCTTAATTGATTTAAAGTTTTAAAAGTCAATTTTACCCCCTTAAGTTAACCCAACTGTTAACCAATTTCAGTATAGTCATCACAGGTAATATTAGGCATTAGGCTAAGACTGGGGAGACCCAGGTTCTAGTTAATCCTCAATCACAGAAATCTGATCCTAATACTGTCCATCTGACCAAAGGTGTTGTATATGTATATTCCAAAGTTGCCCACCTGTTGGCTTCCAGTATTTAATACTTGACAGCAGATAGCCATGATGATGTGGCTCCAGATTCAGAAGACTGAATCCTCCCTCATTCATTGATAACTGCATTTTCTGAAAAGATATTCTTGGAACTGAAGAACCCCATGGAAATGTTCTAAACAAAGAATTTATTTTCTGAAAATATTTTCCAGATATAAAAACTGGAATTCCTCCCAGAATATAAATGAATCTGGGAATAATGTTCATTTGAGAGCATTTGCCTTTCCCCAAAGGCTGAGGTTTAATGACTTCCATTATTGATATCTGAAGAAACCTCTCTCTATATTTCATTTATATTATATGTTACTAACTGAGTTATATCCTTAGGTATATACATACCTAAATATTTAATAGATTCGGTACAAATACAGAATTGATATTCCTTAAATGAATGGGTGACCAAGTTTTCACCTATTGGCATCAATTCTGATTTGGACCAGTTAATAAAGTATCCTGCTATTTTACTAAAGGCATCGATCCTTTGCATCAACACTGGAATAGTAGTATGAGGTTTAGAAATAAACAAAAGAATATCATCTGCAAATAAAACCAAGTTATGTTCAACTCCCCATGTAACACCATTGCTCCACGAGCTGCATTGAGTATCAGTTTGCTTCTGGTCCAGTTCAAGGTGTTGGTTATTACCTTTAAAGCCCTACATGGCATGGGACCAGGTTACCTAAGGGACCGCCTCTCCCCTATGTCTTCAACCCGTCCCACCCGATCGCACAGAGAGGGCATGCTTCGGACCCCCTCAGTAAAAGAACTCCATCTAGCGGGGTCCAGAAGGCGGGCCTTCTCTGCAGTAGCCCCCGCTCTTTGGAACATTCTGCCCCCGGAGGTGTGATTGGCTCCCTCACTCCTGACCTTCCGAAGGACCTTGAAGACCTGGTTCTGCCACTTGGCCTGGGGTGGGGAGGGAACACTTCAAGCAGGGAGATGGCTAGCCCCATAGTGGCCGCCTGCCCCCGCCCTGATTCTCCACCTTCTTGGATGTTTTGTTTCTAGTATTGTTTTAATTGTATATATGGTATACGTTTTATATATATTTATACTCTTAATGTCTTTGTGACCCGCCTGGAGTCCCCTGCTGTGCGGGAGATGGGTGGGAGAGAAATCCAATAAATAAATAAATAAACTGAATTGTATACTACTCCGTAGATCTCCCTGTGTTGTGTGCAAAAGTCAAGGGTTCCACACAAAGGTTAAAGAGCAAGGATAAAAGTGGGCATCCTTGTCTAGTTCCTCTAAATAGTGGAAAATTAGGAAAAAACATACCATTAACATTTACTTTAGATGTGGGTGACTCATATAATATCTTAAACCATTTTATAAATCTCAGAGGAAATCCAATTCTATTCAATATGGCAAACATATACTGATTGTGTAATTTGACAAAGGCTTTTTCTGCTTCTAATGATAAAATTACAAATTGATCTTTGTTTTTATTCAAGTCTATTAAATCTACAACCACCCTAATGTTGTCGGCTGCTTGCCTAGTTTTTATAAACCCTGCTTGATTGTTCTTAATAATGAACAATATCACCTGCTGTAATCTATTTGCTAAAACTGCTGTTAGAATCTTTGCGTCAACATTAATCAATGAGATAGGATGATAATTAGCACACTAGGTATGAGCTTCACCTACTTTTGGTATAATTGTAATATAAGCCTGATTAAATGCCGATGATAAAATTCCCTTACCAAATATCTCTTCATATACTTGACAAAGTTTTGGCACCAAAAAATCTATAAATGTTTTGTACCACTTGATAGAAAACCCATCTAATCCTGGTGTTTTACCATATGCCATTTTTAAACTCTACTATCTCTGGAAACAATTATGTCAGTCAGAAGGCTATGGGATGTAATGTCTAAAAAAAAAAAGATTTGACCCTTTTCCCCATGCAAGACTGACTTTATCAGGAAACCCAACTTTAAAAATTGGGGAAAAGATGGTGATATGGAAAAATTTGATGGAAATGGGGATATTGACTTTGGACCAAATGATAGATGATGAAGATAAATTTTTAACATATGCTGTGTTAAGAGATAAATATCATCTATCAGATGTAACCTAATGGCAATATTTACAATTACAACATTTGTTAACAACATTGTTTGGACCAGCAGCATTTTCAGCTTCTGAGACACCTGAGATATTAGGAGAATTTGTTAAATCTTTTAAAACTAAAAAACCTACTATTAGTTTGTATAGATATTTGTTATCAATAAATCAATTTGCTAAATAGATGCTAAGGGATGAGTGGAATAAAGGATTAGAGATTTCTATATTGCCTAGACAATGGGAGAGTGTCTTAACTTCTATATCAAGAGTGTTAATGGACCTTAAATTACGACTTATATGACAAAAAATAATATTTAGAATTTATTGGACTCCATTATGTCTGTACAGAAAAGGATTGTCAAAAAAGCATTTTGTTGGAGATGTAATAAGGACAATGCCTCTTTAAAACATGTTTTTACAATGCCCTATACTTATTAGGGGACGCGGTGGCGCAGCGGCTTAATGACGCTAAAAGTTGCTGGCCAGAAATGGCTGACACTTCGGCGGTTCGAGTCCAGCCTTTCCGTTAACAGGGTGAGCTCCTGTTTCCCCCCCGCCAGCTCCTGTCAACCCAACAGGTCGAAAACTCACATGAGTAGATAAATGGGTACTCTCACTCCGGTGGGAGGAAAAATGCTGGCAGCGCCTTGCACAGAGAGACGGGACCAGTTGCTGGTAAGCGCGAAGCCGCACTCACCCGAAAAGGGCAGGAAGCAACGGAAATCCCGCCTCCTGCGCTCGCCAGCTGGGCTCTGCTCTAGGAAGGAGGCTCTGGCAAACCACTTCCGAAAAACAATTGCCTTGAAAACTGCAAGGACATGTCCAAGCATGAAAAATGCAAGGACTCGTCCAGGCAGTCACTGGTCAGTAATGACTGAGCGCAGACAAAAAAAAAAAAATACTTATTAGGTTTTGGGAGAAAGTACTGGACTATATAAATATGATTGTTCAACAAAAGTCAAAATTTTCAGAGGATAACATTCTTTTGAATTATATACCTAGTACCTGGAACCTGACAACTGGACAATGTAAATGAATTCTCTGTGCCCTTCCTTTGGCCAAAAGGCTGATATTGCAGCATTGGAAAGATGAATGTATGGCCCCATTCACTCAGTGGATTGAAGACCTGATTTCACTTGCTACTTAAGAGAGGTTTGCCTATAGATGTACACTTTGTATGGACAAGTATACTGAAATATGGGACTCATGTATACAAAATACACTGGGTTAAAAAAAAGAAGGATAGTCATATAACTCTATTAGACATATATATGTATTTGAATAATATTTGTATTAGATAAGCATATGTAGAATTGGAACGACGTAAAAAAATAAGAAAGAAATCACAGAAATCCACTGGGTAACTATGGGCTAGTAATTATCTCATCCCCACCTACCTTACAGGATTGTTATTTGGGAGAAAAATAAGAGGAGGGAGTGCTGTTTGCCACCACGAGCTTCTGAATAAATAGAATATTTCAATCCTTGTGCCTTGTACTAGTTAGCAGCCTTGCTGCTTCTTTTTCAGCAATTATGACTTCTGGACACTTTTCATAGTTAGACTGACATAGAGCATGTTGCAGTCATCAAACTGGGATATAGTCAAAACATGAATAACCAACTCACTCAGGAAGGTTCAGAGTTGGGGCACCAGGCACAGCTTTGTGAAAAAGCCTATTCTTTCCAATGGATTTTGGGAATGGTGTTCTGAAACATTTTGCAGCATTAGGTTGTAATCTTGAGCATGCAACAATTTGAAGTTGCCTTGCCTCTTATGAATGAGCTGGATGATTGAGTGTAATTTCTCAAATCTTGGTTTATGTCACGCCACAAGTATAGGAAGCCAGTTCATTCTCTCCTTGGGATACTGTCTGTCTCAAAAATATTATATGCAACACTGACTTGACCTACTATTCTTACCAAGCTCTTTCTTTTCAAAACTTAGTCTGAAGGCCAGATGAATCTATAACTGACCTGTAGGTTCCTATAATTTGCAAACCCTGATTTCTAAGGAAGAGAGTTACATCACAAAAAAGTGGGTTGGGGAATGGAAAATGAAAAATGAATGTTCCCGAAATTGGATGCCTAATTTACAGGTTGCTTGCTTGGCATGTAATAGATGGTCTCCATCATTAATCTAACTCTCTTGAGTAGTCTATAATTCAGAGAAAGATAGGAGGAAAGAGAAGAAGGGAATGGCCAAAAGTAATGGATTCAATTACACTAGTGATAGATGCACCATTGGAAGACTTAAAGGACGAGGTTGGGGACAGATCCTCCTGGAGAAAATGTATCTATGTGGTTGCTAAGAGTTGACACCAACTTGATGACATATAATCAATCAGTCAAAATCAATCACCACCATTGATGCCTTCAGCAGACAATCAGAGGGTGATCATCAGAAGTCACGATCTGTTACGAAGAGATCCTGGTGCTCTTCACAAATCTATTCCTTATTTCCCAGACAGTATTGAAGGAAATGTGAATCGAGGTTAACAACTGTAAGAACCAACTTGGAATCTTTGTACTCTTTCAAACTGAACATATCCCTTTTCATAGGATGCTTATAATTACTGGTTTACAGTAATGAAAGGGGAGGTTGTGAACCATTAAGATGTGTTTCAGGTTTGTTTGTATTTTTCAATCTGTCAGCATAATGTCTCATTTACTAACAGTTGAATGAGACTGACATATTCTTGCATGTAACCTGATGCATCTCCCTCTTTCAGCAATCAGGATGTGCCAATCCATAGGTCAAAAAATTCACTGGACCCTTAAGACATTTCCCATTTATTTCAAACTTGTGCCAGGTACTCACATTTGAATACAGCTACTGCTTTTGAAACACCAGTCATAATGGGCTGTCCTGATGAAAATAAAGGCCTGGGTGGGATCAATGTTAAAATAAAGGCCTGGGGTGTAGGGAAAAATTAATTTCCTTTCTTCCCTTTTGGTGGGAACCAGTGCTTTGTTAACCTTGGCAGGACTAGGACAGTAGGCAACCAGTCATATAAACACAGGAAAGTACTGTTGTCTATCCCTTGATTTCTGTTATGAGAAACAACAATGATAAATGTTTATTTAAAAAAAAACCTAGAACATTTGTATTTCACAAACACTCGAACTATGCATTTTAACTATGTATTGATAGGAAAAACTCATGTGGAATATTCACTGATTATTCTAGCTTTTGCTGAACAAATTATTTGTTTGTATGTGATGGGCCAATCCTTTCTTACCCTTTCATCACTCTTTTTTTCTTTTTTTAATTTCTTGTTGTAGACCTCAGTGGGCAACATTCTGCTGGGGAATGTGGGATAAGCATTTCTGCCAGGAAATAAGAGGGGGGTTTTGCACTTCGTTACCATTTGCTGAAGCAGTCAGACAGTTCATTTGTTCTTTGCAAGACTGGTCTTTTTGTAATTGTACAGTCTAGAAACAGAAGTGAAGCCACCGCCTCTCCTTCTCCTTCTCCTTCTCCTTCTCCTTCTCCTTCTCCTTCTCCTTCTCCTTCTCCTTCTCCTTCTCCTTCTCCTTCTCCTTCTCCTTCTCCTCATTTCATTTCATTTCAATTCATTTCAATTCATTTCAAAAAAATACTTTTTTTTTTTCTTTCTAGCTCAGCTCTCTGACCCATCTTGGGTATTTCCCCCACTTCTACCCAAGTACAGAAACGGTAATGAAGACTTCTCAAACTTTTGCATTCCTTGGAGATCACTAAAAATACACAATTCAGCTAACTAATGTCTTCCAATGAGCTGTATGATAAGAAAATAATTTATTTTCTTTTTTCCCCTCTTCCCCCATCATTTATGAAATGATGAGGCACTGAAAGAAAATAATTTCAGGAGGTGATGGGCGTATTTTTAACAGGCTTTGATTCTGATTTCACATGAAGCAATAGAAACCTTTCACTCAAGAGATACTGAGAAAGTTAATTGCAAATATCAATTCTGAGCACGTATTATACCTTACAATCATTACATGACACTCATTCAGACATAATATTATACTACAGGTTAGTACTATTGAAAAGATCCTCAGCAAATGTAAGGCTCACTTATGTCCTGGCAAAGCATTTTCCCCCTATTTTTCCTACATGATACCCAAACCTTCAGTACTTCACTTGTGTTTGTGCCAGCAACTCAGCTTGAAACCAGAGTTTGTGAACTTGCCTTTATTAGATAAATTGTAATTCAATCTAATTTGTGCTCAAATATGATTAGTTGAGATGGTCACCCAGTATATTTGGCTGGAGGTGAATCACGTTTGGAGAATCAACAAAAGAAGGTAGGAGAAGCATTTTGGAGGTCTAGTCTGGAAGGAAGAGAAGGAGAAGGAGCTGCAGGATGAAGCTCTATGCAACAAGAATTAAAATGTGTGTATCTACAAGGGAAGGGAAAAAGTTAGATTATATTAGAATGTACTGTACATTCAGGCTGTTGTGTAAGAGAGAATACTTTAATTCAAAACAAGACACTAGAGAGATTTATCTCCACTGAAGTTAATAGCTTAATGTTATTGAATGTTACTATTATTCCTGGGTTACATAGTTGAGACCATATCCTGTTTCCTAATGATATAAATCAAAGCTGTAAAAGGTTCACAATTAAAGGTGGGGCTTTCCCTTTCCTGCCTTATTGTATACCCCAAAAGGAAAGGAAATTATCTTTTAGAGCATCTTGCTGGTAGATAGTCTGGCAACAGGATTGTTTAAAAGAAGAGCAGAAAGGGAGCTTCCTTGAGTCAGCTGTCAAACTCAAGTCTGGTTTCTGTGTCACAGCAGGGGTACCTATGTGTTTGTATGGTGCAGAGGTCTAAAATAAAAGCATTATGATGCATTTCTAATATTAATCAAACAAGGTGACCTATTGGAATTACAACTGTTAAAAAAGAAATACGGCATTGTTAAGAGCAACACCCACAACAAACGTCAGAAAAAAAAAGTGAGTTAAAAGTAATTAAGGACAGAA
The DNA here is from genome assembly GCA_030867105.1 of Liasis olivaceus. Lineage (NCBI taxonomy): Eukaryota > Metazoa > Chordata > Lepidosauria > Squamata > Pythonidae > Liasis > Liasis olivaceus. Next base: position 70,209,384 of record CM061354.1, read on the forward strand.
CATGTTGAAAACACTCACTGGTTCTAGTTTCATGGTTCATCCCAATAGTGTTCATTCATCACCGGGTTTATCAACATCTTCTCAGTCCTCTAATTCTAACCATTTATCTACTCAGACTTAAAATGTTATCCTTCTGGTTAAAGGTTTTTTTTTTTTTTCTTCATCATAAACTGCCACAGATTTCAATATGGGGAAAAATGACATCACCTCTATTTTCACCAGCCCAATCCTTTTCCTCCAATTATTACTGGCTATTCTCCTTGAGCGGAAATAATGTTCAGAGACTTCATACAATGATTCACAGGCATAACATTAATCAATATTCTTGGGTTAGCAATAAAAACTTAGATCTTGGTCTGCAACCTTTGAGTGAAATTAACCTGAGGGAGTGTTAATTGCAATATTTAAATGTTCAACTGCGCTGGTGTGAGAGGGAGCACTTTTTTCTTGTTTGGGTCCCACCCCCCCCCCCCCGCAACTGTATTAGGCCTATTCAGGGCCTTTATGAAATTTTAACGTTTTGCCAGCACAAAATAGCAAGCTAGGCATCACCAATTTTCAGCAACTTCTCTGTCAGTCTTTGGCAGCCTCAACAAAAGGTGTTAGGGGTCTGCAAACAAGATTCTAGGACCCATATGTGTTTTGGGGGATATTCTTGCTGCTACAAGGTTCACCTCCTGAGGTTGGAATGGCTATTTCATAACTGAGATCCCCGGATTTTTATCTTCCCAATCACAACATTTGGAACATAGCTTCTATAGAAAATTAAAAGAGAAAGAAAGAAACAGAGGAATTACCAAGAATGTATGTGGGGACCTCTTTTTAGGATAGGATCCAATCATATCACTTGGGGCTGTAAGGTTCACGGCTACCCAGAAAACTTGAAATCAATCAGCAGCACAAAATAAAAGACTTCAAGCAGGGACTTCTCTAAGCAGCGTTTTATTTGGCCAAGCAAAAGTCTGGGTGCCCACATCATGCACCAAGAGAGAGCAGGGTGGCACACCCTTGGAGACAAAATCACAGCCTTTTATAGTATTTTTAAAAGGGCAGAACTTAGTACCATTATAATGAAGATGAGTTTTACAGCCAGTCAAAGAAACTTAAACAGAATACATTATTTCCCGCCCCTGTTTGCTTACACTAATTTAAAGGAGTTGCCCCTAACTCTTATACCTTGTCAGTCCCTACAGACCCTTGTTCTGGGTCCTCCCTCCTTATCAGGCCTCAGACTTAGTCTCTTCAGGAGGAGTTTTCCCTATTATCTGCACTAGCAAATCTGTGGTTAGTTGCTTCCTCTTGCAATTTCACTAAGTGCTGTTAGTATTGAAGCTTGGCTATAGAGAACTCTGTGCATACTCTAAAGCTATGAAGCTAACATTGCCAATTTCAATATTGCCAATTTAGTTTTTGATCCCTTCAGGGCCTTCCGGTAAAATAAACTGAAAGATTGAGCCTCTTAGTATGCTACCTGAACTTTGAGCAAGGGGTTGGACATAATATCCTAAGTGGACTTTCCCAACTCTTGAAGGTTATTTCATTCTAGGGTTTTGTTTTGTTTCTTTAAACAAACTTACTATTTTTGAACAAACTCACTATTTTTGAACTTCCCTTTGCTTGGTTCCAGGGAAACAGGAGGTGGTTTTATGCGTAACTTGTTGGAGATGATCATTTTTGTGGTTTTAACAAGTTGAAAGTGCTAGAAAAGAAAGTACTGTTTAAAAATGCAAAAATCTCTAAGATACATGTTAAGAGTTATTAATAAAGGGTAAGAGTTATTAATAATTTGGAATGGTTTCAGTGTGTTTGAAATATGTGGGAAGGGACATCAGAAACTTGTTCTACCTAGCACCTTGATGGTGAGATGTCTTGATGTTGAGATACTTATTTGCCATAAGAAATGAATATTTTTTGAAGGCATGACCTTTGAAAAATTGCCAGAAGTATTGGTGTGCTTGGTTTATTGATTGATTCATTTACTGATTTAAAAAAATCACAAAACTCTTAAATTAGTTCAGTTCAGACATAACCTTCACTAAATCTTACTGAAAGCAGAAAAATAGACTTGAAAAATATGAGTAAACACCACACATAAGACCTGCATATGTATAGGTTTAAAGAGAGATGTGTTGTCTTTGAAGTTTGCAACTCATGACTAAAATAGTTCCCATGTACTGCTTCTGAGTGCCGAAGTTCTTCCCCCTCCCCTCCCATGAAGAAAAAAATGAATAATTCCACAGAACCTGTAAGAGATGCTTGAAATCAAGGCACTGTTTATTGATCTACTCACTCTGTTCAAGTCCTGGTGTGTGTGTGTTTGTGTGTGTCTGTTGTCTAAGATGAGAGATACAGATTGTGGCAAGTCTCATAAGGGGACACGAACTGGAGGGTACAGCATGAAAAAGAAGTAATGAGTTCAAACTTGTCGAAATTACTAGTCTAGCCACTTTCAGATCCTTTCATTTATTTTCTTCTTTTGTTTTCAGGAAATTAGATGTGTTTTGTAATATACAAGCAGAATCCAAGGATGTATATTCACTTACTTACAATATGTGCCATTTCAACTGGAGATCCTGGAATACAATTCAGCCAAAAAGTACTCTTAAGTACAGCTCTCATTTGAACTGAAGGGGAACTTTGTCTCCTGCTCTTCCCTTTCATCTCAATGGATTTTTACAGGGGATTTTCCTGGAGGAATGCAGTCCTTATCTTTTAATGCAATCCTGATTACTTTCTCTTCACCCAAGTACTAGTGGGTGAGCATATTGAAATATTAAGGGAAAATATATATATATAACAGGGTTGCTTAGTCCTGTTCAAAAGTTAAAAAGTGTAAACACCCCATATGAGACTGATTTGCTACCCCCTTTGCAGTGAAATTGGGAAGGGGAATGATTTGGGGTGGGGGGGACTGCAATTTTCAGCAGTGGGAACAGAATGCACTGCGGTTACCGTTTCCCTGCTATAAACCTTGCCATATAACCACCTGTTGGGAACATAAGTTCTGTACAGTGTTCTGGAACAATTTCAACAGTAAAGCAACTAGCACTCAAGACTTAGTGCTTGGTAGGATTGCAATGAAGGCCTTAGAAAAGATATTCGGATGCCGTGATGTGTCTATACCTACAAATATCAGAATCATGCAGGCAATGGTTTCTCTGTGATATTCTATGGAAGTGAAAGTTGAATTTTGAAGACGTAGGAAAGAAAGAATGTTGACTTTATTTTTAAAAAATGTGGTGTTGGAGAAGACTCCTGAGAATTCCATCATTGGTCAAGAAAACCAACAAATGGGGTATAGAATAAATCAGTCCAGAGTTCTCACTTGAGATACAAGTGACCAGGCTCAAATTATCACATTTGGGACATATTATGCAAAGACCCAGCTCCCTTGAGAAGTTCAAAATGCTGGGAAAAGTGGAAGGAAAGTGGAAGTGGAAGGAGGATGATCAATAGCAAAGTGGATGGACTTAATGGTAGCAACAATGTAGTGCTGGAAGGCCTGAAGGGCCAGGCTGGGGAAAGATTGGAGAAAATCTATCTATGTGGTTGCTGAAAGTCAACACCAACATGATGGCGCAGTATCAAAAATTAATAAATCTAATTATCAGATACATTACTTTATTTGTGAGGCAGATGGGCTGCAAAATTCTTACACAGACTGTTTACAGCATTAGATTACATACTGCACCAAATACCTAGTTTGTCAATATATAGAAACCCAAATTGTGAGATTATTCTTATACCAAAAAGAAGTTGGAGAAAGGAGTTCTGTGGTCTGTAACACTAATTCATTTATTGGACCCAGAGCATGCCAATTCTGAGCCTACAGGCCAGGCAAATTGCACAGGAGACTGAGGGTCCATCCAATAGTGAGGATCTATGCCAGGTAGGACTTTATAGCCCAGTTGCACCTGGAAGCTTACTGGGAACCAATGTAGCTCACAAACCAGAGGTGTTACATGAGCATACTGAGGCATGCTCACTGCTGTTCTTGCCACCATATTCTGGACTAGCTCCATCTTCCAAGTGGTCTTCAAGGGCAGCCCCCTGTAGAACACATTGCAATAATTCACACACGAGGTGACTGTAGGAAGTCCCTCCTGGTTCAGAAACAAGCACAATTGGTGCACAAGGTGAATCTGTGAAACTTCCTGGCCACAGCTGCCATCTGTTGGGTGAGCAGGAACTGAAAGTCCAGGAAACCCCCCACGTTGTATATCAGTTCTGAATAGTGAAGTGCAACCCCACCCAAAATTAAGGTTGCATGTTCTCCAGACTCTAATACTCAAAGCCATGGAGTCTTACTAAGGTAGAATCTCTGTTCTTCTCCACCCAAACCCCTACAGCTTCCAGGCACTGGGACAAAACCATGTTACTTGCTTAGTCTGGATTTGAGACATACAACTGGGTGTCATCCACATACTACGATATCTGGCCCCAAACAGATGAATGACTTCACTCAATGGCCTCATATAATGGGAATACTGAGCTCTTTGGCAGCCCAGAAACCATGAGCTTTAGACTCAGTCGCTCCCCTCCTATCAACATCAACTGGCATCAGCCACAGGGAAAGGAGGAGAACTATTACAAAACAGTGGCATCCCCAATCCCTTCAGACAATCCAGAAGTTTTGGTATCAAAAGCAGCACGAAGATCAAAGAGGGCCAGGATGGTTGTCCCACATAAAAGGTTATGTAGAATAGCATAATAATATTATAGCATGATATTAGTAAATAACTAAAATTAATACAGGATGCTTTTTAAATATATGGAAACATTGTAATGCATTAAGAACTCCTCTTGAAAATATATACTTTTCAGTTGAACAGATAGCAGGGTCAAAGATACTCATTAAAATCTTTAACCTGATTTCCATTTTGTATTGGTTTTCTAACTGGAAAAAATGCATTTAAACAATCTATCTTGGAGCAGTATTACAGTTAACACTAAATTGGCAATAGTCAATTTTATATTTGTTTTGCTATAAACCGTAACCAATCACGGTCAACAGTTTTGTTATAAGCATTAGTCTTTTCCCAGCCAATTAATTCTACCAACAAGCTGTTTCTTTCATTCTGATATATAAGGATTAGATATATGAGCATTTTCATATACATTTTGGGCTGGCCCTTAAGCATGTAATAAATATAATTAAACTTTTTTGTTTGTTTGTTTGTTTCCTGCAAGTTGGACTGCCTTCTCTGTGCTACTTGTAAAAATGCCAAGGACTTTTCATATGCATGATGAAACGTAGGCAAGGCAAAATAAAAATATGCACTTAAAAAAAATAGAAAAGGGAAAACATGTTTTAACTTCAGAAGGAGGAGATTGTGTTAATTAGACATATGCCAAATGCAGAATTTATCTGCTGCCTGTCAGCAAACATCTGCCACAGAAGATGTTTTCTTGTTTTCAATGTTCTGAATAGGCTAGGTGTTAGAAACAGGGAGTTGATGAAAGTAGAGCAAGAGAAAAATGTTCATGGCTGCCTCCTGAAAAAAGGACACATGCAAATTGAAAATAGGACAATAGCTGACATCTCTGAGCACAAGACCGCATCATTTGTGCAAGATGTAGCCTGTGGACAATGCATGGACTACAGTGCTCTTGATAAAGTTAACCAGGTTGTTCAGCTTGAGATGGACTTCCTTGCTGTCTGACTCTTAGAAGATGGAAGCCAGGTCTGATGGACACATTAACTTAAAAGACTTACTTGTATCTCTGAGGAGATCAAGACAGGTCTATGGGAAAGGTAAAATATCCTTCAAGTTGAACGTGATCCCTAGTAATTTCATTTTTTTTTTTTTTATCTGCTTAACAGTCATTACTGACCCTGCAGTGACCCGCCCCGTAGCGGTTTTCAAGGCAATTGCATCTTTCTAGTTTCGGAATTAGACTTTGCCAGAGCCTAATTCCTAGAGCGTCAGCCCAGCTGGCAGCACAGGAGGCGGGATTTCCGTTGCTTCGCGCCCCTTTTTCGGACGAGCGCGATTTCGCGCTTTTTACCGGCAACTGTCCCGTCTCTCTGTGGAGTCGCTGCCAGCACTTTCCTCCCACCGGAGTGAGAGTGCTCATTTATCTACTTACGTACGTTTTCGATCTGCTGAGTGGGCAGAAGCTGCGGGTATAGAAACAAGAGCTCACCTTGTTAACGCGAGGCTGGACTCGAACCGCTGAAGCTTTCAGCCATTTCTGGCCGGCACTTTCAGCGTCATTAAGCCGCTGCACCACCGCGTCCCCTAGTAATTTCATGTACATGTTCAAATAGTTTTGATTTCTCACTCAATCTTCTTTCAGGATTTTTTTTTTTTTTTCAAACTTCCTAGCCAAGTCTATGGTTCTGGTATTCCCTGGCTATCTCCCATCAAAGTACTGGCAGGCTTGACCTTACTTAGTTTCCAAGCCCAGTTTGATCTGGTGCTGCCAAATCCCTCTACAAGTGCTAAATGATCTGCTCACAGCCTGTAGAATTCAATAATTTTCCACTGAGTCCATTCTCATACACAGTGACTAGCCTTCACATGTACAATTACTGCCATAGAAAGGCTCAAAGGACATACCAATTTTCTATAGAAACTGAAAAAGGAAACTTCTCTTTGACTGATTCCATCCATATTGTTTCTAAGCATCCTTTCAAGATTGCAGTCTTTCCAAGGTAGCTTACATTATAAAAATTAAAGGTTTCCTGGAGTCAAGCTTGCTGACTGTTTGGTCATATCCATGTACTTTTCTGGAATTGATCAATGCTGCTTTCTTCCTGTGTCCTCCACACACCACAAACTCTCAGACTGTCCTACAGGTCTGGAATTTCCAGGGAATTCCCATGGCTGTAGACTAGTCTAGCTAAAAAAGGCTTAACGTTTTGAAGGATTCACCTTTTTGAAGTTTGGCTAGCTGCATTGTTTTAGCAATGATGGTTGGACATGGTTCAAGAAAAGGTCCTACTGCTCCCAACTCTCTCATTTCTGCTGGTGTCATTTTAAGTCAGCAATCTTACTTATAGTTCATAACACTATTATATATTCTATGTTCTTTAAAGCATGCCTAGATTCTGTTCCCAATACAATAATGCCAAGAATGTGTTTTGTAGGAGTTTAAAATAGACACAAAAGTTGGAAGATGAAAAGGAATGCAAGGCTGTGCCTCAGATTTTGTTGCACAGAATTTCCATCTCTTTGCGCACTTACTGCCATATTTCTAATATATATATATATATATATATATATATATATATATATATATATATATATTAATAATGAAACAAATCTAAGCGAATACTCGAGTGCTCCAAGGGATGCAAATGAAAGGTTTTCTGTGAGCTTGGACAGAGGTTAGTATGCTTAATTTATGTATGAGGTAATGTATGAATGCATCAGAATCTGAAAGAAGATATGGGATTAAGGTTTGTTGTTACTAAATAATCTTTGCTAAGGGAAAATAAAGCATTGTTTCAGCAAACGGTGATTAAAATACTGCTATTTTAACTATTCTTATTTATCCCTCTTCTTGTTTAGGAACACTTCTAAGATAAATGTACAGAACTGCCATTAGCTTCTTGTTTGGTAATTCTTTGAGATCAATCATGTTTTTAAACACATTTAAAATTTCTTCCTTCTCCTTATGTCAATTACATATCCATATACCAGAAAGTGGCTTCTAGCCTATTACACAAAATGGGCAGGAATAGAAACACAGCCTTGACTTCATTATAAATAGTTCTTGCATTTGATAGGCAAAAGTCACTGGAATTGTTTCTTAATAGCTTCATTAACTTTTCTGCAATAAATCTATTATCAGAGCTTTTGCATTCTTAGAAGTCTATGCATCAACAGATATGTGGAGAGAATCAATAGAAGACTCATGCATCCTTCTGGGCTGGCTGCACAAGACATGGGAGGAAGGAAGCATCAGGCTTCTCCGGGAATGTGGCAAGGGGAAAGAGATGTTGTGAAGAAGGAGGTGGAATGAGAGCCAGTTCTCACATGGTCACAAGCAAATTTAAAAACCAAACAAAAACAAAAAAGCATTATCAAGACAAGACCAATTATTTATCAAAACAAGAGACAACAAAACAAGTGGAAACTACCCAACCAATCTAAAGGAGAATGGTTTATAACCTATTATATTGTGTGTGAAGCAGAAATTGACAACAAGAATTTGAAACTTGATTTAATTATAAATAGGGCATGCATTTGATATATAGCAGTTAAGAATTCTTTCATAATGGCTTAAATAACTTGTCTATAATAAATCTACATATCAGAGCCTTTATGTCTTTGGAAATCTATTCTTGCAGTTTTCTTGCCTTGCTAGATGAGAGAAGTGTGATATCTATTTGGGAGCTCTGACCAGGATAGGATAATTTGGGAGGAGTCTGATGTTTTACCCTATCTTCCAGAGTCTACCAATCCATATGGCTACCATATCTGGGCTATAAAACATCCAGAGAACAACTGGATGACAAAGGAATAAAAATGCTTATATCTCTTTCTTGCTATCTAGTGATTGTCTGGAGTTTCCAGTCCTAGATGTGTAGTGTAGATTCCAGTGATATGTCCTGAGGTAGTTATGTATGTCCCTCTTACTCTTCCTTTCCCCCATCCTGAGTTGGTACCTCCCCCATGGAGTTTGCTGAAATTGTGGATGACTTTGTTCGTTAATGATGTTCTCATTCATTAAATAAATGTGTGTCTTCTCATGGGACATTTTGGGGACTGGAAAGCTTCTCAGTGCTCCCTTTGATATCTTGTTTTCTGCTCTTTGTGGCTGTGTTGAAGGTGGAGGAAGGTGTGATAGGGGCAAGGATTGGAGAAGGAAATGAGGGCTGGAGGGAGCATACAACTCAGGGCTTACTGGAAAGAAGGACAATAGGAGAGGCAGGCTGAATGAGTGGACGTTGTAAGGTTTTATATGAATTGAAGCTTGGTACACTGCCAATTTGCTTGGCGATGGTTTTCCTTCCTTCCTTTTGTAGAGGGAAGAGGGAATGACCTTGAAGGACAGGAGGAAGAGCAACAACCAAAGCAACAATCAGATTAGAGAGGCTTATCTGGAAGTGAGGCATGAATTTTTGATGGGAGAATTTAGTCATCACTGTTTCTGAATTGTTGGTTGCTTCTTATTTTACAGTTGATGTTTAAATGTTTAATGTCAGTGGGCTTATAGCATCTATGTAGAGATCATGGCCTTGAAGGACAGAAAGAAGATCCGCTACCTTGGCAATAGTCAGATAAGAAGGGCTTGAGTCCTGGCCAAGACAGTAACTTGAGAAAACATCTTAGACAAGTCTCTCCCTAGTTTACATGAAGATAGAGGAAGGGAAGGGGTAGCACATTCAGAGTTGCAAGATTCTGTTACTATAGCTGTTGCAATGAAAGTAGTACTGACCTACACAGCGCTGGTTTCTTAGTCTGGTCTATTTTCCTTCCTTCCTTCCTTCCTTCCTTCCTTCCTTCCTTCCTCCCTCCCTCCCTCCCTCCCCCCCTCCCTCCCTCCCTCCCTCCCTCCCTGATCTGTATTGCCAGGAAAGGTTGATGTTGATTTTATAAAACTCCTGGTTCATGAGATACTAGATTCTTCCCAAATGAATGGGGGGGGGGGGGGGGGATGTCTCTGTATTCCTAAAATTACTACTTTCAACACAATGTGATTGTATGCTACCAGGACCACCACTAGGAAGATCTGACTGGGTTAGTGGCTGACTAGGTTAATCATGTGAGGTCACAGAGCCATAAACTAATTAACAGTTTTCTTTCTGTATCAGCTGTGGCAGATACAGAAATTATGTGCTACAGGAAAAATTGCATGAATCTATACTTTTGACAATATTATTTTTGGCAGTCAGAGACCAAAGGTAGCAGGGACCATATTATAATCACCTGCACATGCAAGAAATCCCACTGTATTTGCAGGTGCTAGTAATGGACAAAAAGGTGGAGAAAAAATATTAGATCATTAGCCCAAGCCCCTTTGAAACAGTCAAATGAATTTGGCTCATTTATTCATTTATTTCTCCATGAAATTCAGATGGCTCCCACCTTACCCACTTACTCTGAAATCTTTTTTTTCAAAGGGACTTAAAGATCTGGTCCTTCATCCAGAACTTTGGAGAGGACAACTGATACCCCTTCCTTGCTTTCTTTCCCCCTCTGGGTTTGTTTTCTCTGACATCATTGTTCTTTTGCTTTCTGCTGCTTTTGTCTTTTTTTTATATTGTTCTTTGTTTTTAAAAGTTTTAACAATGCTAAACTGCCAAGAGTCACTGGGAGTGGGGCGGCATATAAATTTAATAAATTGTTATCAGTCACAATAGATGGTCAAATGTTAGACTGGAGTTGGCATTTTTATCCACCTATTGAGTCCTTCCCAAGGACCTGGAATAGGCAGAAGATGTTGTTTGATGGTGTTAAAGGTATCAGTGCAGGATGTGAGCTGTTCCAAGTAAAGCTGCCTTTTGCAATGGACTGATGGTGATTTTGTCAACGCTGATGGTCTTCAAGTGGTGCTCCAGATGTTTTGGGATTGCACCTAAGGCACCTATAACTATTAGATATTTAATATTTATTATTTAAATAAACATTAAATATATACTTATTTATATAATTATATAAATGTAAATATTAAGTATAAATATTATTATTAGCATTGGAAACAATGTATGGCTTGTACACCATAACTAGGTAAAATATCTTCCATAAAATCCACTGATCAGTACAGTGTCCTTAATTTTAATATTGTTCCTCTTAGCAGTTATTGTCATGATGTAATAATGCCTATTTCCTACATAACCTTTACTCAGCCTTTACTCAGTCTTACCATTGATCCTGCTTCAAAGTAAGAATGCTGGCTATACCACGGTGGTTCCTGCACTCTATTCCCAACTGGAATTTGGATGACAGTGGCTAGTGTCTATCATTTTGATTCTTCTACAATAGCTGTGGCTAGAACTGTGCATACTTTCACCAGTTTAAGAAGAAATTAAACTATAAGCATGCAGGGAGAAGCTTTCTTGCAGTATTGGTACCACCCAGTCTAGCCAAGGAGGTTGAAGGGTGCTTTCAATAGTAACGGATAAATTCAGGAGGGTGTGAAGGATCCTGCCAATCTGATATCAGACCCTATAGTTGTTTAAAAAGAGTTTTGCATCAGTTTGCTTTTGGGCAGTGGGGTGAAATAGGTGATCAAATATTAGGGCAAACTTTTGCATACATCTCTACTAATATGCACATTTTTATATTAACCTTTTCCTGTGTAGGCAATTTTCCCTAATATATAATTGATTTTTCAAGCAGTAGAGGATGTTTCCAAAGAATTTCCCAAGATATAGTCATTCTCATTTGTGATTTCCTCCCTCCCTCCCTCCCTCCCTCCCTCCCTCCCTTCCTTCCTTCCTTCCTATTCTTCAGAAAATTTGGAGATAAACAAAAATCATTCAGTACTTAAGTTCAGTATCACGTATTACTTGGGAAACATAAATAGGTTAGTTCGTACAAATAAGTGAAACTACCATCATCATCATCATCATCATCATCATCATCATTGTTTTGTCAGCTTTTTCTAAAATTAGTGCAAATAAGATCACAGATAATTGAAATTCACTGAAAATTTCCCATCAGCAGTCCTTCAATTGGTCCTATATTTATACTTTCAGAAGAATAAGAGAAAAGGGGGGAAAAAATGACAGCAGTAGGGTTAAGGCAACTGGTACCTTTCTATCAAATCAACTTTTTGAATGTTAATGAAGCTGTGATAATATTATTTGACTGGAAGAAATCTGCACTTTTTAATCTATAAATAGACATTCTAATATTTCGGTATTAAAATAGCTACCAGAGTCATGTACTTCCACATTATAGCATTAAGCAAATCTTGTTGTACTTGTTAATTAAATGTTAACACCAGACAGTTTTAATGTCAGCAAACTATGAACATGGCTAATTAAAATCTTTTATGAATCTCCTTCATGTAATTTTTCTCATGTGCATATTAGAGTTACCAAATTGTCTGAAATTTTTAAGAAGGCACTTTTAGTAAGGAAATTATATAAAATTATATAAAAAATGAATCCAAACTAGTACTTTCATTATATGCAGTCAGTAATGATGCTTACAGTATGAAGTCCTTTGAACCTGCAAAATATTACTATGACTCTAATTCTTACTGCAATCTTCTAAAGTAGGTTGTGACAATTATCCCTACATTGCAGATCAATCTGAGTTCAAAGTGGCTTGTTGAAGGCCATTTCACTGACTTTATTGCAAACAGTGAGCTCCTGGCTCACAGCTCTTTCAAAAGCCAGTATGCTACAGTAATCTACTCCATCAAAGCTAACAAACACACACACATTATGTCTGCTACCCTCATCAAAGCAATTTGACAAAACAACAAAAACGAAAACATCTTACATAGAAAACAAACAACTTAAAAAAGTAAAATTTATAAACAATTTATTGAGTGGCTGGAGTACCCTAGGGATCTCAGGATGGGTTACAATTGTTAAATAAAACCATAACATACAATTACCCCCCCCCCAAAAAAAAACTTTAAACAATTAAAATCACAACGAGCATAATGCGGTAGTAGAGAGGCACGGATTTTCACACAGGACAATCAACCATGCAGTGTGATTAATCCCAAATGTATAATTTAAAATGCTAGATCATCATTTGGCATTAATGACCTGCAATAGAGGGCATTCCAAGACAGGGTACCACAACAGAGAATATCCTACCCAAATTGCTACAATACATTTCTCCTACCATGCTGTGGGGCCCTGACTTGCAGATCTCAGTATTCAGGAAGGTACATAGTGGGAGAACTCCTCTTTTAAATATTAGGGCCCAAGTTGTTTTGTGTGAGGTTAAAGCCAGTGGTTTCAAGGCCACCAAGCACCATGCTAAAAGTTGGCTAACTGATGGGAAGGACAGGAAAAAGCAGCAGTGAGCTGAAACCACCATGCACTATTCATATCTTCTCACCAACAGTTTCACTCTTCACAGCTTCGTTCTAGCCCGCAATCGATATTCTTCTATAGCAGTATGAGATTGTGTCTAATTTTGCTCTGAAATGGGCTAAGCTGTGAAATGCCCAGAGAATTGCTGTGTTTTAGTCAGGGAGTTGATGAAAATGTCTTTAATAGAATCTTGAAATCAACTGATGGGCAAACAGTGCGGTTCCTTTAAGATTGTTATGATTATGTAGTACATATTATTATATACTATTTGTTTTCAGTGGAATTTCTAATTTACCTTCACTGGATCTGAATTGTGATATAGTGTGTGTGAAGGTAGGGAGGCAATAAAGCTTCTACTACCAGAAGTCATTCTTGCAACATCTGATGGACCTCACAGATTAAAGATAGGTTGGCATCTAGTTTTGTTACATACTGTAACTACAACTCTTTCTCCATCCAACTGCATTTTCACGGAAATAGTTTCCACTTCACTTTAGTCCATCATGTAGTCTATCATTCCGTGTCTTGGACAGCCAACTGAATGTATTCAGGAAGCTTGAGCTCCAATGTGTGATCAAAAAACCTCAGATGGCCATTGGATGGGAGGAAAAAGTTGGAATTTTCTAGGGAAGCTAAGCATCCTCAATTTGAGGATAAGAGTCTCCTTTCACTTCTGCTTCCCAGAAACCAATAATTTAAAGCTTGCTGGTTATGGTTTGGAAGGTAAGAAACAGCCATCAATAGTATCAGCCTTAGATAGCCTGATCCTCCATGAACCTATCCTTCTATAAAACCAGCCTTCCTGTTACCCTACTGTGCACTTAAGAGAGACAGGTCTTTGGCAGACTGTTCTGATAATTTTGGGTTAACATAGCACTATGGCAAGGGTTATGCTTCCTTCTGTGTGAGTGTACAGTGCTCCCAGAAAAACCATCACCGATCAGAGCTTATCCTTCCATTCCAATAGTTGTCTGAGATAATTAATGCTTATTTGCTGGGCAGCGTAATGGGTTGTGAGAATAACCTTGGAAACCTAAGGAAGAGCTGCAGCCTAGAAAATGGTCTGTTAAGAGACATCTGGGTCCAAAGGAGGGGTGAGTGTGGAGAAAGCATCTCAGAAGGGACCTCCCTAGTTCTCTGGAAAGTAAAGGCAAGGAAGGGGGTAAGTGCTTTCAGACTTGCAAGATTCTGTTACTGTACCCTTACAAGAAAGGTTGAATTAGTACTCATGATTTTGGTTTCCTGTCTGGACTATCTCAAACTTAGAGATAGCTTAGAAATAGGATGAAGCAGATAGGGGGCTAGGAACCAAGGGCTAGAATCCAATTTCACCCATCATTTAGTAAATTACATCATGGGAAATAGTTATCAGTAGACTGTTTATCTTAAGTGATTCTCCATCATTATATGACATTTGCCTAACAGTGAGACTTAAATGAGAAAGTAGACAAACCTTCTTCTTTTTCTAATTGATTTATGAGATTGTGATATTTTGTATGCTACCTACAATTGTTGGCACGCCAGTGAGAAGTTACACTGAAATCAATGGGCTTAATTCCTAGGAAACATAGCTGGACTTGGAATCCAGATGAAAATTCCTTTAACTGTAGCCACAGAAACTTCAAGAAAGGAGATTAAAAAAAATTCTGTCCATCTCAGGTTTAAAATTAATTGCCATCCTTCTTTCAACTGTATAAGTATCTGAGATTTTTATTGGAGTTTGATCATGTGTTTTTGGTACAGTTTACTTAAATGAAGAACAAATACCCTACTGCCACTGATAGCCACTCTTATCTCATGTGGTTGTGGTTGTTATAAGGAAACAAAAATAGAATGGAATGCAACACAGTCTGCTGTGACCTTTTTGAGCCAAAATGGGATGTATATTCATTGAATCATTTGAATTGGTCCAAGAGAAAGAACAGCTCTATGCAACTGAATGAAATCTGAATTCTGCCCTCATGGTACATCTGCAAGAGAAGGCATTTCCACATCTTTCATCAGTCTGTGGAAAATAAAAACAATGGTCTCATACAAAGCTCAGTGCAGCTGTTGTCACGGAATAAACAAAGCCAAATTCTTTATAATGAAGTCAGTGTCACTGTAGCTTCTTTCTTATACAAAATGCAGTTATGTATAGTACAAAGCCCCATTATAGACAATGTTTATAATTAGCTACACACACACACCCCATATATATATTCTCTGCTTTCATGTCAACATATTTTCTACAGATGTTCAGATGTTTTCGACAACGAACAATCAGGAACCTGTCCTCTTGCTTTTGTTGCAACTATTGTAAATTGTGAAAAGCCATAATAAAAATCAGTGTAATGAATAAACACCATTGCATGTTGATAAACATCATACGCTTCCAATTTCAGGGCAAATCTACTGCATGTTATTATTTAGTATGAATGTATTCCTTCTGTTTCATATATTATTTTATCTGAGGAGGTTTGGAAAGGCTTGGGTTTTGTTGGCCTGAAAGGTAGTCCAAACAAGAAGCACAACCAGGGTACTAGCTCTGTCTTTATTGTAAGGTTACAATAATAGGATATCGCAAGACTGAAAGTATTTCTCCTCTCCTTTCCTTTTACTCTCTGGAAAACTAGGGAGAGTCTCTTCTGCAATGTTTCCCATGTCCTCCTTCTTTCAGTGGGCTGAGACATCTTTTACATGCTAGTCATCCCATCTGGCTCTCCCCCTTGTCTCCCAAGATCATTCCCAGATACCATTACAAATTTGGGATTCTGCACTGAAAATTTGCCCAAAAATGTAACCTTAAAAATGCTACAAACTTTCTAGAACACGTACACAGACCTCTTCAGATGGATTGAAGTCAAACATCAGGTCAGAATGTGACAAGCATACACACTGATATCTGTGGGCAGGAAGGTGTACTGTAATCTTGGAACACTTTTTGCACTTTCAATTCCCTTGGATACTGAAATGAAACTAAACTGCTTTTTGTTACCTTCACTCACAACCTGCACAAGAAACAACTCTACTTTGGGCAGAGAGTCCACATTTGCCTGATCTTTGCCTGGCCCATCCTTTTTTGATGATGCTTTCTTTGTGTTGTTTGTATAACTTGCGGCAAGAGGGTTAAGAAGTTGTTATGTCGCTTAAATTGATGCTCTATAAACTGCTTTGGCATGAGAAAAGCAGGAAAACAATGTTTTGAAATATATGTTGGCCATACCCTTGGTTGACACTATTCAATAGCTTCCATTCTTCTTGAGAGGTGTGTTTAATGAGCATTCTTTTATTCTCTCCTTCTCCTTCTCCTTCTCCTTCTCCTTCTCCTTCTCCTTCTCCTTCTCCTTCTCCTTCTCCTTCTCCTTCTCCTTCTCCTTCTCCTTGTTATTATTATTGGCAGAAAGCCAAAGGAAGTCTCAAGTGGCTGGCTGCAGGAAAAGGAGACAGAGAGAGGGGGAAAGATATAGCTTCTATTCTTCACCCAGGTCTGGTCATAATAGCAAACAAATGGGCCAGCATTTTAGAAAAGCACATTACAAATGATATACCTGTTGGATCAGTGATGTCCCAAGACTTACAGGGAGGGATCTACTTTATGCATCACCTCTCTTGTCCTCAACTGCCTGGGAGCCATGTCTGACAAATGCATATTTATGGGTAACATCTGAGCAATTTTCTTTTAGAAATTTAGGCATTTTACCACCGTTGCCTGTCCCCATCTAAATGTTGGAGGCAGGAAAATGGTCCCAATGCATCCTTTTCTTCAACCGAATCTCACTTGCTTGAGGCAGTAAACTTTGACAGACCGTCAAGTTGCACATCAGACCTCCCCACAGGTAAAGAAGAATCTTCTATTATTTTTAGTTTGCTTTTTCCACCTGACAGTCATCCTTTTCTCCCCCTTTCTTTCTTAGTCACGTTTACCCTTTTCTGAGCAAGTCAAAATGCAGAAAAGCAAAATGTAACACGAAGACCGAACGATTAGTGTCATCTGAAGGCCGGTGGGGTTTCCACTTTGTCCAAAGCTGCCAGAGGTAAAAGAACTATTTAAACAGTGTCATTCTCCTGCCTGGCTTTAGTGGCATCAGGAGCCAGGTGAAAAATCTCTATCGAGAGAATCCAGATTCTTTCTCTGAACTTGAATAACATCTGCCCCATGAGTAATATTTCAGAAATCAGAAAAGAAGGAAGAAAAAGCAATTCTTACTGTGGAATTGGAATGTTCCATGGTTCTTTACGCTTTCTTTAAAAGGACATATTATATTTCTACAAAAATAAAGGTTTTTAGGTATACACACATGCAAACACAAAGGAATGAAAAAGTACGTAAAGGAAACAAACATTATGTTGTTTTTTGGGGTTCGGTGGTGGGAATTTCATTGTGTGTTATCACCCGTTCAATCTTTTGTACAAGCATGTTGAAAACATGATGAAAACACGCCTCATGTCAAAAATGGCACTTGTGCCCCACATAAAAAGTGGGTAGTCCTTCAGTCGCACCAACAGGGCCACCATACTGACTTTTTTGACCACACCCTGGGGACACCCCTGCAGGCAAATAAAAGTAAAATAAAATAAAGGAAAAGACATATAAGAAGCACGCTGAGCAGAAGGGATGTATTCTGTATTGTTTGTTTTAATTTGTTTTATTTATTTATGCATCTGCTCATATTTGTGGCTCTAGTCACAAATTATTAATTATATATAATTCATTAATGATAGATAATGAAAAAATATTAAAACAGATTAAAAACAAATGAAAAACTCATTCCGGTAAAAGGAATTGTTAGAAACTCCTTCCTAAGTTATGATAAGGAGAGAGCCAGTTTCAACAATAGCAGGAAGTTCTCATGTTTGTTATGCCTAGACCAGGATGAAGCAAGGTTAATAACACAGAGTCAGACTTGCTCAGGCTCCTTTTATCTAGGAAGAACTAGGCAGGAAACCAGCACTCTTCACTTTCCATAGCTAAAATTGTTCCACATATAGGGATTGTGGTTGTTTATGTTGTCCTACATAGAAGGGTGATGCAAGTGAAAAACTGAGGGGGGTAGAAATGAAAAGAGGGAGATTCCTTCTCCGATCCCAACCTCTAACGCCATCCACCTTGCCTTTTTGTGGAGAAATCCAGCCTGCCTGCTTACATCCAATCCTTGCTTTGAATGATCTTGCAGACGCAGTTTTTAAAAGTGATAAGAACTGCCTCATGTTAATGCATATCTTTTCATCTGATTGTAAAGCAATGTTCAGATCTCCCAAAACAAAACAACTAGGTGGGTTTTGTCACTTACCTTCTTTAAAGTTCTTAGTTTTGCCTTAGGAGAATCATGGTAGAAGAGTAAAGCCGAGAGACTAATAGAAATAGCTAATTTCTAGGCATGTAGGGTTAGACTCCCAAACACTATATATCTTAACTGTCACTGCTCACCTTCTAGTATGAAATGTTTGAGATGGAAATACTACGGGCTTTGAAATGAGAATGAGCAATTTCTCTTCATCTCAGCATAGCACTGAAAGTTAATAGAAACTAAATGGGTAGAAGATCTGTGGTCTGTTTCTTATTCTAAATACTTCTATTCTAATGCTCCAGAAGTTCTCTTCATTGCCAGCCAAATCTCATGAAAAGAAAAATTAGTGCAAGTTGAGATAGATAATTCATAAATTTCACACTGGACATTTTCTTTTTAGGTCTGGCAAATTGCTAGATATGAAACAACCTGGAAAACAATCACACAGAAGATCCCTACTAGATTAAACCAAACTATCACCTAGTCCAATTTTCCCTTTCTAAGCACCATATCCTTGCTTGCACTTCACTGCAGCACAAATATGCACTAGTAATATCTTTTTTCTGCACTGTGAAATTGCCTTGATCTCATTCTCGGCCTATGAGAGAGACAGACTAATGTCACCCTGAGCTGTATCCATCTAAAAGGCTGAAGAGTAGCCGGTCAAGTGCCTTCACAAGGAGAGAGTGAATGAAAAAATGTCAAGTTAGACTGTCAAGCAATTGCCAAATGTTCATGAGAATGTCTCCTGACCCAGGTTCTCTTTTGCAGAGAAGGAAGACTTTTCTACTACCTCCAATCACCCTAAAGTTCTCATTGGCCACAATAGTAGTAGTTGAAATTCATTCAATACAATTTCCACAATTTCCACAAACTAACAGAAGGATATTAATAGAATACCTCATGATTGTAAAGAATGAAAATATGACTTTTAACACCCCCTTCTTCTTTCACAATCCAAGCAGATTTTAGATAATAAAATCTATAAAATTATGCTTTTTTTTTTTGGTCTAGCAACATGAGTAAGTAATCCAGCTCATTAAAAATTCAAAATTTGGCAATTCAGTGGCTAGTATGAGAAGTTACTGCAGTAGAATAATTTTGATGCTATTATTTATTTTGATGCAACCATAATCTGTAGGCAACAGCTATTGGAGAAGATTCTGATGCTTGGAAAAATCAGACAGTTGGAAAAGAGGATGACAGAAGAGAAGGTGGGTAAAAAGTATCATTGATGGCACAAGTAGGAGCTTACAAGGATTTAAACAGAAGGAATAAATGAACACTTAAGAAGCACAGTCCTCAATAATATGTGCTGGGACAAGTGGTTTTTAACTTGTTCAGAAATGATCTTAACTTAGGGTGAAGTAGTGAGCTGGCCATGTTTGCAGATGTTACTAAACTATTCAAGGTGGGAATCTGAAAAGGTGCCTATAAAGAGCTCCAGAAGACTCTCTTTATATGGAATGAAAGGTCAACTAAATGACAAATACAATTCAATTCAAGTAAATGTAAGGTGATACACATACACATTAATGGGGTCTGATCTGCTTATTACTAACCAGGAAAAAGTTCTGGAAAGGCTGAAAAGAGTTCATAGTAGATAGCACAATGAAACTGTTTGTTCAGTGGTTGGCTGTTATGAAAATGACAAATCCCATTCTAGGGATGAAAATGGAACAAAACAAAACAAAATTGTAATGCCATTAAACAAAACGATGGTATGCCCACATTTGGAATAGTGTATATGAAAAAAAATAAGTAATAGAACTCATAAAAGCTTCGGAGGGGAAATCCAATGTGCTCCTGAAACCTGAACACCTTCCCTACCAGAACAGGCTGGAACATCTGGGACTTTTTGCTGGAAAAAAGGGTGACTGAGAGGGGACATGATTGAGGTTATAAAATCATGCATTGCATGGGCTCTATACAATGTATTAGGAGAAAGTATTTCTAAAGCATATTGAATTCTAGTAATTATGTTGACTCCTTGTCAAGACCTATAGCCAATTATAGGATAACTGAGACCAACAACAATGTTGTTAGAATGCTTTCAAAGCACCCCTTTGAAGGATTAGAAAGACCCAGTTTGGTCTAGTGTTTAAGGCACCAGGCTAGAAAGCAGGAGACAGGGAGTTGTCATCCCACCTTAGGCATGAAAGCGGTTGAGTGACTTTGGGCCAGTCACTTTCTCTCAGCCCAACTCACCTCATAGAGCTGTTGTTGTGGGGAAACTAGGAGAAGGAAGGAGTATTATGTATATTTGCTGCCTTGAGTTATTAATAAAAATAATAAAGATGGGATAAATCTAAAAAAAAAAAAAGGGGGAGGGGAAGGAGGAGGTGGGAGGATGATCAAATATTCCTGGAACAAGTCCTCTCTGGATCATTCATATAAGCCTTTTTGAAATTCATCCAGTAAATATTGAAGATCAATCCACCATCAAACAATCCTCTTGAACTCAGTTGATAATTGCAATGCATGGCAATTTAGCTTCCTCAGTCGTGACAGTATTGTTCCATTATCCTTCATTTCTCAATCCTGTAGGAAGCATGAAATTGCCTGCTTATAAAACTCGAAATAAGCTGCTACAATTTGCAAATTGTGTCTAGACTTCTTCATCAGTGTGCTACACAAAATGTATTTTAATATTTATCACAATGTCTGCGATTCTGTTTGGGGTATCTTACCTTTGACCCGGACACATGGTATCTGTCCCAACTCTGAGCATCAGTTTTCCTATGTACCCTATCAGTCTACAAACAAAATTGTTAGGGTTGAACAGTGCTTTGGATTTGATTCCAAAAAGATGTTGTGGAATTCAAGGGGGTGTGAACACTGCATCTCCCTGCAATTCTTTAAAGCAATTGTGCTTTTTTTTCAGGATCACACAATATGGGGAAAAGTTGCAACTGATTCAAAGAGTTGCAGACAGGCCTACGCTTCTGTGCCAGATGTTCCAAAGGAC